>OY856186.1:76703463-76901992 GCA_963693315.1 Diogma glabrata | reverse complement strand
GGTAGCGAAGGTTGAGTCGAGGTATCGTCATATTCTGTCCCAAAACGATACATGCATGTGTTGACCTTAACAATCGCAATTAATGACCGGGTAAGAACCTTAGTACGGTGACTGAAGCGATTTACTTACTAAGACTGTGTAAGAAGACACGATTCAAGAATTTTGAAAACGAAAATGTTGATGCATTAATGGGACGAAAGTAATCGAAGTGTAATTTCAGCTGGGAAACATGATTAGAATGTGGAATAAAGTTGGCATTCTTGTTGAAAAATTATCCAGGCAGACGTTATTGCGTACCATAGATGAACTACAGACTTCAGCAGATTTTAAAGTTCGATGAGTTCGACACATTTAGGATTGTAACTGGTAATGTGTTTGCGTTCGCAACCTATAAATTTAGACAGCCACCGAAAAAATTTAATTCGAATTGTGAACAATGAACAGTTGCTGAAGGTACTCCGAAACGAACGAGCATTCTCGAATGTCTACAATCCACAGAAGTATGAAAAAGCGCCAGAATGCTTGGGATTGTGAGACCTATGTCGTTGGAAAAACCGTAGATAAGAGATTTATGATCCGTTAAAAGAGTGAATGTCTTACCTTCAAGGAGATAACGAACTGCTTTGTTGAAAGCGTCTATAACCATTGCCGTTGCCACTTGCATAGTTCGCAAGCTTGAATATCTTCTTCAGACCATTTAATTACCGTTTGTCATTATTTGTGGATCCTTTAAGATAATGATTAAGGATGGCTTGATTGCCGTCAGCATCAGATATGAAGTTCATGACGATATAGATTCGATAAGAAATTAATTATACCTAGGAAACGACGAAGTTGTTTAATGGTTTCTGGACGATTTAAACTGTTAATCGTATCGACTCGTTCTGAATTTGTTTTAATTCCAATCGAGTCAATGTAATGTCCAAAAAAGTCAACATTGGTTTTAGCACAGTTGCATTTATCATCGTTGATGATGAGAACTGGGTTAGACAGATACTCAAAAACAGTTCTGGGATGTGTTCTTTGAAAGTCTTAGAACGAATAAGGAAGCTATCTATATAGATGAAACAGAAATCAAGATCTCCAAGTAATGAATGGCTAAACCGTTAGAAAAATCGCTAAGCGATTCGAAAACCGAATTTTATTAGAATGAATTCGAAGATTTCGAACGTTGTGGGAATTACCGTTTTTGCAATATCGTGTTCATCGATAGGGATTTGATGATAAACACGAAAGAAGTCATTGGTTGAACTAGTGTCGCTTCCTGCAACTGAGAAATATGGTATTTGTCAGGAGTGGCGACGATTGTGAAATGCTTGCACTTTGGGTCACATTTAGCAAAGAACAACATATCAACAAATTTAACCCTAAATCTGAATCTGGGACGATAGCGGAAGCGATTAAGTGAACGATCTTGGCTTCGGCCCTTGGAAATACTTCGATTTTGTTGGTAGTTTTGAGCTGTGATAGTATTGAAGAGGAAATTGCGGTGTTCATTGAACTTCGCATGTCAAAGAAAAGATTTCGTTGAATGTTAGCGAGGATACAGCCATTTCGTAAAAACCTTAGTGAGACTTGGGAACGATGATATATCTAAAGTAATGACTTAGGAGGTACCCATATTTGGTATCTTGAGACTTAATTTGTTCGAAAATGTTCTTCGAGGATAGTGACCCAACTGTCTAGTTGGTCTTTCCAGAAGGGTGGAAGTTTGATTAAAATTTGGTTGTTGTTGAATGAACCGGGCAACTGAGTAAACCATGGATTAGTGGTAAATATATAATTCAGTAGTGCAGCGTGCGACACTTTGCCGAATGCTTTGGATAAGTCGAGTGCAACTAAAATTGTTCTAGCACAGGGTTGCTTTTGGTTCAGGCCCATCGTTGAGTTGATTTTGGATCTTGTGAAGAGCGGTGGTTGTACTATGTGCTGTCCTAAAGCCATGTTGATGTGACACTAACTTGCAAGATCCAGTTAATCGAGGTGGTAGAAGTTCTTCAATCAATTTTGCAACCGATGGAGATCGGTCTGTAAGATTCTCATTATTCTTCAGGGTCTCCAGGCTTCAAGATGGGACTTATTCTGGTCGTTTTCCAGATATTTGGTATCTGTAGCGTATTTAGAGAAGTGTTGATTGTGGTAGTGAGATCCTGAGAGTTCCATCCTTTGGGTCCAATGGGTTTGAGGATGGTGGCTGAGATGCCGTCAGGTCTAAATAGCTTTAGATGGCTTAGTTTTCCTTATTGCATTTTCAACCTCTTCTTCGGAAAATAAAATATCCTCGAAATTTTTAGTATCAAGTTTGCGAAGATGTTTTAATACTGACCTGGTTGCTTTTCTGTAAACTGTGTGTTGAATTTCGTTGCGCATTTCATGTGGTTTTCGGTTGGTATATCATCGATGGAGATCATGCTGTTGTTGATGAGTTAAGCTCTTAATCCTCTTCTACAGAATTTTACTCACTAGATCTCTCCAATTGTTACGCTTGTGTTCCATTACTAACTTATTAATCTGCTTATTCAGGCCCGGAATACTATAGGGTCAGTTGGATCTGCCTTGCGGATGTCATCTATTTGAGCGGAAAGTACACAAACTTTCTGTGGCAGGTTTGGTTTCACCTTTTGTATTCTGCCGGCTGGAATGACGCGAGATCTAGCTTTATAAAAAATTTCTCTGAATCAATTTCTCTGAAAATTGTTTGCCTTAGTTTTTTTTTAATTTAAACCAATGAAATTCTATAAAATGTAATGACATCATTAAATTTCATCAATAACATTTGAATTATATAATAACAAATATTTATACGTCTGGCCTACTGGGATATTAAAAAGTATCTGTCTAATTTTGAAATAATCAACTGATATCACAGTAGGCCAACGTATTCATTATAATTCATAAAAAATATATAAAGAAATGAAAAATGGCAAAAATTTTTCTAAACCAATTCCCTTCGTTCGTTGATAAATTCTCATAATTTTTTAAAAAATTCCTCAAGCAAGTGGTATTGATAATAGCCCTCGGCCTACGGCCTCGTGCTTTTATCAATATACTTGCTTACGAAATTTTTGGCAAAAAATTATTTCGAATTATCACCGTCCTTGGGAAATTACAACTGAAAAGACTGAAGAGAGGGTTTCGATTTGTAAAAATTGCTTACTGAATTCCAGTTCAATAAAATTGGTAAAAATTTTCCCAGTCAGCTTTGTAAAATTAATATAGATCCTTTTCTCGGATTTTATTTGGTTTATGGAACTGCTTAAGGTGGTTATAATCGGCACGTGGTTTGGTGCTAGTGAAATATGGTCAAGATTATAGCATGCCTTTGAGGAATTTGGTTTCATTTTGTAATTCGTATGTAATGTTTAAATTAAACTCTGTGACCTACATCGTTGATCGTTTCGTTACATCAGTTCTCCAAAATGATTCTGACTTTTATTCGTTGAGAAATTATTTTACTTTGGGTTTATCTCAAATAAACAAAAACCACGGTTCCCGAATGGTGTTTTATACCATACCATACCAAATCTCATGAGGAAAAACCTCATACGGTGCATGCACAATATATGAGGTTTTTCCTCATGAGATTTGAGCAACTTTTTATTATTATTTTTTAATAGAAATACAATGCTTTAAAATATAGGTAGCTCAATTCTCTACTAATCATGAGGAAAAAGTTAAGAAATGTTTAACTATTTCATTGAGGAAAAAGTATTTCAAAAATAAATTTTTTTTTTCTCAAAATAAATATTCATACAAACTTGGATCTCATAAGTAAAAGTATTTTCATTGTGCATGCTCTGATATATTGTGCATGCACCGTAATGTAATTTAAAATTTTTTTAAAGCAATTCATTTAGCTTACAAAGCTAGAATCTTACTAAAAAAACTAGAATCCAACTACTATAAAGCTCGACAATTTATCGAAGTTGATTTTAGGTTATGTTTGTATAATCACTTCAAAACGTTTAAGTGTCAAAATATATAAAAATAACTAATAATTTTTTATTGGTGAAAATAATTAGAAAAATAATAATTTTCAAACAAATAGGCAAAACAAAACATGGGTTCATCATCAAAAAAGCATAAAAAGGATCGTGATTCTTCTAGGAAGCATAAACATAAATCTGATACCATATCAAGGTCCGATTCGCCAGATTATCGACAACGTGAACGGGAACGAGAGTATCGCGATAGAGACCGTGAAATTCGAGAAAGGGAACATGAGCGTGCCTATCGTGAAAAGGATCGTGAAAAAAGACATAAAAAACATCACAAAGAAAAACGTCATCGTACCATCGTTACGACTGTTGTATATGAAAGGGAACAACAAGACGAATATCACTCTGATAGTAAGTATTCTAATAAGTTTTATTTACAAAACCTTTCCACGTAAACTGTTACAATTGATTTGTTTTGATTTGAATTGCAAAACACTTAATAAAGCGATTTAGTTGCAAACAATTTAAACTCAAAACAATATTTCATACAATTATGACATTTTACGTGGAAATCTGTCGGGAATATCTTAATATCTTGTTTGTTTGGTTTTTTGTTTCCAGAATTTCATCCAGTATTCATTCTGATTAAAAGTTATTATTTCAAAAAAAAAATATGTAATAAAAATGAAATGGAGAAACAGAATATAATTCATGACATGGGAACAAAAAAAATGATTTTTAAGACATCGAGAATTTTTTCTATTTTTTCTGACATTCCACATATTTTCAGGTTCTGATGTTATAGAAATACCTATTGCTCCACCAGCACCAACGATTACAACACAATCGCATAGACATTCTCGTCCTGCTTCTCCTATTCCGGAAGGTGGTGCCGGTGATTGTTTATCTATTGAAGAGACAAATAAATTGCGTCTTAAATTGGGTCTCAAACCGTTAGAGGTTGATACCGGACCAATAAATTCAGCGAAAAAAGATGATGGTAAAACGAAACACGATGGTAATGATAAGGATGAGAGTAACTTGAATCAGTATAAAGATGATTTGGGAGAGTTTTATCACAAACCCGCGGTTAATATGTTAGAAAAGAAACAAATTGAAAAAATTCGTGACAAGTTGAAGGAACGTCGTGAGAAACGAAAAGTTGAGGAAAAATTGACAAAAGTAAAAGCTTTAGGGGAATCTGAAGAGGATGAGGAAAATGCAACAAACTGGGTTGAAAAAAGTCGTGAGAAAGAACGGTTGAGGAAGGAAGCTGAACGTCGAGCTAAAATGTTGGAAGAAATGGACGCTGAATTTGGTGTCTCCACAATGATTGAGCAGGAAACACGAAAAACAAAACGGAATGCATATAAAGGGAGGGATTTGCATGGACTTCGAGTCGAACACGACGTTGATGAATTTCGAGAAGGAAAAGATATCATTTTAACATTGAAAGATAAAGAAGTGTTGGCTGAAGATGACGATGCTCTGATTAACGTTAATATGATTGATGACGAACGATACAAAAAAAATGTTGAAAATCGAAAAACAAATCCGAATTTATATGGCTACAATGTTTATGCTGATGAAACAGTTGATGAATTTGGTCAAATAATTTCTAGACCGGTTTTAGGTAGATTTTTATCCAACTATAATTTTATCGAGATAATTTTAATTTTATTTTTGGTTTTTAGGAAAATATGATGAAGAAATTGATGGTAGAAAAAAATCAAGCTTTAAAATTGGTGGAGATGTTCAGGATGAAATATCACAAAAAAGGAAACAGTTGGAAATAAAAGCGAAATTGGCTGGAAAACACATGGATTCGCTAAACGATACCACACTTCAATTAGCTTCAGAATATTTTTCAGCTCAAGAAATGACAGCGTTTAAAAAACCAAAGAAAAAGGTCAAGAAATTACGACAGAAATTAAAAGCAGATGATCTTCTTGCAATGACGAACGAAGCTGAAGCCATTGAACGTTCGAAACATCACGGTTCAAGAAAACGAAAACGAGAGCATACCAGTGATATCTTATTAATAGATGATGTGGGAGTGATGCCGAATGCTGACGATTTTTTGAATGTGAAGTTGGAGGAGGAAGAGGATGATTTACAGCATATTCTAGCAAAGGCTCGTCGTCTGAGACAGAAAGAAGAGCTGATAAGAAAACCGATTGAAATGCCGGAAAAAACTGAAATGAAATCAGAACCAAATTCTGATGAGGATGACGATATGTCGGTGAAGGATGCAAACATAGTTCTTGATGCAACAGCAGAGTTTTGTCGAACTCTAGGTGATATTCCTACATATGGGTTATCGGGGAATCGTGAAGGAGAAGCAAATGAGTTGATGGATTATGAACAAGAAATAGACGAACCTGAATTGGAAGAAGAAGAAATTGAAAGCAATGTTGGTGTTTGGAGTTCAGTTAATCCTGAACAAGAACGTGATTTATCCAATCATGCGATAGAGTTATCAGATGTTGCAATTTTAGATGAAGAACCCGATGTTAGTTCCGGTGTTGCTGGTGCATTACGATTGGCCATGTCAAAAGGTTATTTGGAAAAGGAAGAAACAAATCGTCCGAGCGGTAGCGGAATGGCACATTTACAAGCTAAAAACTATTCAATAGAAGATAAAACTTATGGGTGAGTTTTTCTCCGATTTTGAGTTACTTTAATTTTTTTAAATTATTTTTTGTTTTCAGTGATGATGACAAGTTTGGACGACGTGATCGTTATCAACATGGACCAACGTCAGATTTCAAAGAAAAGGATACATTCAAACCGAATGTTAAATTAGAATATATTGATGATAATGGTCGTCTCTTGAATTCAAAAGAAGCGTTTCGTTATTTATCACATAAGTTCCATGGTAAAGGACCGGGTAAAAATAAAATTGAAAAACGTTTGAAAAAAATGGAACAGGATACTCTTATGATGAAAATGAACTCAACCGATACACCTCTAGGAACGTTGAATATGTTGCAACAAAAACAAAAAGAAACACAAAGTCCGTATATTGTTTTAAGTGGAAGTAAACAAACACATGCTAATTCGAGTATTATCAAGCAAAAACTAAAATAAACTTGTATCCATTAATTATTTAGAATACGAAAAATTCATATAATCTTTTACGATTTATTCCATCAAATAACTCGATGTTATACATAAATTATTTTAAATATATAAATGTATTTAAAAGAAACATTTCAAACTTTTTTGTGTAGCACATTTGAAAACTATCTAGCGTTCCATTCAATTCATTTATTGTAATTTGAGATAGGTTTACCCTTTACCCGTCAGGGGACGGGACATGGTGTTTCGGTGCCGTGCGTGATGGTGCCGCGCCGTGCGGCCTTAGCTTACCCGAGGTACCACGGCTATTAATCCATTTGTAAACTCAAACAAGGGGCAAAAGATCTAAGTATTTTTTTTTACACCTCTTCTATATTTCTTTCTTTCATTCGATCATGAAATATTGGCATACTGTAATGAACAGTGAACTTGCTAGTGCACCATTAGCAGAAAGCAAACGGGGAGACTGCGTGCCAAGCGAGGTTGTAATCGGATAAGCTTCAGTCTCGTCAGTTCAAGTAGGAATATCCCTTGTCCAGCACAAATTAAAAGATATACACACAAAAGAGACTATTAACGAAAATAAATGGAAACAGGGAAGAGGGACTCTGACAACCCCTAAGACAGAAGAAGCCAAGATCATCACATCCTAACCGTTTTCGCTAATAAATTTTACCGTTTGTAATTCTTGTTAAAAGGTCAATTGAAAATTTCCTGAACCAATTTAGTTTATAAAAATATGTCATTCAGGCATGCATTAAGAGAAAACAGAATAAAAGTGTAAATAAGACGATAAGTCGTGTGTTTCGGATAAGTTGTCTCAATACATTGATTCAAGAATGAGATAAATCGCCTTAAACGCGTTGGTTCATGAATAAGATATAGTGTTTCAACAAATTAACTTTAATGGGGTGAAAAGCTTCGTAACAATATCAATTGAAGATTTAACTTCCAAATCGCTTAGTCTTAAATCGCTTCCAAAAATAGTTCGAGCTGGTGCAGGCATGGCCATGGTTTCATGAACTGCTGATCTGTATGCCAATAAAAATAAAGGAAAGGTTGATCCCAATTACGCGGTGCTTAATTTCAATTTCAATTTATTTTATTCAATCAGACTTAATTTTATAAATTTTCAATGCGTCTGCTAAACATACAAAAAAGGAAATTTAGGACTAATTTAAATTTATGTATAATTAATACTTAAAAGGAAATAATAATTTCATAGTCTGTATCACATATACAGGGTGAGTTTTTTAAAAAATACCAGGCTTTTATCTCGAGAACCATGCTAGATGGGACAAAATAACCCAAGGTAATATTTGTTAAGCGTCGAGGGGGACGTCCAATGGTAATATTGAATGACCTTGAAACTCATAAGTATTGGAGATATATGTCAAAATAGGTTTTTTTTAAATTAGAACCTATACATTTAATATTTTTTTTGAATTAAGTAATTAATAAAGCTAAAACCACAGATTATGACAGAAATTATTTTTAATATAAATAAAAGCTTCAGTTTTAAATTTAGATAGTGTACGAGATTGACGAATATTGAGGGGTAACTTATTCCAAACATTAGAGATTCCATAGACAAATACAGAGCCACTAAACTGCCTCCAGTTGTTATGTGGAACTATGAGGTTCTGAGTGCGGTCAGAATGAGAAAATCTTATTTTACTAAATAAATAATTCGGTGTTTTAAACCTAAGTAAGTTGAAAATAAAAACAGCGATCGAAAACAGAAATATTGTTTTAACGTACAGCCAAGTATTGATGTTTGGTATTCAGAGACATGATCATATCTTCTTAAGGAATATATGTACCTCAAACATGAGTTGAAGGCCACTAGAAGTCTATGGCTAGAGTCGGTATCTAAATTAAAGATTATCACATCGCAATAATTAAAATACGGAACGATCAGGCTACGAATCAGTGTCATACGATGGTGTTGCGGGGTTATGTCACGTAATAAATTCAGGCGGTAGAAAACGAAATTAATCTTTCGATAGATCTCCTGTACGTGATCTGACCAAGAGAGTGTAGAATTCATTATCAGGCCGAGGTTTTTGACTGATTTTGTTATTACCAGCTGCGTATTACCAAGCAAAAGTGGAGGAAGTTCATATCAATTCCAGTTTTCGTAATAAAAAGTACCTGAGTCTTCATGGGGTTGAGAAGGAGACCATTCTGAGTTGACCAGTTGTAAATTAGAGACAAGTCACAGTTAATTTTACGGAATATTTCACATATATCAATTAGTTTCCCAGAGATATACATTTGACAGTCATCAGCGTAGAGCAAGTACATCATATATATGATTACTAACGGCAAGTCATTAATAAATAATGAGAAAAGTAGTGGTCCCAGGATCGATCCCTGGGGAACACCCAAATCAATTTTTAGCACTCTAGAACTCCTATTATTAACAGTGACAAATTGTGAACGGTTACAGAGGTATGAAAAAATCATATTAATAGCAGAACTACTAAAGCCATAATATAGATAAAGTTTTTGAATTAATAGGGTAGGGTTAATCAAACCGAAAGCATTTCGAAAATCCAGAAGAATTAGAACAGTGAAAGAGTTAGGTTCATCCATTCCTCTCCCTATATCATCGGTTAGTTTTAGCAATGATGTCGCAGTACAATGTTTTACTCTAAATCCAGATTGGAGGGGATCGAGTAGGTTATTATTTTCAAGATGTGTCGTTAATTGCGAATTTATTAGTTTTTCAAATGCTTTGGATAAAACAGGTAATATGCTTATCGGCCGAAGATCTTTAAGGACAGTGGGTGAGTTAGTTTTGGGAATAGGAACGACTGTGGCGATTTTCCAGTTATCAGGATAGCAGGAAGTTACAATTAAATTATTAAAGAAAATGGTAATGTAAGGGAGAAATAATGGCAGAATTATTTTCAAAAATTTAATGTGGATTCCATCGACACCAACTGCATTGGATGTGATTGAGCATATCGCCAGCAATACTTCATCCTGTGTGACACAGGAGAAACTGAATGAATTATTACGTTCAAGTGAGGTAGACAGGGTTGAATTTGGTAGCGGAATTGTTATCGGAACGGTAGGACTCTCAGAAAAGTGTTTATTCATCTCGTCCACCGCAAATTGATCCAAGAAGCTTGTGTCATTATTTCCGGCGAGCAAGCCGAGATCGCGAAATTTCTTCCATTTCTTATTGGGAGACGAATCGACCTTACCAAAAGAGTAGTTTCGCTTAGCGGAACATACAAGCGAATTCACTGAATTACGCAACCTACGGTATGCAGCGGTATTTACCGAATTTCTATAACAACGCATTTTGCTATACGCAGCGTCTCTCAATCTCATCTGTTTGATTATATGATAGTTAATCCAGGGCGCGTAAGAATTTCTTTTAAGAATTCGCTTTATGGGGACACAGTCTCTATAGAGATCATAAATTTTACACTCCAACTTCGATAAAACTATGTTTTGATCTAAATCAGTTCCAAGAAAACTCCAATTGAGGTTGACAGCGGTTTCAAGAAGACTGTTAATATTTATATTATTTAAATCCTTAATATCAATGAACTCAAGAGGTGGTTTAGGAATTCGATGATTATTTAAGTAATATAAACTAAATCATGATCTGATATCCATGGTATTTGTGTTTGCCCTGATTTAATGACTCGATTTCTTTCAGAGGAGAACGTAACAAATAAGTCAAAAAGGCAAGGTCCTCTAGTTGCATTAAAAGGAACCGACCAAAGGCCAATAGTATCAAAAAGTAGAGAAAGTAGATTGGGGTAGGTGAGCATGTCAATATTAAAATCACCTGAGACAATAACATGTTTGTACTCAGTTGTTAGAGGTGTGAGTAGCATATCAATATCCTGTATATCAGACAAGATGAAAGGAGGGGGTTTGTATAGCGCAACAACACAGATTTTACCAGACGATAGCTGTATTTCAACTGACAGAAACTCTAGTTTTTTATGTGGGGCTGATTGAGAAATTATTTTAGTTTTAAGATGTGAACGAACATAGATACCAACACCTCCACCAAGCTTACCAACTCTATCATGTCTGATGAACCTATATCCTGGCAAACTGATCATTTTAGTAGGTATACTTTTTTTTAAAAATGTCTCTGACACACAGAAGATATCAAAATTAAAGTGGTTAATCCGTAACAAGATTTCATTAAAATGACCGAATAGGCTTCGTACATTCATGTGTCCACAAAATAGGTTAAATCTAGAAGTCATGCGATTGGCTATTGATGCTCTATTGTTAGAACTGGATATCTGTGAGGAATATAATAAATTACGGTAGTTATTAAAATTATAGTTAAACGACGACACAATTTTCAGCTACGATGTCATTACGGACTCTTCCTGGTTGAGACGAGATGTTGATGGCTGAGATAGTATTTGATGATTCAAACTCTGCTCCTGATTTGGAATGGTATTATTATTACCAACAGTTTGGTTTTGACTCGGGTTGTTGTTCCCCACTGTTGTATTCCGAGACCTTCGCAAACGTAGAAGAAACGGCTTAATAAGAACACCAACAGGCCAGAATGCAGGTAAAAGCACAGATGAAAGATGTTTTTCTTCAATACCAACTTTAAATGAGAGAAATGATAACGTTGACAATTCCCTTCCACGTGATACAAGTGCATTCGCAGTAACAGCAGTCTTATCAATTTGCAGGTTATTGGCTACATACGATGCAATATCATCAGTAGTTATAGAAGTTTGAAGACGTGCAACATGGATGTAACTTTTTAGTGTAACAGCTTTGATGGCGTTATCAGGCGCTTTAGTTCCTACAAGAGGAGTATTCAGGCTAGTTCCACGATTTGATCCTCGATTGGGATGTGGTTCAGATGTTGATTGTCCATTCGAAGAGTTTACCCCGCCACTTGAGATTGAGAATTCTGTACGACCACGATTTTCTACGTTATTGTTTTTAACACTACAAGCTCTGATTTCAGCGAACCAAGTTCAGTTTGGAGGTACGTTATTTTATCCTCGAGAAGCTTTTTATTCTCAAGAACAAGAATATATTTCTGATCTTGTTCGTATATTATTTTTTTCAACAGACGAATTTCATCGACTGGATTCATAGATGTAGTATCCGATTTAATTGAGTTAGCCGTAATTTGTTCCCGATGTTCACTACTAGTACTATTGCCAGCAAATGTTGCAGGTGTTGTGTTTTTTACAGCGTTCATAGTGGTAGTATTTGGCGTCACATTAGATCGAGAATTGCCAGTAGTAGAATTCGAAGCATGACTTGATGGTTCACAAATGACTTTAGCACGATTCGGTTCACAGGTAGCACAAAGCCATCTTTTTCAGTCTCCTTTTTTATTTTCTTTAATGAAAAAGTTTATTTGATCAACCGAAAGTTCAGCACAATTCTTATGAAACCAAAATATACAGGTGTTGCATTGTATGGCATAAGCATTAGATTTATTTACTGACGAGCACTTCGGACATATATCATTAGCAGACATTATCTTGTAAAGCTAGTAAAATTATGTCACACTGAACAATTTATTATCGAAAGTTTGAGGTTAAATTTTCGATATACGAATAAATTTCTTTGATCAAAAAAGAAGTAGTGATAGATAGATTCAACTATACTATTAAAAATGAATTAACTATATAACAATCACTATACGTTAAAATCTTTTAAAAATTTTAATAAATTAAATTAAAATTGTAATAAAATTGTTTCTAGATAACAACACGACTTTGCTTTTTGACAGGTTTGAGACAACTACCTTAGTAACCACTTTAGCTAGAAATTCATGCATCTCTGCATCATGCCATCTGGCTATGGGTGCAATGCTGTCGTCCTTGTTTTGTTAATACCGAACATCTGACAAATTTCTTGGAATACAGTTACTCAAAGTTCTGTCTCTGATCGGTGTGGATCTCCACAGCGGCTAATCCAATTATTTATCATAGATTTAGCGATGGTTGCTTGTGGATCGATGCTTCATTTTCCTATTACTTTATTGTGCCACCGCACATTTTTGTTGCATTTTTTGAAGAGTTTTGTTGATCCCAAGATAACCTCCACTCATCCCTTCGTGATACTCAATACTGCTGGTATTTTGCCTTTTTGTACCACTGTAAGGGATTGCTTTATTTTGTCGTCTGAACTTTCCCATACTCTCTTTAAACATTAATTCCCTAAATGGAATGTCCCATTGCGCCCAGCACACCTTCAAAAGCGGAGTTTTATCAGCAATCTCTTCGCATACTGGTTTACAACCAAACCTTTTTCTTACTTGCTTGTCGATGGCAATGCTTACATTCCACTTGCCAGTGTCGCCTGGATAATGCACCAGCATTCTCATGTGCAGTACCCTTTCGATATTTACATCAAAGTCGTTTTCTGTAACCGTTCGATCCAGTGTGCTATTTGTCCCTCTGGAGGTTTGAGGTGGAGTAACCATCTTAATTCACCATGAGCAGTTCTTTGATGAACTTTCTGACCATGAATATTTGTCGCATAATGGCCAATAACTTCTTTCGGGTTGCGCAATAATTCCGCTCCGGTTTGGATAGCATTTTAGAAAAATACTATTTGTGTGACAGGACTCCTTCTATGCCTTCATTACTGGCATTAGTATCCAAAATAAACTTCACATTAGGTATAAGATAGGACGGAATTGCAGCCGTACATAATTTTTTCGGAGCTGCACAATTACTTGTTCATGAGGTTCATTCCATTCAAATGCCTTATCTGTCCTGATTTACTCATGCAAACTTTTGGCAAGATTAGCGAATCCCTACACAAACCGTCTTTAATATGTGCACAATCCAGGTAATATTCGTACTGGATGCAGGTTTTTTGTCTTGGCCATTTCATAACTGCTGCAATTTTGTCAGTATCTGTATGAATTCCCTTTAACGTAACCTTATGCCACAATTAATCTACTTCCTCCTTCAAAAGTGAATCCTTTTTGGAACTTATCTTTAAAACAAACCTTTTCAGTACCCCAGCCAAGTTTCTCAAATGGTTATCAAAGTCTCTGCCCATGACACTGATGTCGTTCAGACATACAAGACATGTTTTCTTGTGTAAGCCTTTTAATACACGTTAAATTAATCTATCGAAGAGTGCAAGACTGCAGGAGCGTTGCATAACCCAAATGGCATAACTTTAAACTGCCATAGTCCACTCCCTATACTGAACGTCGTTTTCTTCCGATCTTAGCTTCCACCACCATAGCTCATTATTGCAAGCACCTCTGTTGTAAGTTCAAAAAACTTTTACAGGGTTTTTCATAAACTCAACCATCGATCGACCGAGTCAACTGTGTCTAAAACATTTATATGTCATCAGAAAGTAAAATAGTTATATATTATTACCTCAGTCAAATTTATTTAGTTGCTCGTTTCGATCCCTAACCTCGTGGAGGTTGATGGTTTACATACAGAGTAACTGTATGTTCTACTATCTAAGAACTATGTCAGAAAGTAGTCTTACCTGAAGGGTAAGACCTGATTTGTTTACCTGATGCGAGCAGTTCATGAGCTTCAATGCAAAATTGTTTAAGCAAAATCATATTTTTTGTGTTCAGCAATATACTAAGTGTAAAAGCTGCTAAACAACCGTCAAATTCATTTTCAAGTAAGGACGATTTAACATCGTTCCTTAAGGTCTCGTAATTAGTGCAAGCCAGAAGAACATGTAATGCATATCATCCACATCACATGTTGTGCATAAAGCATTGTCCCTAACATCAACACGCTTCAATTACTCTCTAAATTTGCCATGTCCAGCTATAAACTGGACCATAGGAAATGTCAGAGCTACCTTATTCGTACCTAAAGCAAAAGTTGAAACGCTGATAAAAAGATACGTATACCGTCTCCTGGTGCAGTCCCTTTTTTATTTGCTTCCTTTCAACTCTGCTGTTTGTGTTGACAGAACGGTTGTATAATTTGGGATTGTGCCCGTAATGACCTAAGTCGGGGTTGTAGAAATGGATCTGTAACCTCGGATCATGCGGAGTAACATATTTCTTTCACCCGCTTAGTAACTGCGCATTATGCTTAACGTTAGTCCGCTCATACCAACCAGCTGAGCAGTACGACATAATAGATTCGATAAATAAGATGTAGTATATTTCTATCAAGACCCCACCATTCATGAGATAACCTTGTGAAGCTGTGGAAGAGGAACTTGGATTTCTAGCATATTCGTGTAGCATGACTTGATACACTCATCTTCTCATCCAAGTCAACACCAAGGTATCTGGTTGAGCTGACCATTTTGATTGTTTTTCCATTAACCTTAATGGTTGGTGGTCTAGCTCTGTCGCACTTGCCCTTCAGCTGTAGCATAATAGGTTTTCGCTCCGACAAGCTTTTTGTTTCTTTTGCACCAGGAATAAAAAGTATGACTTTAACCGTTGAAATAATTGTAAAATTCTTTCTATTGGTAGCATAACCGCCAACCATCTTGTTTTGCTTGCGCCAAGTAGTCGACGAGTCAAACTTATGCAATTTTCAAAATCAAATTTTATTGGATTTTTTTTTAATATCTCATAAAAATATTGTATGGTAATTGGTGCTAGAAAAACGGAACAATTCGGGACTTTTTTAATATTCCGGGACAATTTCCGGGACATTTTCAATGCGGGATGGCAGACTTAAATCCGGGACTGTCCCGGAGAATCTGGGACGGTTGGTCACCCTAATTTACGGGTTTTCACATTTCATTGTAATTCACCCTAACAAAATGTAGTTCCACCCATGGTGGAAAAAGATAAAAGTTTCATGTAAATTGAAAAAAATTACGCATAGGATCTTGGTAAAACTTTGGTATATGATTCAGGTTACCTCAAAAATGAAAGATCTGTATTCATTTCAAAATTGGACAAAATGGCGGGGGTCTCCCGAACACCTGTAAGTTTAAATCTTCAAAAACGGATTCCGATCGTATTGAAACTTGGTATATAATTTCTTTGGTATTTTTTGTATTAAATTTCTAGATATTACGATGTGTGAATTCATAGGATGAGAGAATATTTCGTCAACATCTAAGTCAACATTCTAATCAACATCCTAAGTCACGAGTGTAAAGTCATTATTGATTGTTGCCAATCAATGCGAAACTTAATATCTGACGTAAAGTCAATATGTTCTTATATTTTTGGTTAGGAAATATAGACAACATTAGGGGAATTTTTAATTTCGGATTGGTTTTTGTGAACAAATGTATATAATGGTATATAATGTTTTAGTACTGTTACCAACTTCCGGTTTGTCACTTCCGATTAAAAGTTTTTTTTGGATTGTTTATCCCTACTGTAGCCTACAGTTACCAATCAATTTTTAGGAAAGGTTGGTAAAAGGCTCTATCAATATGACAAAGATTTCAATAGCTTTTGTGGTTAATTGGACGAAAAGTTTGGGGGTCAACCATACAACAGGTGTTTTTTCACTATGTTTTCAATGTTTGTTGAGTGCATACAACATTCGTTCGTGAATGAATTTTGATGACACTTTTAAAAGCTCAATAATGTCTGTAACTGATAATCAAATTAAATGAAACGCGGTACATAAGCATTTACTACGGTTAATAATAGTTCTGCATCCCAATTTCCGGTTTTACACTTCCGGTAAAAAATTTTTTCGGTATTTCATCAATTTTCTTCTCTACAGTCTTTACACTACAGCCTACAATAATGAAGTGATAAATGATGAAACTTATGGAAATGGTTTCAATTGGTTTGAGAAGATAATGATCAAGTTTAAGGACACGTTTGTTGGGAGCATACAGACTTCATTCATTAATAAATTTTGATGACACTTTAAGAAAAGATGAAGATTTGAATGACAAAGAACTGATTAGGTTTTGGATGATATTGGGATAAGGGGTGGGGGTCTCCAGAGCACCTGTTTATTTGAAACTTCAATAACATCAGTTCCTTATAATTGATTTTATTAAACTTGGTATATATGCTAAGAGCCTGATTTGACACCAGTTCTGCATTCCAATTTTGTCATTTCCGTTTTTTTGCTTTTTCTATACGTACGACAAAATTTAAGTCTGTTGGGATACTACAGCTTTCTTTAATGTTTTTATACGCGAAATCTATAACATTGGTTAGCCATAAAAAACGGAGTGCATTACCGGTAAACGATAAATTGATTTACTGTCGTTCTATTAATCTATAATAAAATAGCCGTGAGTCTATCTCTCTACTCCCAGCGTAACGATGCGTAACGAAGCCCGCGGGATACCCCTAGCATAAATTATAAATATGTATACCATAGAACATAACAAAATAATTAATATTTTATACTGTTATAACCCAGTTTGATTTTGGCAATCCATAATAATTTCATTATTGTAATTCAATTCCAATAAATTATTAATCACTTAATATTCTTTTAATCGTTTCAAACAATTCGAATTCAAATTTAACTTCAATCATTCATGTTTACCGTCAATAACGAGAAAAGTGATTTTGGAGTTGCAAAACTGAAATTGCACAATTATATTTTTCTTTATTTGCATTAGACAAAAGCGATAGTGTTTTAGCCACAAACAAACAAATATTCACGAGACCATAATAAGGCATAATATGTACGAATATATACTATAAGAAAATTAGTCAATCATTTGTTAGTAAAGTACATAAATGAAAGATGAATAAAATAATAATAACATTTACATAAAAAATTGCAACAATATAGACAGAGATCCTGCTATTTAAAAAAAGATTAGTCTGGAGAGTTGTAACTTTCATTCACTTTGTTCATCGTCGCACATGAGTTATTTTATTAGCACCACTCGTTTCGAAATTCGTATTTCACCGCCCGTACCTTTTTTTACCAGATAAAAAATCTGCCTTCTCACTGTTCTATTCATTACCGCAGTACAACTAGGGAATGCAACCCCGGGATTGCAATCCCTAAGTACAACCAATGAAATTTTTACTTCGCACGGCCGAGTTTAGATCTCACTTGCTATGTTTGGTCATGTTGGTCAGGTCTCTCTATTGCGTTGTTGCAAACATTGCTGATCTTTGTTCGTCTTATATGAGGGATTTTATTATGTTCGTGATGATTGTGCTCAGCATGTTGCTGATGGTTTAAAAATAAACTCTAAAATATCATATACGGTGTAATAGCCTTTTGTAAATAATGTTTAATCTGACTTCGTTCGTTTACAAATTTCCTACAATCCACAAGCACATGCTTTCCATCACTAAGTAGGCAGAATGGAAATTTTCGTTACCTATATCGTCTGAATATCTATAATCTTAACTCAATCTAATTTTTGGCTCGCCCATGGGTTCACCAGTTAGTCCAGCGGTAGCTAACTTGGTTATGGAATATATAGAGAATTCTATTTTAGAAAGATGTAGTTTCGATATACCATTCTATTGTAGATATGTAGATGATATAGTAACAGCCGTCCCTCGATCAAAAATTGATACTTTTTTAAAAGACTTTAACAATTTCAATGAACACATTAAATTCACAGTTGAAGTAGAAAATAATAATAAGTTAGCGTTTTTGGATTTAGAGGTGATACATGAAAATGATGGAACAGTGTTAACAAATTGGTACCATAAGCCAACATGGTCGGGTAGATATTTGAATTTCGAATCAGCGTTACCCATGTCTTATAAGAGAAATACCATATCTTTGTTAACACAAAAAATATTGATCTTATCTGACAAGAAGTTTCATAAAGAGAATTTCAAACTTCTAACCAACACATTGTTGGAAAATAGATATCCTAAGCAACTAATAGAAAAGACAATCAAAATCACAACATTCAGACATAATAACAATCCTATTAACAATACTCCAAATAATAGCAGTTCCGTACAAAATAAAGAAAAAATTACATACATCTCCGTACCATACGTAAAACACCTTTTTCATAAAATCAAACATCTTTTAAATAATTACAACATAGAAGTAGTAGGACGCCCAACATGTTGCTTAGGTAATAAAGTCTTTTCAAATCTTAAATCTAAAATACCAAAAGAAGATCAAGCAAATCTAATTTACGAGGTAACATGTGAGTGTGGAGTAAATTATGTAGGCCAGACTAAACAAAAACTTAAAACACGCTTATACCAACATTCATATGACGCAAAGAAGATGGTAGATCAGAACAATGACGGAAAAAGCTCGTTGTCTCAACATCTTAAAAATACGGAACACTCAATTAATTTAGAAAATGTAAAGATCTTAGATAAAGAACAAAATTACCGAAAAAGGTCAATTCTAGAAATGATCTATATAAAAAAATCGAAAAATAACATCAATAAACAAACGGATACAGAATATTTACAACATGTATACGACAATATTGTTTGAAACAATAAACTTTTATATGAATGATATTCCTATTTTTTCAATCTCTATTAAAATCCCATCCCCCTTTCCTGTCAACTACCTCTAACACTAATTGCTAATTGTAGTTGTTTTTGTTTTGTTTTTTTTAACCCCATTTCTGTCTCTCTCTCACTCATAGACTTAAATATTTATGTGTTAAAATTTATAATTAGTCATAATAGTTATTATTTACCTGTTTTGTATTCTATTTTGTAAGAAAATTAGCTTCAATTTATGTTAAAACTTTTACTTTGAAAATGATCTCAAGGAAGATCGAAACGTCAGTGAAATTGAAAAAATAAAAATAAAAATAAAATTGGCTTTAAATCCAGAAAATTTGTGTTTTAATATAATCTTAACGTTATCAAATAAGTTGATGATTTGGTTACAGTAAGCGAAGTTAAAAGTGTTTTTGACGTCCAAGACAGCCATAGCAAAATACTGTTTCTTGCCTTGTAAACCATTTAATACCTTCCTTCGATCCACGTAAGCTATGTCGCATACGACCTCAATTGCAATCACAGAACACACTGATGCAATTGCATTCATTCCCTTTGTTTTGGTAGGCGCGATCTTGTATTTGCTACCCAAGGAGTTGTCTTCAACATTAGGGTAACATTGCGATTTGGGACATCCAAATAATTTTAAGCGCAATTAACACTTATTTCTTGAGTTTATGTCTCTGTCTTGTCTTGTGACTTGTCCGACATCTAGCATTCCTATCTGGATATTTTGCTTTTCCACAAATAATATGAGGTTTCGGTATATCTTTTCATTACTATAAATTTAAGGTTCGTTCTTTGTTAATCACTTGTGAGTATATAATTTTTACAGCGCAGAATTTGTGGAGACGGAGAATTTTTGCAGCGCAGAATTTGTGGTCGCATGGTATTTAATTCGTCAATTTTCGTACTCATTGACTAACGAGCAAAATTGAGTAAAAAATATATGTGGGTCATGATTTTACTGATTTGGGCCACCAACTTAAACGAAGATTATTTGTGAGGATATTTATAAAAAAACAACGATATCAGCATCATTGGTGTTCCAGAAAGTCAAAATTTAATCTCAAAATTTAATCATCCAGAATAGCAGCATAGCAACATTTTGAACTCCATATAGGGAAGGGGGCGTTGGTTGAGTTTACATACAACAACAAGTTGGGCCCAACTTCACGCGGAATATCAACTACTTCCTATAAGTTCAATTAGTTGTATCTCTAATCCGCGCGACTCACCATTAGCTCTGAATCCAATAACAATGAAGCATCACACAAATCTCATCTGCAACTGAATTGTGAACTTTACTGAGAAGAAAGACGTAAATTCATCCGCCTTTCAAGGTATATGGAGTCGAAAAACTTGTGTGAAGCAGGAAGGGTTAATTATCCTTACTTAATAACCTCTATTAATTAGCCTCTATTATAACCTCTATTAATTCTATTCGTGCGACGTTGGGGTAATCAGTTTCATCTACATATCGAATATTTTCATATAAACTAGGAGTATCTGAATAATTTCCAGTCGACGATCAACAATTGGAGGAACCACAAATGAGTTTCCAATTTAATGGGGTTATTTATAAATGCCAAAAGCAAGGTCAAAGACACTTTTCCATAAAACTAATTCTATTACACTTTTCCAATTTCACCTGACCACATAATTGCTTTTAAATACATATTCTCAATGTCACATTCCAATTTCTTAAGTTTGATTAATAAAATTAGAGACAAAAAAAAATTACAGTAGACAACGTTACAGTAATTCATGATATAAATTTAATTCATCAAAATTATATAATCAATGAATTGTGATAAGAATTAATAATGGAAATTCAATTATTATGCTTTGACTTTAAACGAAAGTAATTTGTGTAATGGAGAAACATCAAATTTTACTATTTCTTTTTTTTTGTATATAAATGGGTTGCAAATAGTGGAAATACTATCATTCGATTTGAATTTACTTAACAATCATCAATAAACAAACATCAATCACTTTACCATGATGAAATTCGTAAGTTATGAGGGTGGATAGCTATAACTGTAGCTAAATACGAAGAAATGTAAATAAATTTTTTTATTATTGTAGGTAATTGTTGCTGTTTTAGCTATTGCATCTGCATCAGCAACTCCAAGTGGTTTACCATTAGCGTATACAGCGGCTGCTCCACTTGCTGCAGCTCCATTGGCATACACTTCAGTACCAGTTGGGGTAGTAGGTAATAGTGCTACAACTTTCTCAAGAACTGTGCAAGGACCGTTTGCTGGATACACTGCCACAATTGCCACAGCTCCAGGAAGTCAAAGATTAGTATCAGCTCCAGTTGCATATGCCGCAGCTGCTCCATTGGCCGTTGCACCAGTAGCTCGGTATGCTGCCGCTCCATTAGCAGCTGCTCCACTAGCGGCCGCACCATTTGCTGCTGCACCATTTGCACGTTTAGCTGCTGCACCTTTAGCATATGCAGGAGCTCCGATAGCCGCTGCTCCATTTGCACGTTTGGCTGCTGCACCATTCGCCGCTGCACCATTCGCCGCTGCACAATTAGCCGCTGCACCATTAGCCGCTGCACCATTAGCCGCAGCTCCTTTAGCAGCAGCTCCATTTGCACGATTAACTGGTACTCCATTAGCTGCCGCACCATTAGCAGCAGGACCATTTGGATTTGCACCAGGATTTGCAAGTTACGCTTCACCTTACGGATATGCACCAGCAGTATCAACTCTTGCCGTTTAACTCTGTTATTTTTGTTGTTGTAATTTCGTGGTTAACTTATTTTTATTTTTACCAATGTAAGAAATAATAAAAAGGCTAATTTTTATATTCCAAACAATTTTTTATATTTGGGACTACTAAAGCCTAAGAAAAAAGTTTTATGCAATGTGTATTCTAGACTCTACACCTCAGTCTTCGCTCATGTGATGATTAAAATTTAACCTCACTCCCTAAACTGAATATCTCTTTCATTACACATTTAAGGCGTAAGGGAAGCGCTCTTCTGTAAGGATTTTTTTGAACAGGCATTATTGTTAGTTGGAAGCTTATTATAATACCTAACATTTTTCAAAGCCTTAATTAAAAGCAAATTACAAATTTTCATTTTTTATTTACACTTTAAGTAGTAAAACTGGATTACCAAGTCCTAAATTTAGAGCTCTGTGTTATCAGTTAAGTTAGTGTAAAAATAAAGTGAATACGAACCTCAAGTCGGACCCCCAAGGTGGTATATAAACTTGTGTTTATTTATAAAGTTGTAACTTTGATGCTCTTTGGTACTCTCTGTAAAATTTTTGGAAATAATTTAAAAAATAGTTCGATTCTTGTGATATCAGCTCTTTTAAATACAGGGTATGACAACAAAAACCTCATACCTGCATAGCATCTAGTTTTATCTTTTGTCAATAATAACAATATAATTAAATTTACATATTTTAAATATTATAGAAAATTCTACACTTACTGCGTTATCCATTAGATCCTTTTTTGAACCACCTGCAAATTGCTTTAAAGTTGTACTACATCTTATAATACCCAAATAAACTATTTTCAATTTCATCCGGCTCGAAGGACCATATCTTCGATGGTTTTAACACTGGAATGGATGAAGCTGCTGTTTACATGCAAATATTTTTCGTGATGAATATACTGTTTTTGTTTTTAATTAATTCGACTGTAAAATGATGTTCTTCGTTTGAAGGTCAGAGCAGAGAAACAATATTTTTAAGACGAAGATTTTTGATCAAAATCAAAATAAATCGAAAAAAGGCCAAAAAACCAGTAGATTATAAGACTCAACACTCAACAGTAAGCAATGACGCACCTAAAGCTTCATTTGGCTGTCCGGTCCGCAGCAAATATCAACAGAATTTACAAGTCGTAAGGTACAAGCCAGAGAGAAAGACCAAACAATATTCAAACAGGTGAACTAAAGTGAGCCAGATTTAAGGGACGTATGATAACTATCGTAGCTGAATTTTTCCAATAGTTCTAAATAGAAATTATCGACAAATTGTCAGTTTTATGGTTTTACAGAGCAAAAAATTTTGCTGCAAAAACTGATAGGCCTGTTCATTAGAGTACCGCACATTCAATCGGAATGACTGTTGTTGTTGTTAGGAAAAGTGTGGCAAAAAAATAACTATTGGGAAAGCGATGGCGCTTGTGCCACTCAAACTTTGATGTTTTGCCATTTTGCATTTTTGAATATATCTATCATTAAGGTATGGGGAGGGCTGGTGTTGAGAGTTGAAAGTGTTAGGGAAAACATGTTTTTTAGTTCTATCCTTTGGTTTTGATGAAACTGTGTAGTTTTTCGTAGTACTGCCAACTTTCGTTTGGTCGCTTCTCACAGCCTGCAGCTGTGAACATATTTGATGAAATTCGGTTTATAAGTTTATAATAAAAAACTAGAAATTTAGCGTCCTAACTTACACTTTGTCCCTTCCACACGCTCAAATTTTTATAAAGTTTTAATGCAAGGTTTGAGTTTGTATACTAAAAACCTCATTGGAT
Source organism: Diogma glabrata (assembly GCA_963693315.1). Classification (NCBI taxonomy): domain Eukaryota; kingdom Metazoa; phylum Arthropoda; class Insecta; order Diptera; family Cylindrotomidae; genus Diogma; species Diogma glabrata. Next base: position 76,878,091 of record OY856186.1, on the reverse strand, counting down.
GATACTGAACCAAGTGGTGCAAGTGTGCTTAGGACTAATTTATTTGAAACTTTAAGTTTTGACGAACAATTTTGATGAAATATAATTGACAAGTTATCAATAAGAACCACAACACTGCTACGAATCTTACAGAATGGCCACAAAACTACATATATTTTTTAATCTCACTTTACCGTATATACAAAATTGACTTTTCAACATATCTATATAAATAAACAAATTTTATTTAATCTATAAAAATATAAATGCGCGATTTAAACAATTGGAAGAATAAAATGAAACAATTGAATTGGTTCAGTGAAAAATAACAACATAAAAAACTAAAATGATAATCGATTAATAAATTCATGCTAAAATATTCAATGATTAATAAGAATAAAATAAATTTTAACTAGCATACTTTCATTGGTCTCAATTCCAACAAAGCAATAAATGAAATTTACACATCAGATTAGTATTTGAATCATATTTTAGAAAAATTTCTTAAAACGTCGGTCAAAACCTAATTTAACTCGCTCGCTCGGAGACAGGAAAGACACACGTTTTTTATAATAACTCAAAAAATAAGCAGTCGATAAATCATTGAATTTTTTTTTGAAATATTTAGATTTTTTAAACGAAACTCGATCCCTTAAAAAACTCTTGTTTTACTATCTCCTTATTTATGTCCATAAAATATAGATAAAAACAAATATTTGCAATTTTTTTCAGTAAACGTGGACAAACACATTATATAACTGTAGAAAATTTCAAGCTGATTGCATTTATAGTTTGTGAGAAAATCGATCATGTAGAAATTCGGACGGATACCAAACTCTCATAATTAGGGTTCCGTTTTTCCTTTTTTAAAGCACGAAATTCTAAAAAGTGACTTTCGCTTTAAAACATTGAGATCGTTTTAAACACACAGTTTAAATGCGTAATAAAACTGTGTAACGTCATTACGAAGTAAAACTTACAATGCATTCAAGGAATTTTTACGACATCTACAGTTTGACTTAAAATGTTTTCAGTCACTAGGACTGAAAGTAAATAAGTTTCGGTGGTCGCCTACAGGTGGTAGTTATTTAAAGGATTGAATATTTGAGATTGAATTTGATTTACTGTTTCTGTTGTTGTTTCGGTTGCTGTGTTTATTTCTGTCAATATCGCAGTATTTTGAAGGGATTGAATATTTTAAATATTTTGAGCGAATCAAAACTAATCATTATATCAATTGTTTGTAATTAATTAATTAAACTAATAATGAGTGTGGTTTTTTTCTATATCGGAGAAATTGGAGTGATAAAATAAAATTTGTATCAGATATATCGTATAATTTTTTCCTCCGATAATTAACTGTCAGATATAAAATCTATTCTCTGAGTTCTTTCCGCAAAAAAAAAAATTAAAAAAAATTTATTAAATAAATAAATAAATTTTATTAAAAAATTTATTAATATTTGTTTTTAATTGAAACTTTACCTACAAGTTTTTAAATTTATACTTTAAACGATGACTTCCAGTCGGTAAAAAAAATATCTGTAATATCTGTGAAAGTTTTTAGAGAAAATATATGAACTATTTTCATTATTCATATTGTCAAATTCATCTACTAAAAACTTACAAAACGACATATCTAAATTTGACAGTGTAAAAAATAAACAAGATTGTATTTATATAAAGCATTTTTACCAGTGTAAAATAATGTTATTATTGTGTTCGCCTATTATTATTCCATCTGTAGACGAACACAATAATAACATTATTTTACACTGGTAAAAATGCTATATATAAATACAATCTTGTTTATTTTTTACACAGTCAAATTTAGATATGTCGTTTTGTAAGTTTTTAGTAGATGAATTTGTAAATATTATCATTTATATTTACAAGCGTAGAAAAAATAGCGTTTTCTACACGTGGTTAAAACGTTTTTGCGTTCCTGAACTTATTCTACTCGACGCTATCGCGTCTCGTGGACAAACCGTTCAGTCACGCAAAAAGAGACGTTTTCACCACTTGTATAAAAATCTACTATTAATTGTTTGGAATTAATGGTACAAAAACATCAAACAAAATTCATTGTTTTCTAGCGTTCCGTTTTTTATGCGGAACACTATTGGTGAGAGTAAAACGAGTTTTTCACAATATATCGATTATCTCGTAAATTATAAATGCTATGAACTTGAAATTTGAGGTGCGTATAAAACTGATCTGTCCACATGAAATGACGGATACAAATAAAACTAAAGTGATTTTCATTTGGTTTACAGGGGTACGATGTGACCTTTGAGAACATTTTTGTTTATAGATTCAAGTAGGGGTATCATATGAAAGGGCTTCATTTCAGTATTCCTTAAAAGTTAATTTTGGAATTTTACACCTCACCATTTTTTGTATAATTTTAAATAATGACGTTTTTTTCGTGTTTTCTTACCTCGATTAGCTCCGAACCTATCTGATCGAAAATTTTCAAATGTATTTGGAATGATAGAAAAATTAGTAAGTTTTTAATAAAAAATATATAAAAGTGTCATATACTCATAATTAGATTTATTAAGGAGGTGGAAATGAGAAGGGGTAAAACCACTATTTAAAATGTGGTCAAGTGGTGTGTCATTTGAAAGAGCACCTAATTTAGAAAACATTGCATTTTTTTTCAAAAGTGCGACTTTCAGACCGTTCCCCCCATACGTTTCGACACTGATTGACAGAAAAATTTGTAAAAATTCACAGAGCCAGGAAATTCGGTAAATTTTGTATGAAAACTATAGCGAAGTCTCAAATAATTATATTTCTGTGTGTTTAGGGGACCGGGGTAGAGAGGGTAAAAAAAACCTTTTTTGATCGAAGCGAGTGTGTCATTTGAAAGAGCACCTAATTTAAAAATCATTGCAATTTTTATAGAATTTTTCGGTACACAGTTTTTGAGTTATTGTCAAAAATGTGCAAAATTCAAACCGTTCCGCCCCCTACGTTTCGATGTTGATTGACAGAAAAATTTGAAAAATTTCATAGAGATAGGAAGATTGGTAAATTTTGAATGAAAATCATAGCGAAGTCTCAAATCATCAGATTTCTGTGTGTTTAAGGTGTTATATAATTATCGGTATTTCCTTTGATCCTTTTTATCCTCTAATATTTAAATTTTAATAACGGCTCCTATAATCCTGTCTGTAATTTATTTCTTTTCCTTTTTTTTAATTTACCTTAGTTCATAATCAGTAATTTTATAACAATAGTTTTGTTAAACTAAAAACAATAGAATAATAAAAAAATAAAAAAAAAAAACAATAACATAATAAAAAATAAGAAACTCAAACTGAATTGTTTATGATTAAGGATTGATTATATTCTTGTCATAAAACCTTTTTGCCTCTTTCATTTTGTAAAAACTATATTGTTTTTGTAATTAGGTATATTTTTGTTTATATTTTAGTATTTAAGAAATAATATTTTTGTAAGAAAGACACTCTTGTTTTAGAAATCATTCATTCTGAATCTTTTAATAATTTTCTAATAAAAATAAATATTCTTTTTAAGCATTAAATTCGTGTTTTAATATATATTTTTAATTCGATGAATCTTGAAACACGACAAAGGGATGGGTGTGGGGAGAGTAAAAAAATCATTTTTGACCCAAATGATTGGGGTGTCATATGAAGGAGCACTTAATGTAAGAAACATTACAATTTTTTTAGAATTTTGCAATGCACAGTTTTTGTGTTATTGAAAAAAAATATTTTTAATATGTAGCCTCTCCACCCCCTAAGTTACAACATTTGATTGACCGAAAAAATAATCAAATTTAAGCCATTTACCAGCTAGTGTAATTGAATCTTTCTTGAGTTACCACAAACATCTTATATGAGATTTAACCTAAAGTAACATTTTTTGAGTCATTTTGATCAATGTACATTTGATTGTAATACTATTGACATTTACGATTTAACATTTATTTTGTTATGCGTCTATGGTCTGAAAATATAAAGACATTGCAACACAACTTTTTGTCAATAATTTTTGATATTATGTTCTTTTACATTCACGGAACCCTTGGCGAGCGAATTTCATTCGCACTTGTCTGACTTTTTTTCGTTTAACTCGTTTTACTTATGAATTTTTAAATAATAATTTAATTATGTAATACAATTTACATATTCTGGTGGGAGGATAAAACGTTTAACGTTGTATTGGGATCGTGTTTAATGCAATTTACTCTCTTGCAAATTTGCGAATTTCAAAACTTTTGCTCGAAAATTAAACACCCAATAAAATACTAATATTGTGTTCCACAGGAATCACGCAAATAGAATAAAGTTGAAAGTTGTTTATTTTATTAAGACTAATAACAAAAATAAACCTTTATTTGTAGTTGCCGGAAGGATACATTTTTTTTCAAATACAGTAATCCCTCCGACTGCGCGGGTTTTAACTGCGCGATTTCCACTGCGCGAGATAAGTTTTCAATACTAACTTTCGCACTGCGCGATTAAAATTTCACACTGCGCGACGTTTAAAATTTTTTTTAGAACATATAGGTGAATTTCGTAAAATTAAAATGAAAAAAAAATTAAATTTCCCACATGGGTCATTCTTTTACAAATCGAACAGATTTGAACAAAATCTGACCGACGGATTTGTGATTTGGCTTAAAAATTTTTTACTGGTAATCGAAAAAATATACGTGTTCGAGGATTTTTTTTTTGGAAAATAGAGGCGATCTAAATTTTGTGATTTTTGGTTTGACGACTTATTTTCAAAAATTCATTACTTCGGTTCTATTAATGATAATAAGCTTTTGTTTTATTTTATTTTAAAGTAAGAAGATGGAATTTTAATAAAAAATATAGTCAATAAAAATTATTAGCAAATTCCTATTGTTATAAACAAATAAAATGTTAAAATCGATTTTTAGTGATTGCCCTACGTATTCTACGTTCAATTTTCAAGAAAAACGTGTTTTTAACTAAGGGAGAAATTAGTTTTACTGTTAGAAATACATTAATTTATCCAGCGCGGGACAACAAAAATTTATGGAATTTTTATCTTTCCGCGCTCGATAAATTGATTTATTTCTAATGCTACTCGTACACGAGAGAGCAAAATTGCAGATGACAGAGAGAAAGTGTCTGACTTATTGCTAAACTGTTTATACATAGGAGTTTGTTAATAATTTTTGTAGATAACAATTTTTTTTTTAAGTTCATCTTTTAGCTTTAAAATAAAACAGACAAAAATGTCTATCATTACCAAAACCGAAGTTATGAATCTTTGAAAATAAGTCTTCAAGCCAAAAATCACGAAATCCTCGAAATTTAGAACCACTCCATTTTCCAACCCAAAAAAATTCTCGAGCACATATGTCTTTCTTTTCTTGGGAAATGAGAATTTGGAAGTTTTTCTATATAAAAGCCTTAAAATTTCAGCCAAATCAAATATGTGTCGGTCAGAAAGATGTTCGGTTTGTAAAAGAATGACCCATATATGTAGCAATTTGCATTACATATTCAGTTTATTTTTAACTGTGTGGCTGGAACGTTCAATATAGATCAAATTCAATTTCAAGCCAGTAAAGGTAGAATATTCTAAACAAATTCAGATTATTGATATAATTTTTGTAAATTTAAGTTGTTTTTTGAAATGTTATTTATGTTAATTTATCTGTTAACTTATGAAGTGTTTTCTTTTTTAAGAGTTGTTGAAGTAATACATGTTTTTCAGGCAGTATATATTCATTTTGGTTTAATTATAACTAGAGATTGCGATTTCCCGACATTTTTCATATCTCGAGACATCGAGACTTTTTTGTCTCGCTATATTTGTGGTCTCGAGAATTCGAGATTTTTTTCTCCTATGTCTCGAAAGTCTCGAGATTTCCCCGAGACTTTCATAAAATAAAATAAAATTCAAATAATTACAAAAAATCTTGTAAAATTATTTACTTTTAGTAACTAATTCCAAAAAAAAAGAAAATACTAAGAAATATAGAAAAAAAAAATACAATTCATTATATGTACATAATTATATGATATATATGTATATCAATAACAAAAATAAAACAAAATCTCTTGCACATTTCATGTAAATGAACAAAAATAATATTAAATAATACAAGCTTCTTTAAATATATGTATATATATTTTTTCTGAAAAAAGGACTTGTCTATCAGATAGTGCTATAGATACCAAGATACCCTTTTAAAAGTATGTGAAAAAAATAAAATTTATAAGGAAATTTTCTTCATAAGAAACATTTTAAAAACCAAAGGGTATCTATAGCTCTGATAGACGAGTCCTTTTTTTGGAAACTAAGTTTCCCACTGTTGAAAAGTTTCGTTCGTTCTGAGTAGACGTTGGTCTTACTGTTAATAATGCATTTTTAAGCTGGTTTAAATTTGGAGTTATTTGACCAGTTATTTTACATAAACTTATTTCTTTCACCACAGAATTCATATTATTTTTTATATCTGTTGCCAAGCTCTTGTCTACTATTAGTTATTACCCTTTAGGAAATTTGATTGTAATATTAAAATTACGGAAAATAAAATCTAAATTCAAATAAACATAAAAGTTTTGGAAAAGAAAATTTTTTTTAAAATTTCTAATTTCTCGAGACTACGGGAATTCCCGAAACATGAATATTTAAATTTCTCGAGACACGAGACATTAAAATATGTAAAAGTCTCGAGATTTCTCGAGACAGGAATTCCCGATCACAATCTCTAATTATAACTTTAAATTCATTTTTTTTTTCAATTTTTTTCAAAATTTGGAACCGAACCCCCCATTTTCATACAAAATAGAGTTCACATTGCGTGGTTTTGTACTGCGCGCTGTTTTTCTGGAACGGAACTACCGCGCAGTCGGAGGGATTACTGTACTTACACTTTTAATTTTTGCTTCAAATTTGATGCTTTCATTCGTATTAAAAATAAAAAAACCATTATTTTTCTGAATGGTTTGTCCCATTATGCAACTATTATTATTAAAACGAATGACGAAAAATTACTAAGTACTTTCTTTTACTGCATATGGAATGGAAGTAAATAATAAAATCAATTCCATAGAAGTCAAATAAAAAAAATTAAAATTTTACTCATACGGTGTTAAAAATACATAGTACATTTGCTGTTTTTTTTGTGAGTGAAAATTTGTCCCAGTAATCGTTAAACGTTCTCAGGCTCTGAAATATCAAGACTTCGGTCTGGGTTAAGGATTTTGATATAGTTTTCAGCAAAACACTTTTATTTGGACATTGTTTTTAGTTTTGGGCAGCGATGTATATCAAACACAAAACTCTTTGTTAAAGTAAATGTATTTTTTATCTCTGTTTAGAAATTTATTACAAAACTAACACGAAACATCAATACATTGCCGGAAAATTAAATCAGATCATAAATTAACATAATTTAGTGAAAATATGATCCAATCAGTAAACTACTCAAAAACCTCTCCATTTAGAGTTTCGAGAAAATATTACAAAATCACAAATTCATAATTCTTTCAAAATTCCAAAAATATTGTAAAAATTAAAAAAAAATCAAACTTTTTTCAAAAATTCTAAAAATATTCCAAAAATTATTACAAAATCAAAGATTAAAACTTTTTCAAAAATTCTAAAAATATTGCAAAAATTATAACAAAATCAAAAATTGAAACTTTTTTCAAAATTCAAAAAATATTCCAAAAATTAGAATAGAATCAAATATTTAAACTTTTTCTAAATTCCAATAATATTCCAAAAATTCTTTAAGATTCAAACTTTTTCCAAAATTCTTATTGCAAAAATTATAAGAATATCAAAAATTGAAGCTTTTTTCAAGATTCCAAAAATTATAATAAAATCAAAAATTAAAAATTTTTCAAAATTCTAAAAATATTCCAAAAATTCTTACAAAATCAAAAGTTGAAACTTGTTCCAAAATTCTAAAAATATGTACAAAATTCACAAACCTAAAAATTCTAATGTTTTTCCAAAATTCTAAAAATATTGCAAAAATTATAACAAAATCAAAAATTAAAACTTTTTCCGAAATTCTGAAAATATTGCAAAAACTATTAAAAAATCAAAATAACAAACATTTTTCAAAATTCCAAAAATATTTCAAAAACTATAACAAATTCAAAAATTTCCATGTCCAATTTCATGTTCAATTATATTTACGTCATAAAAACAGCTAATTTTTTTTTCCCAAAAAATAAATGAAATCATGTTTTTGACACACTTGACATTATTTTTACTTCACCACAATTTTAAATTGTGTGAAGTAATGCAATCTATCGTGAAAAAAAATATCTTACATACCCCAAATTTTGTTTTTTCTTTTGTTTTGGACCATCCTCTATCTAAATAGCCAAAAAAAATTTTGGTGTACCCCTGTGTGAGCGTGGGTATGAGGGTGTGTGGCTGACCTTTCTGCATAGGATCTTGATGAACATTTGGCAATTGATACAGGTTCACTTGAAAATGGAAGATCTGGATTCATTTCAAATTTGGACAAAATGGCGGGGGGTCTCCCGAACAACTCTAAGTTTAAATCTTGAATAACTTTTAATCCCGGCTTATGATCTTATTAAAACTCAATATATAAGGTTTTAGTACAGTTTCCAATATTTCTGCATACCAACTTCCGGTTTGTCACTTCCGGTTAAAAAGTTTTTTTTTTCAAGTGTTTATCCCTACTGTAGCTTACAATTACCGATCGATTTTCATGAAACGTTGGTAAAAACTTTCAAGTATCATGAGAAAGATTTTATCAACTTTTGAAGTTCATTGCATAAAGGGTTGGGGGGTCCACCATACAACAGGTGGTTTTTACCCAATGTTTTTTTATGTTTGTTGGGAGCATAAAACATTCGTTCGTGAATTGATTTTGATGACACTTTGAAAAAAGATGCAAATATGTATGACAAGGAACTGATTAAGTTTTGAGCGATAGTGACCAAAGTGGTGTGGGGTCCCCGGAGCACCTGTTTTTTCGAAAGCTCAATAACATCTGTACCTGATAATCAAATTGAATGAAACTTGGTACATCAGCATTTAGCATGGTTCACAACAGTTCTGCATCCTAACTTCCGGTTTTTCAGTTCCGGTAAAAAATTTTATTTGTAATTTTTTGAAGTTTTTTCAGTCTTATGCACACTACAGCCTACAATAATAAAGTGATTATGATGAAACTTATGGAAAAGGTTTCAATTAGGTCCTAAAAAAGTGGGGGTAAGAATTTCACTTTTGGCTCGAGAATTCAATACTTTGGTCTTTCAGACCGAAGTAATAATATTTAATTTTATCATGGTTGCTTTGATTTAAAATCTTTAATAAAAATACATGAAAATACCATAGCTAGAGCAATTTATTGTTTAGCGAAAAGGATTTTACACTAGCTTAAAAAACATTTTCACAAGGGATTAAGCCTGCATGAAAATAAAATTTTTATATGCTAACGTAGAAAAAAATTTTAATTTGTTATTTAGTATTCACATTTGAGGAGTGAAACTTGAAAGAGTCGGCTAACGCCTCGAGCAACAATTTCACTCTCAAGCGAAAAGACATAGTTTAATACATACTTAATACATAAATAGCTATTTGTTGTGATTGATGTGTTGAACATGTCGGTGTCATGTTCACACCCCCAATAATGTTGTGGTACTCAATGTATTTCGTGTGGTGAACATTTTGAATTTACATTCATAACATGCCATTCATGATCAGATTTTGTTGATTTGTAATTATTTTAATTTTTTATCTTTAAGTGTGACAACCCCGTGTACTCCAGTCAATGCTTTTGATATCTGATTGAACGTGATATATCTTATACCATTGGCAATACCAGTAAGATATCACTAGCCAAGGTGATATTTTAGGGATGCAGGCGGATCAACTCTATTCAGCCAACGGTAACGCCAACAATCTTGCCTTGCAAATGTTCCTTGATGATGGCACGTTATTGTTTGCTCGAAGAAACGAGCCTTTATATAATTCTATGTGTGGGTTTTAAACATTGACGAAGACAATGCGTTATATGATCAAGGAATATAAGACTAACGCAATTTCTCAATACTGTTACGATTACAGAAAAATCTAGACGATTACGGTCATTTTCAGAAAAATCAAATCAACAAAATACTACAACAAATTAATGAAATGAACAGTGTTGTTGTTGTACTTCTTAGAACTTGGGTCGACAATGAATAAAATTGAATGATTTTATGAATCAAATCAGCATAACGTAAATTAATCGAATATACTGCCATTTTCTCAAGGTTTCTAGAAAGCGACCTCGAATTATCTAGAATTAAGCGGAGTAGTATATAAGCACTTGCCTGTTGTAAATTAGAATTAGTGTTATTTTAAACCTGCGATAGTGAAGTTAAAATTATAAAAGTGATATTTAAATTGGTTTTTGTAAATAAAGTTCAAAGTGTGTTAAGTAGAAACATTTTGTGTATTATTTTGAACGTTGTGTTACTGGAAATTTCTACAATAAACCGTTGGAGTTTCTGAAGCTGTTGAAAGAATATTCGAGTCAGGAATATTGTTTGCTGTATTGTTTTCCTGTTGTTGTGGAACTAATACTAATACTAATCAGTGATCTAATACTAATCAGTGATCGAACTCAGAAAGAGATTGGGAATTACGTTTATCGAATTGAGAGTAAGGCCAATTCGAAGTAAGGTTAGAAAAACGTAACAATGCTTATTTGGTTTTAATCTCTTATTTTATTTTTTATTTTCTATATCCTATCATGAAATATTGGCCTATATCATATTTTGTATGTTTAGTTATCCATTGTTTAAAAATCGTATTTTCATAGTTGAAAAGCTTTGTTTAACTTTCATTAAAAATTTGTGAATGGTTCCTTCCTTTGTATGTTTGTAGTTAAAATCAGCAAAATAACATTTTGTTTCTGCATATGCCTTTTGAGGCTGAAAAATCATAAATTAATTCCATTGAAAGCAAAACGTAAAAAGCACAACTAATCCTTAAATTTATTTAAAAAATTTTATTTAAAAAAAATTTAATCTCTTGATTACACTTTATTGAGAAAATAAAACAAATAAAACTATAACACATTAGTTATCATAAATATTTCCTAAAAATGTTAAAACTGAAATCTATAATTAAAAAAAAACCTTTTAATTTATTTGAAAAACAATTTAATATTTTAAAAATTTCCTTGTTTCTTTTTATGGTCAGTTTTTAATCGGATTAACTATTAATTTTTATCATATTAAACCATCATTCAACGCTATTAGTATAATTATTATTATGTTTAGTTAATAAAATTTGGTTTATTATTTTTTAAACAGTGATGTTGGGGTGGATGGTGGATTCTGTCTATCAACGGACAGCTAGTTGAGTGGTTTTCATCATCAATTTTAAGTAATTTATGTTTTTCAAACACATATTTATTTAATTTGTTTTTGGTAGAAAATTTGAATTTCTTTAATCTCATTAAATTAGAATATATCGAAATATTCAGCGATTGAGAACTTAAGTTCGTCACAAGCATAACGTCTAACGTTAATGTATAAAATGTTTTCTGTGGTGTTCTATCACAACAAAATAGAAATAGATCGATGGCTTGTTACTGACTCTCATTAGAGTTTATTTTGGCATTTTCCGACTAAAACTCTTCTAACCTAACGTTAACGAATTATGTATTAACAACAACAAATTTTCTTTTTTATTTATTTGATATTCGATGTTTGAAACAATTAAATTTATTAATCTTATTATCAACCGTACAACACATGTACATGAATGGTGGTGATTAAAAACTAATCGAAATATACGTGCTGCCTGATGATGATGAAAATGATAAAATGAAATTGAAACGAGCAAAAACTATTAGTAAACAAAATTGGATATTGCATGAAAAATTGAAAAACTTTCACAAATTGTTGTACAACAATCCAATGTACAAGGACAGCAGCTTTGTACAAAGTCTGGTTGGATTTTTTATGTGTTAGGTTATATGGTTTGAAATAAATTCAATAAATTTATTTTATTATTTTCCTTTCATTTTCCGTTCACCATTTTTAATATGTTTTAAATCGGAAAATTTGTGTCTGATGAAAAATAAGAGAGAAACATAATAGACACACATTTTCTTGATGGAAATAAGAACTAGTGGATTTAACACCGTGAAAAACCACACCTGCTGAACTGTTTAAAGATAATGCTTTGGACCTTTTTTCCAAGATGTTGGACCTTTTTCCAAGAACAAACTATTTACTGCAGAAACCAATTCGAAAATTGACCGTTATAGCGATTGTCCTATACCTACTACCGTTTAGGTTTTTAGCCTTGATGTTCCTGTCTGTTTTTCGAATCTTGCATCAAGTGAAGAAGGTTGTTCAAAGCTAAATTTATTAAATAATATTTAAAAAAACTAAAACTGTAAATAAAAATTTTTTTTAACTACTAACTTGAGAAATCGTCATTATTTACTCGAATGCCCCAATGAGAAGTCATTTTTCTCAAGCTAGGTCAATAATAATAACAAAACATTACCTAGGTTAATAAAGAAAAATTTTCCTTTATTTTTAATTGAAATGAACAAAAAAACACAAACAAATAATAATTGCATTCCTTTATTTCGTTTTATTTGTATAAAACTAAACTTCCAGGCTACTTGATATTTTAAGATATTTAAAAAATGCAATGGAAAATGACTAATATCAAAATTTAATCCAAGCAAATATGATAATTAGTGTTAGTAGTTAAAAAAATTCTATATATACCTCGGTTGAGAAGACTAATATAGACCTCGAACATTATATCCCTCGGCGCTACGCGCCTCAGGATCTAAAAGTTCTCGGTCAATAATAGCTTACTTCTCAACCTTGTTCTATAATGTACTATTATTCTCTTCCATTTAATTATATCAGCTTTATTTGTATGTTTTTTCGATAATAATAGTATATATTATTGTATTGTTTTCTAGCTTATAGCCTAATGAACTTAACTTATTGTCTAATGAAAATTTTCCTATAAAAAAATTATCAGTATTCAATTGGTATGATTCCAATTGGTCAAATTGTTTTGATTTCATTAAAATTATTTTCAAATTATAATCACAATTGCTTTGATAAGTTTTGTTCAAAAATCAAATTTTAATTTAAATTCTCTTATTTCGTTTAGTTGAACTTGGTTGATTGTATGAGAAGGGCGTTTTTTATCATCTGGGTTTTTTTATTAAGAAATTTGATTTATCAATTAAAACAATAAAGATTTATTGTTTTAATTGAAGAAAATGTTTTTTTTTTATAATACACAATTTGTCAGAGAATAAAGTATTGTAGTCGATTCGTGAATGATGAATTTTATTCTCTCGCAAATTAAAATTCTCGCTCGTGCCTCGCTCAAATTTTAAACTTTTGCTTGAGTATAAACTACTTCATTATTCACTCATTGATTAAACTACTATTATTGTTGTGAAAACCGGCCTTTTTCAGGGCGAACAATTAAACAATCTGTTTAGTAAAGAAAATTAAATTACAACAAAAAAATGTTTCCTAATTCGATTTTTTTATATAATTCGCTAGAGTTGTGAACAAAAATTAATATATTTTATAATAATAGTCAATATTAACTTAACTTTCCTGACTGGGAATGGTGGTTAGTGGTAGAGTTTAAACAATAAAATACCAAAAGAGCCATCGATTAAATTAAATAGAGTTGACATGATCTATGTAGGAGGGTTTTTGATATTCCATTCACCGCCATAATGCCATAATGAATCTTATTTTATTTTTTTCTGCCATTAATTCTAAATAAATCAATAAATTTTATTTAATTTCAATACCTTTTTGATTGTTTAGTATTTTGAAGATGTAATAACCTACAATGAAATATTTAAAAATTTTTGAATATAATTATAATGGGTATAGACTATGTTTTAAATAAAACACATTAATTATCTTAATAAATTTTATAGTAATGAGAAACCAAAAAGCAATTGCATAAAAAACTAATTATTTTCACATTGGAAATTTAATTCAAATGAAATAGTAGCCTTTACCTTTTTTATTATTCAAGATAGGAACATGCGCATTAGTTTTAATTTGTTGTTTTTAAGTATATAATTTTAAATGCGAGGGAAAATGTTTTTGTTGATGGCGCTAATCAACGCAACACCATAAAATAATTTAGTTGGGTGTATTGAACTCTGAAATAGTTTTTTTTTGACTGTAGTTTATTATTATTTTGATTGTATTTTATAAAAATATCAACGAAAACATTTTCACCCTCATATAAGTATATATGATTTAAAAAACTAAATTAATAGGTATTAGTCTACTCCTCCGAGAAATCAAATATGCAGAGGCAACTATGATTTTATTTGATTTAAATTTGCAATGTGAAAAAATTGTAAAACACATTTCACTTCCTAGCTAGCGTGGCGGGAAATTCTACTTCACGTGCGTTAAATAAAAGCCCGTTACTATACGAAATGTTTTTCTAGCTTACCGCCCGTAAAATAATCGAAATAACCATGATATTAGATATTGAAACAAAATATTCAAAATATATTATATTACTTGTTATACCGTTCTTTTGAGGCTTTTGGTCACATACTATTCAATTCCTCTTTAGAGAGGGCAAGAATATCTGCTGTATGCCGGCATTTCTCTGTGAATTGGGAATTTAGAATAAAGTGCAATAAATATTTTATAATATGGATTTGTTATTCCCCATGACACGAAATACTAGCTATGAAAAAATTGCTATAATGTAAACTTAATTCCCATTTCACGATGTACCAGAATGCTAGCCTGTTGGAATGTTTTCTTGCATTGAGAACGTAAGTTTTAAACATACAAAACAGTGAATGGCATACTTAGTTTTTTTTAATTTCAAAATATCTAGTGAGCTTATAAAATTCCAAAACTGATTTATTTTACAATTCAATTGTGTCTAAAATACGCTTTGCGTCGTTCTTCAATATGCATTGCGGATTTAATCTTGTTTTTCAGAATAATAAAATATATTATTGATTATTTGCACATTAAAATATAGACTAAGAGTCCGCGACGGCCAGACCTTCGTTATTTTATAAAAGCTGAAACTTTCTCTGCGCATACCCCCTACTCAGGTAGGAACGATTAGCGACATATGAAGTTTGGATCATGGTGGCTTTGGCAGGGAGCAGGTAACAAAGGGTCCTCCAAAGTTTCGTTAAAGTATAAAAGGTAATTTTTTTATATATTCTTCGGGATAGTATTAGAAGTCACGTCACCCATTGCCAGACACTTACTATCGTGGCAAACCCCTGCCAGACACCCCTAAACTGTATCAATTTGTTAAAGTTTAAGGGTGTCTGGAAGGGAGTTACCACGATAGTAAGTGTCTGGCAATGGGTGACGTGACTTCTAATACTATCCCGAAGAATATATAAAATAATTAGCTTTTATACTTTCACGAAACTTTGGAGGCCCCTTTGTTACCTGCTCCCTGCCAAAGCCACCATGATCCAAACTCATATGTCGCTTATCGTTCCTGCCTTCAGCTTTTATAAAATAACGAAGGTCTGGCCGTCGTGGGCTCTTACTCTAATACTTTTGTTGAATTGTGCTGATCCAGCTGTTTATTTTATTTTGTTAAGCACAATAACGCATCCAATTATGGTTGTAAAAAACGACAAGAAACCTATTGTTATAGGGAAGATTTTGTGGTGAGTGATTACGCTTAAGTAACTATTGGAATTCACTTGAATTTTGCAATTTGAAATCGTTTTTCATTTTCTCTCTGAAAAACCACTGTAGAAAAATTGTTTGTGTGTGTTTTGTGACGGGGTTGAACTCACACTCATCAGAGACACCATAGTTCAATGCCTGGTGTCTTACACACTCACTCACAGAGTGAAACATATTTTAATTTTCATTTTCACACGATTTCTAAACTGAAACTTCAGAATCTCGTATTTACTTAAGTTGGTCCGTTCGTTTGTGCAGATTGCACAATTCTAAATTATATTTGTTTTGGAAGTTATTGTATTAAATTTCTGGACAATACTATGTTAGAATTCATACGATGAGTTACATCTAGAAATTTAATGAAAATGAAAATGAAAAAGTTATTTCAATCAAAATAACCAATAACCAATTCAAGCTCAATCGTAGGGCTCCCTGGTTGTCTAACCAACCCAAAAAATAAAGATCGATCAGACTTCGGATTAACAGCCGAGTCCGACAATTGACATTTTGGCGTTTCACTCGACAATAGCAGAAAAATTTAATAAATAAATAAATTTCAAACCGCCATTAATAAAAACAAAATTGAGTAAATTTACAAGATCCGGGGCAATCGGCATTTTTCGAAGTTTTCCGAACGTAAAAAACGACCGAACCGAGGAAAATGGCAGATACAAAAGTTTTCGGACTCGTCCAGGACAGGTGCCTCACGAAGTATAAAATATGTTCTAATCATCAAATAAAAGGGCGCGGGCCTGGTGACTGTTATGTTTCAGAGTGGCTACTTTGATTTGGAATGTTGCAATTACCAACTAGTCGTCGTTTGTCTGGACTTCATTTTGCTCCGAAGTTTTGTAAGGCAGATAGAAACTAAAAATGAATTCTGAAAATGAAGATAATGGTAAACAAATTGTTGTTTCTACATTACATCCGTAACTTGGGAATAGATGTTGATTAAGCTTTATTCAAAGTTCTGAAACAAAACGAACAGAATCTGGTCAGAGTTTTTGTGAAATTGAACCTAGAATGTCTCAACGAAACGTTTGGATTTTAAACTTTAAAAAATTCAAGTCGTGATATCCAAATTTGTTACAATGTGGCAAACACTCTATTGAAAGGTTTTGAATTGTCCTAAATCGCAACTGTTAGTGTGTCATTTTCGTTAAAAAAGTACAGTGTTTTAAGGTGCGGGAACAGATCTACATAAATCAATGAAAATCAATGGATGAATCAAAGAACTTTGGAGACTATATAAACGGCCAACCCTGCTTAATGAAGATAACGTTAACGTCAATACGGAATTCATAGACTGTGGTCAATATTTAGATAAAAACTCACATAAGAAAGATTTCTTGTGCGATTACTAAAATGACTTGAATTCAGTTTAAAAGTATTTTTTCTTTCGTCTTTCTTTCATATTTCAATTGAATTACAATAAATTGTTTTACATTTATAACCTCAAGGATTGACATATAAATTAATCCCTAAAGAAATCAATTTTCTCCGTCAATAAGCTTTGGAACATATAAGAAATTTTAAATAAAATATTAAATTGATTATCGTTATACGAGTAGCATTTGTATTAAAAATCAACAATTTTTTTGCTCGTTTCATTATTCATAACACAACAATATAATTCGAGAACTCACGTTTTTTAAGATAATAAATCAGAAATCTTGGAACCAAAATAAAATCATTCGATTGTTCATTTTTAAGAAGAATGATCCTTATACCTGAAGCAAGCTTAGATTTCCTCAAGATGAAATATTCATAAAAGTAAAAAAACAATACAGCCTTAAGGCAATATGTAAGTATACCATAAAACGTTGCCCTTGCCGGATAACTGTACGTTTTTGTAAATTAAATAATCAAACAAAATCAAAAACATTCATCAATTCCACATAATTGTGCATCAGGTTGAAGTTCTAAGAAGAAATTCAACATCAAAGACATCAGTTTTTTAAGGAATTTTCTTTTCTCCTTCGCATAATTTTTTCTTTTTTTTGTTGGTTTCAATTTCATTGAATTATTGATTTGTTGTGTTTAAAATTATCAAACATCCTTTTGTAATCCCTGCTCCCTGAATGTTTGATTTCAATTTTATTTTCTTATTTTCGTTGATGGTTTATTCTTTTGATTTTTCTTCTTCTTTAAGATACTACATACATTAAAATTCATGTCATGTAATCTTTATTTTTGATTTCAAACCATCTTATGTATTTTAGATGTTGTTTTTTCTAATAAGACATGATAACGGGTGACGCAGGGTGATTCAATTTCTATAAGAATACAATTGAAAATGATAAGAATAGACAGGTATGGAGAAAAATATCGGATAAATTAATGTTTTTCTTTTAGATCAAATATGTATACAAATACATATATATATATATATATATATATATATATATATATATATATATATATATATATATATATATATATATATATATATATATATATATATATATATATATATATATATATATATATATATATATATATATATATATATATATATTAGACTGGTCGTTAAAAACTAAATTTTCCGAGACGCCCCCCAGAAAAATTCTTTGTGGTCAAAAAACCATAACGGCCTTATTTTTTTTTTTTTTGAGTGAAAAGAACACGTGCCGCAAAATCATCGAAGTTTATTTTTTGATAAAATTGTTAATATCTCATAAAATATGCAGATGTCAAAAAAAATCACATAATCATTTTTGCAGGAAATTTAATTCTCTACAAAAAAGGTCCAAGTCATTTTTTTCCTAAAACCTATATTTCTGATGATATTTTGAAATAAAACTTGAAATTCTTCGAAACTCGTAAAACCAAATGATGAAAATTTCGACGAAAAAGTACTAATTTTGATTTTTTTTGCCACGATTATTTTTTTATACATTTCATTCTATAGCATGAGAAGAAAATTAGGAGTTTTTCGTCATCTTTATTTTTTATGTTTTTTAAAAATTACGAAAACTTACAAGTTTATTTTCAAAATATCATGAGAACTATACGTTTTCGGGAAAAAATGACATAGACCTTTTTTGTAGAAAATTAAATTTCCTACAAAAATGGTTATGTGATTTTTTTTGACATCTGCATATTTTATGAGATATTTGAAAAAATCTACGAATTTTTCAAAAAATCAACTTCAACGATTTTGCGGCACGTGTTCTTTTGGTTTAAAAAAAAAAAAAATAATGCCGTTGTGGTTTTTTGACCACAAAGAATTTTTCTAGGGGGCGTCTCGGAAAATTTAGTTTTTAACGACCAGTCTAATATATATATATATATATATATATATATATATATATATATATATATATATATATATATATATATATATATATATATATATATATATACAAGTATTTATAAAGAAACTTAATGTAGATTTTGTTCGTCATACATATTCAGTTTAAGTATGATGGGAGAATATAGTGAGAATACCGTCTGTTTTCTAAACGAAAAATAACAATCATCTCAAAATTATTGCATAGTTGTGGCCATAAGTGGTCGTAATGCATATACCAGTGGTCGATGATTAAGTATGATTTACCTATAGTAGGGGAATACAACGTGTTAAGTTTGAGAATTTTTAGAGGGGTACACCGCAGTACTTTTGACCGATATCATACTTGTCATACGAGTAGCATGAGTGAACTAAAATAAACTCGGTTTAATACAAAAATTTTTGACCTGAGATGCACATCTTTAAATATTGATATTTTTAGAACAAAATACAACTTTATTTTTAACTTTTGACAAGGTTGAAACTTTGACATTGTGAAAAAAATGTGAATTGTCACAAGCGCTATCTATTTTTTTTTTTTTTTTTTTTTTAATAAGAAGTGTTGTGTAGTAGGAATTACAAAATGTGTCACAACAACACATAGATACCTTTTAAGACGTAGGTCCCAAAACAACATGCGTCTTGAGGTATAGGTGGACGCTTTTTTTAAATCTTTGTGGATTGAAGGCACTCGAGACTATTGATTCGGGCAAAGCATTCCATGTGTACGATGTACGCACAAAGAAATCTCTTTGCATTCTATTACTATGACAGTGAGTAATCTCGACAGTTCGACCGCCCGCACAAACCGATTGACGAGTAAAACGGGGAAAAACATATGTCTGAGGCATTATGGACCTGATTTCATCCGAGCACTGCTGGTGACGATATTTATAAAAAACAACGAGATCAGCAACAGTGCGACGATGTTGCAGGGAATCAAGACCTAATGTTAAATCTCGATCACCAACAATTCGTATAACTCGCTTTTGAACAGAGTCCAAAAGATCCAGGATAGTAACAGATGCAGCGCCCCAAACTTGACAACAATACTCCATACAGGGACGAATATAGGACTTATAAATGTGGAGTAATTGATGCGAAGTAAAATATTTTTTACATCTATTGAGGAGGCCGAGTTTTCTTGACGCGCTCTTTGCCATGGCCATTATATGATCGTTCCAGAGTAAGTCATTGGATATTGTGACTCCCAATAAACGAATGCTTTTACATTCGTCTATTTGGTCGTTACACATATTAATTGAAATATCGTTGGGAAACTCGGTCTTTGATCTGGAAACAATCAATAGCTGTGTTTTGGTGGAATTAAAATTGACCAAATTTTTGTCACCCCAATCGGCGACTTTTTTTAGGTCCTCGTTTACATTTATGGCAGCGTCTCTCCGGACGGGATTTATTCGTTCATGAATTTTACCCTTTGAAGATAGGGGGACGAATGACTTGTGCAGTGTACTATCATCTGCAAAACTATTTATTGGGTTACTGGTGATTTGCAACAGTTCGTTGATATAAATTAAAAATAAAGTGGGAGATAAAACTGAGCCTTGGGGTACACCAGCGTTAATTAATTTGGACTCAGAAGAAAAGCCATCTATAGATACCGAGATGTATCGGTTAGACAGAAAATTTTGAATCAAATTCACGACTGCGGGATGAAAACCGTACGCAACGAGCTTGTTGATCAAGTTGGCATGCCAAATTCGATCAAATGCTTTTGAGATGTCTAATGCGATCACGTACGTTTCACCACCTTTCTCAAGTATGCTATTCCAAATATGTGCCACATAGTTCAATAGATCGGTTGTTGATCTTTTGTTTCTAAAACCGTATTGGCTGTCAGATATCAAATGGTTGTCTTCCAAAAATTTGGATATGTGTGAATTAATATAGTGCTCGTATATTTTAGACATGACTGGGAGTAAGGCTATTGGTCTATAATTTGAAATATCACATTTCGTTCCTTTTTTTGGGACAGGCTGGACATTGGCCAACTTCCAGCAGGAAGGATAAATACCAGATTTATAGGATTTATAAAATATTTTGGTGAGGGTTGGTGCAAGTTCTTTTGAAAGTGTTTTTAGAATAACAGGGGGAATGTTGTCCAGACCAGAAGCTTTGTTGTTGTTTAACCTCCTTAAAAGTTTTTCGACAATTTTGGGTTTGAAATGTAATTGTTTCATATTAACTCCTGAAGACTGGATTTGGGGTATTTCTTTAGGAGTTTCTAAAACTGTTGAATTTGAAGCAAAGCGTTCCGCGAACAATGTAGCTTTTCTTGCAGGGTCAGTAATGATTGAGTCACCATCAATGATAGGAGGGATAGAAGATTTAGTACCACAATTTAAAGAATTAATGGCACTGTAAAAACTTTTGTCAGAAATTGACATACTCGAAAGTTTTGCCGCTTTCGCTCTGTCAATCTCTGCTTTTTCGTTTTCAATTATCTGGTTTTATTAGCCTTTAAATATTGGGATCGATTAACAGAGTTCTTTTTATGAATCCAAATATTAAATAATCTACGTTTGTTTCTAAGAGCCAATTTGGCTGCTTTCGAAAACAAATATTTTTGTTGGGGTTTCATTATTGAAAAGGGAACGAATTTGTTAATACCGAATTGAATGGTTTCAGTAAAGTTTTGAGCAGAAACATTTACATCGTCAGTATAAAAACAATGACGATCAAAAGGGAAACCTTGAAAAAAACTTCGGAGACCATTGGTGTCCATTTTTGAAAAGTGAAATATTTTACGGGATTTGGGAACTCTAGTTTGTAGCAAATCAGTTTTGATAACTGATGTGATTAGATAATGGTCAGAATTTCCAATACTACCCTTATCGACATCAACACTCGTAATATCTGGCATAGATGTGAGATATAGGTCTAAGAGAAAACTTTTATCACCGCCATTACGAGGAGTGAAAGTTGGGCTTTTTACAATCTGCGTCAGGTCGTGCGATGCAGCAAATATTTCTGCCTGCCTTCCATTGTTGTCGTCGTCGGTCATTTTGGAAAATTCCAACCACGATTTGTTGTGGACGTTGAAGTCACCGGTAACGATAACCTCACAACTTTGAAATTGTGCTCTAATTTCGTCGACAACATTAGTCAAGTCATTAAAAAAATTGGGATTATGTTTGTTTGGGGACCGGTATAGAGCTATTGTGAAAAAAGAAATTTCAGGTAGACAAACCTTTAATACTACTGTACTGTAGCCATCACCATGTACTTCATAATTTGGAAAGCGTTTATATGCAACACTCTCATGAATGTATGCACATACACCTTGATGGAGTTTAAAAGCTGATTCAAGCCTATATTTGGGATTTAGTGTTACGTCATAGGGATAGTTTTCAGAAACTTGTGTTTCTGTAAGAAAAAGAATATGCGGTTGGTCGTGCTCGAGATGATGTTGCACGGCGTCCCGGTTGGCATTCAATCCACAAAGATTTTGAATGTGTATTTTAAAAAGTTTTTTATCAAATGTGTTAGTCATTTGATCAAAATATAATTTGTTTTAAAAATGGGTAACTAAACAATAAATCCTATCATATAATAAAATATGACATAGGCCAATATTTCATGATAGGATGTAAGAAATAATAAACAGGTGAAAACAAAGTTTTTAAAAAATTTGAAAGGTTACTAAAATATTTATCCATATTGTTCCCACGAGTTTAGACGCAATAAAGGTCACCAACAGGCCTTCGTCTATACCTGTTAGAAGTCTATATACAACTGGGGGCGACAGGTGCCCAGAGGATGGTACTTTTGTGGTTTGACCCTGCAAGAGTCCTCTCTAGTGTGTACCCACCAGGGGGTGCTAATAAGGGAGCACCTTCCCGCGACCCGGGCGGCTAAGCCAAGGTCCCCGTTCCCGCTAGACATGACAACAGGTTTACGGTTTGCAATAGCAGGCTAGAGCCCACTATAGCTCAGGTACCTCGGGTTCGCCAAGTCCCGTATCACGGTCTAATCAGACCAGTGACCCCTGAGGTGCTGAAATTTGTATTCCTTAATACTTTTACTAGTATAAGCAATAAATTTGTTTCGTATTTTTTTCAATAAGCCATTATTTTGCCTCTCCAACGCACTTAAAAAAAGTTGATATCGGATAAGCTGCTCTCTTGTAATTTAAGTTAGGATAACTAACTTTGATAATAATAATTTTTCCTCAACAATTTTTTCAAGTAATGATACGCGTTTGGGCATTAAAACAAAGTCGTAGAAAAAGTATATAACAAAACTCGAGCTGCAACCCATTTTCCATGCTCGTGAAGGTACTGTACTCGCCGCTACGCGTCTCGTGCGCAATATTTTCCCTCGCATGTAAAATGCTATTTACAGCTCTAGGTATGTAATATACAAATACAAAATTAAATAACTTTTTCTTACATGTAAATTTTCTTAAATGTGGTAATATCGTAATTTTAAGTATTTTATTTAACTTTAAAAATGTAACTTTAAGGAAAGTATAAATGTTATTCACATAAAAAATTGAATAAAATAAAAGTTAAATTAAAATAACCAAATTTAAATTTGCAGAATGACATTTGTGTTTTGTAAAATATTTCGAAATTGATTTAGAACGTTCTAAAAAAATTTAGAACTTGGTGTTGCCATACTTAACCGACTGTCGTATCGTAAATGTTACAACATCCGCTAACGTAAATGTTACGATAAACGCTAACGATTTTTTTTTTTTTTTTTCCTTTATCTCCATTTAGGAGCATAGGGCGTCTACTAGACTGGACCATCTAACTCTGTTGGGGGCAATCGCTTTCAGTTCACCCCAAGTCTTGCCAATTTGTTTTGCTTCAGCTAGCACCGTTTTCTTCCATGTCATGGGTGGTCTTCCAACTCTCCTTTTACCTTGTGGATTCCACTCTAGGGACATCCTTGTTATATCTTCGACTGATTTTCTCAGTGTATGTCCTATCCATCTCCATTTTCTTTGTTTTATCTCGGTCTCAATGTCTAACTGCTCTGTTTGCCGTAGAACTTCCTGGTTACTGATGGTGTTTGGCCAGAAGCATTTGATCAGTCTTCTCAGGCATTTGTTCACAAACACCTGTAGTTTATTTGTGATCTTTCTTGTTTGTTTCCACGTTTCACACCCATACAGCAGTACTGACTTGACACATGCATTGAACATTCGTAGTTTGGTCTTTCTTGACAGGACGGATGCATTCCAGATCTTGTGAAGCATGTTGAACGTATTTCTGGCTTTGTTAATACGCTGACTGATATCTTCTTCAGTCCCGCCTGTTTTTGCTACAGTACAACCAAGGTACACAAATTTGTCAACTTCGTCCACTTGTGTATTGTTGATGGTAATTGGTGTTATCGTTTTGGTGTTCAATCTCATAGCCTTTGTTTTTCTGATATTAATGTTGAGACCGACTTCATGTGCAAGGGTTGATAGCTTCTGTATTTTCTGCTGCATGTCCGTATGTGTGTGTGTAAGTAGACAGATGTCATCTGCGTAGTCTAGATCATTGAGCCGTCTTGTTGTATTCCATTGGATTCCATTTGGACTTGCATCATCGAGCTTTCTCATGATACTATCTAGTACTATTAGGAATAGTAGCGGGGATAGTACACAGCCTTGTCTCACTCCTCGGTGGTTGTAGTATTCATCACTTTGCTGTCCTTTGTATTGTATTCTGTTTGCAGCATCCCGATACATTTCTTTGATTAGATCAACTATTTTCTTCGGGATGCCCATTTCACAAAGTGTCTTCCATATCGCGCTTCTGTTGATTGAGTCGAAGGCGCGTTCGAAGTCCACGAAGAGGAGATACAATGGTGAATTCCATTCATTTGATTGCTCAATGATGATACGGATTGTGTTGATATGATCGGTACAGCTTCTTCCTGGTCTAAAGCCGGCTTGTTCATTTCTTAGTTTCATGTTAATTGATGGAGATATTCTTTCGAGAATGATCATCGCTAGTATTTTCATTATTGTGTTGAGCAGAGATATACCTCTCCAATTTTTGCATTCTCTTAGATCACCTTTCTTTGGGATTGTTATGGTTAAACCTTCTTTCCATTTGGTGGCATTTTACCTTCGTTCCATACATCAGCTAATAGTGGTGTTAGAGCTTCTGCTGTTGTGTTTACATCTGCTTTGAGTAATTCTGCTGATATATTATCTGTACCAGCAGATTTGTTGTTCTTGAGTTTCTGTATGGCATCTCTAACTTCCCGTTCCGTTGGTGGATGGGTGCTGATAGTTTCGTTATAGTTGTCATCCGGAGACTGCAAGTTATTTTCTTGTTGGTGGCAGTTGTCTTCGAAGTATTCTTTCCATCTATTTAGCTGTTGTTCGTGTGTTGTGAGGGTTTGACCAGATTCATCCTTTATTGGTGGAGTGTTTGTATATTTGTTGGTGACCTTTCTCACGCATTTGTGTAGTGTGCGCATATTTCTATTAGCTGCTGCTGCTTCTGCAGTCTTGAGAATGCTTTCCGTATATCTTCTGCGATCATTCCTTGCCATCTTTTTAACTTGTTTTGCTGTAGTTTCATATTTGTTGCGGATCTCGGTTGTGTTCTGGTGACACAACTGCAACTTGAGCTGTCGACGCTCTTCAATTTTCTTCCATGTATCATCGCTAATCCATGGTTTCCGTGATTTGTCTTGGTATCCAAGCACATCTGTAGCAGTTTTGACGTAAGCTTCTTTAACTTGTTCCCATTTTTTATCAATACTGGTGGTTTCGTTGTTTGGTAGATTGAGCTGGAGCGACTCTTTGAAGATGTTATTTGTATTTTTGTCGCTCAATCTGTTGATGTTGAATTTCCTTGTTGTGTTTTACAGCGGCTGGTTTAATTTTGAATGTTGCAATTACCAGTTGGTGGTCGCTGTGTATGTCTGCTCCTCGCTTTGCTCTGACGTCTTGTAGAGAGGATAGAAACTTCTTATTCACCAGTACATGATCAATTTGATTCTTGGTTCTTCCATTTGGTGATGTCCAAGTGTATTTGTGTATGTTCTTGTGTGGGAACTTGCTGCCTCCTATGAATAGTTGATTTGTGACACAACAATCGATGAGCCTGTCTCCATTATTGTTACGTGTTGATTCTAGTGCATGTTTACCCATGACTGATTCCATTCCGGTGTTGTCGGTTCCAATTTTGGCATTGAAATCACCTTGTATTATTTTGATGTCATTTCGGTGTGCACTAGCCAGCGTTGCTTGGAGCTGTTCGTAGAATTCATCTTTTGTCGCATCATCAGCTTCTTCGGTAGGTGCATAGCACTGTATGATCGTTGTATTTCTAATTTTCGATTGGAATCTTGCTGTTATTATTCTGCTACTGATTGGTTTCCATTCGAGAAGTGCTTTCTTTGCGTTAGGTGTTGTTAGTATTGCTACGCCTTGTTCATGTGTGTTGGATTTACCAGAGAACATCATGTAATTTCCTGCAGTTGTTGTTAACTCTCCACTGTTTTTCCATCTTACTTCACTGAGTCCTAGTATCTCGATGTTATATTCTTTCATTACTCTCTCAACTTGTGCTAACCGCGATGTTTCTATCAGAGTTCTGACATTCCAGTTTCCTACTCGTGTCCGGGTACGATAGCTAAGGGTCGATGTTTGATTATTCCGGTTTGTTTTACTTTGTTTCTTTCTAGTATTCGTTTCTTTAATCAATTGAATTTCGGATTCACCTTTCGGATTAACGGGTGATTGGGCCATCGAATCCTAGCCAGTTTCCAGGGCTGCTGGATAAGGTACACTGGCATACCGTGGGCGAGATATTCTTGCTTCAATGTGATTCAATCATGTTTCCATATTTTTTCTGGTGAAGTTCCCAAGCGGTCACCCGTTTCAGTTCGCACCCTTCCCAGTGTTGCTTAACTTCCTTGTAAGTGATGTTGTTGACTTATCCACTTCTCCATCTCGCCCACAAACGCTAACGATTACTTGAAAGTAATAATAAATATAATAAATACTGAGTGAACAATATATCTTGATCTAGTAAGACTTTACTTTTCCACTTGCCATGTTACTTCCACCTTTTTTGTTTAAAGAAATTTGGTTTTAAGACCAAGAAAAAGACAGTGATAGGTGTCAAATAAAACATGAGCCTTCTTTGTAATGACCTTTTTATGCTCGACTAATCGCTATCATTGAAGATTAAATTGTGGATGCTTTTCCTGTATTGTTTACCTACTGTTTTTCGACTTATAATGCCTTGGACTCCAATCGTGTACTTCATAACAAAATTTATAACTGTACAGGGGCATTTTATTAGAGTTTCTCCGCATTGTTTGGATAAGAATTAATGGAACATCAATACATTAGGTAAAAAAAATCCAAATCACCCTTAAAGTACTGATTTTTCAAACAACTTTTGAAAAGTAGTTGGTGCACCGTTTGAATTTCATTATTATCGTGTTTGGACGTTTTATATTAACTATTTATATTAATCGTCATCAATCACACTATGAGGTGCAACACAAATATTAAGTATTATATATAATCGTTTTCATCAATCGCTCTGTGAGGTGCAATTTATTGATTAAATTATTTGTAATCAGACGCTCTGTGTGATTTAAATTACCCCAGAATATCCTATTTTTATTTTTGATGCACTTTCGATGGTAATATTGAAAATGTCAAAATACAGTCCACAACGTAATTATAAGTATCATCATTTTGGTCCCGCGAGCCGGACAAAACCGTTTGAACCAAATTTCATCATCAACACGATTTATATTGATGAAGTAGTGTCCTGTTTTTATTCTTGATGCATCGAACGTGCAATATTGAAAAATAATCAAAATACAGTCCACTATTTCATCAGAAGCGGCATCATTTTGGTCCCGCGTGCCGAGCAAAAATTTATTTTAATGCAGTTGTTGCATAGTTTGATCCAGGTTTTTATCATAATCGTGTTATTTATATTCATCGTCATCAATAACTCTGAGCCGCGCAATACATTGATTAAGTTTAATTTATATTCGTTGTCATCAATCGCTCTGTGAGGTGCAAATTATCGAT
This sequence comes from Diogma glabrata, assembly GCA_963693315.1. Classification (NCBI taxonomy): domain Eukaryota; kingdom Metazoa; phylum Arthropoda; class Insecta; order Diptera; family Cylindrotomidae; genus Diogma; species Diogma glabrata. The sequence continues at coordinate 76,850,079 of OY856186.1, read as the reverse complement.
TAAATAATTTGTAATCAGACGCTCGGTGTGATTTAATGTTGTCCAAGAGTATCCTGTTTTTATTCTTGAAGCACTTCCAATGGAAATTTCATTTTTACCTTGTTATTAATATTCATCGTCATCAATTACCAATCACTGTGAGGTGCAACACGTTTATTAAGTATTATTTATATGCATCGTCATCAATTGCCCTGTGAGGTGCAACATATTGATTAATTATTATTTATGTTGGTCGCCATCAATCGCATCCCGAGGTGCAACTTATTTTTTTTAATATAAAGTGTTGTGTTGTAGGAATTACAATATGTGTCACAACAACACAAAGATACCTTTTAAGACCTAGGTCCTACAACAACATGCGTTCCGAGGTGTTGGTGGACGCTTTTTTTAAATGTTTGTGGATTGAAGGCACTCGAGACTAAAGCATTAGCTCCCCAGTTAGCATGGTATCTTTGGATATTCAAAGACGTCAATCTATAATTTAATTTAAATAATTTAAATAATTTTGAACTTGAAATATGAAAAATGAAAGTATAATCAGACTAACAATTACATTTGTATATCAAAATTATATATATTGGAATTTAACACATCAGTCGGCAACACGTTTGCAGTAGTGATTTGCAAACGGTAACAATGCATTGATACCATTGAATTTAATATATCTTCCCGCCCGCAGGAACATATGTAAAATTTAAAATTTTGGATCTATGGGTGTGGCAACCCCGCATACTTTAGGACCTGCTATTGGCAAATCAGTAACTTGAGATATTGTATACCACTGGTAATAGCAGTAGATGTCACTGATAGAAGTGGATAAGTGATATTTTAGGGGTGCTAGCGAATGAAGTTTTTTCAATCAACGATAGAACCTTTAGTCTTAGTTATGGAATATTCTTTGACAATGACAAGCTATTGTTTTAAAATAAAATGTGTTTTGGGTACTAAAGATATTACAATGTGTGTCATATATGTTGGATTGAGGAAAACAATGCGTTACATGATATTGGTATATGCTTCTAGCACTAGGATAATTAGTAATCTAATATTAGCTTTGCTTTCCTGCAAATTTGGAAAAAAAAAAAGTATTTTATTTTAATTTCCTCCATCCTATCATGAAAAATTGCGCTATGTCGTACATTATTATGTGAAAGGATTTATTATTTAGTTTTCCATTCCTTAAAAAGAATACAAAAATCCGAAAAAAAAGAAATTTTCGTCCATCTACGTCTTAAAAAGCATGATGTTGTGGCACCAAGGTCTTAAAAGGTTTTTGTGTGTTGTTGTGACACATATTGTAATTTGTAATTCAAAATATGTCAAATACTTTGAAATTGCACAAATTCTTTTGAAGTTTTCGGTGAAAAAGATGATAGCGGCAATATGCGACGATGTTAAATAAACAAAACTTTTACACTATTTAGTGTAAAAAATAAAATTTTGTGAGTGATTAAGAACAAAGTAATTATTGCAATTCACTTGAATTTTGCAATTTGAAAGCATTTTTCATTCTTTCTCAGAAAAACTACTTTAGAACAGTTTTTGTGTATTTCGTGTCGGAAACAAATACAATGCATGAGCATTGTGAACATTTGTGAATCTATTTTGGTTCTGTATAATGTTTTATATAGAGATGACACACCCCTACTAATCCAACAAGTCATTTAAATTGCTTTATTGCTTACTTGAAAACATATTGGCAGATCGCTTATTTTTTATATATCCGAACTGATCAGCTAGAATGCTGATTATTTTTCATTCATACTTTTAAAAAGAAAAGTTAAAAATTACGCTATCATTTCTCATTACCACTTTTTGAAATCATTGCTCCTACGTCAACAAAATGTCTGCGCAAAAACTTTATTTATAAGCGTAGCAAAGCACGCCGGGTCCTGCTAGTATATTAAGAAAAAAAATGTGCATAGTCAATATACCAACAAACATTTTGATCTATTTTTGTAAAAACCCATGGTTCTGGAAGTTACACTATATAGTTTATAACCTATAGTTCATTCAATTTCCTTTCTTTAAAGTTGAAAATTTCAATGGAAGAAGAATTTCAGGGTACCATCTATGAAGAGTATTTTGACATCTACCACAATTAGTTCTTATTCTATTAAGTATACACTAACGTCGTCTAGTTTCAGAAAAACCTGGGAGTTCTTTATATGGTTCCACTATCAGATGTTTATTATAAAAATCAGATGTATTAAAAAGTTGTCGCCATCTTTTGTGGATAGAATAATTATTCAGGTCTCCTATTGCAGAGATTTTTGACCAGAGTGGATGTCTTGATTTTAGACGGTTAACATCTCTATTATTTAGATCAATATGAATTAGAAGCTCAATATTATCTAGAATCTTTTTAACTTCACGTACCAAAGCCATTTCTCTCCTAACATCAGGTGGTGCAATGTTTGAAAGAATAGTTAACCAAAAAAGAGGGGTTGGTTTTAAAGTTCCTGATATGATTCCTGATATGATGGTATTATTTAACTGAACGTCAATGAAATATTTGTGTAAACTATGAGACTATACTGGTTCACAAAATTCAGCTGAAGAAAAAATAAGTGATAAAGATGAGGTCTTAGTGTGGTAGCAGATGCTCCCCAAACCGATCCAGCCAGTTGATGTATAATATTATTTCTAGTTTTTAGCTTATGAATAATAGTTAGACAATGATTCCTGAAAGTTAGGGATCTATCAAGAGTAATTCCCAGATATTTTGGAGTTGGGCCATAACGAATTGGATGATTGTTAAAGTTCACATTAATTTCTCGTAAATTATGTCTGTTAGAAAGATGAAACGAAGAAATTTCATAATCATTCAAAACAGCTAAATCCGAAGTTAGCTTATTTTTTGCTTCTATTTCGCTCAACTCATTATATGTATATTGCACAGCAAACGCAAGATCATCTGCATAAATAAATTTTCTTGATGTGGTATCTGGTAAATCCAAAATGCAAACATTAAAAAGTAGAGGAGCAAGAACTGAGCCCTGGGGTAATCCATTGTTTAAACGTCTCGGTCTACTTATTAAGTTTCCAAGATTTACGGTAAATGATCGATTTGAAAGCATTTTTGTGATTAGATTAATTGTGTTTTTACATTTTAGAATTTGAATCAGTTTATACAATAGGCCATTTTTCCACACTGTATCGTATGCTACACTGAGATCAATAAATACCACGGCAGTTTGTTTTAGATCTTCAAGTTCAGATTCAATAAATGATGTCAACGATAATACTTGGTCGCAACAATTTCGTTTGGGACGGAAACCAGCTTGTTCAACAGGAATATTTGTTTCGATAATTGGAGATATTCTGTTGTATATAATCATTTCCAATAATTTATATCCGATACAGAGGAGCGATATTGGTCTATAAATTGTTGGGTCATTATTTGGCTTTCCTGGTTTGAGTATTGCTTTAACATTAGATTTTTTCCATATATTAGGTAATTAGAGAAAAATTTTTATTGCCATTTTTTTGCTGATATTGAAAGATTCAGGAAGAATTCCGGGTACATTTTGTCTAATCCGCAGGTCTTCCCAATTTTCAAATGTTTTATAGCCGGAAATAGGCTCTCCATAGGGCGAATTTCAAAGTTTTCGTCGTTTATTTTTTAGCTTAAATTTAATTTTTCTAGATATTTCACGAGAGACTGGTACTTTTGAATTTTTTAACAGATGAGAAGCAATTTTATTTGAATGGATCGGACAAATATTATTGGAATTACTATTTTAACTCGATCAACTTTTCTCTGGAGATTCCAGGTTTTTGCCTTGAATGTGTGTAATCCATATTTTCAACTAACTCTTTCCAGCGTGCTGTCCTGGCTTTTTAGGTAGATTTCATATAAAAATCTACCTATTGCAATGGGCTTCATCTCGGAATTTCCAAACGACTATATACGATAAGCGGAGACGAAAAAATAAAAAAAAAAAATTTATATATATATATATATATATATATATATATATATATATATATATATATATATATATATATATATATATATATATATATATATATATATATATATATATATATATATATATATATATATATATATATGTATATATATATATATATATATATATATATATATATATATATATATATATATATATATATATATATATATATATATATATATATATATATCAGTGTTGCAAAACGTTACTCGAAACGTAACGCAAAAACGAAATAACGAAATGAAATAGCGTTATTAGTAATAATTACTTTCATAACGTTTTAAAAATTAAATTGCGTTACAATAACGTAAAACGTAACGATAACGTTATATTTTATTTCGTTTTTGTGGTAGACTTTGTATAATTATATGGAAATAAAAGCCCAAAAATCGGTTTTATAAAATCCAACTTATCTGTCTTTTTGAATGTCTGTGGACGCTTGAACTGAAGGTTTTGGTAATTATAAAATTGTTTGATATCAGTAACAAAATAATAAACATTTTGTAAAATTTTATGTATATTTCAAGTAATTTCAAGTCTACTCTAGCCGTTTCTGCATCACAGGTGTTTTTAATAATTTTAAGAAGGCATATATTTATGCTGGATGCAAATTTTCTTCATGTATTTAGTCATTTAATTTTATTTTACTACGATTTACTTTTTGCATGTAAAATTTGAAAAATATTAATTTTTTATTCGCCTATGTATTAAAGTGTTACTTTATTACTGTGATTTGCGGCCTTAAAGTGTCACTTTTTAACCATATATTTTGTTGTCATAGCTACGTCCAAAAAAGCAAAAAACATTTGTATTTGTTTAAATTCTATATAGAATATAAATTTTTATCAAAGCAACCCTTAAATTCAGAACTTCATTATCCAATTAAAATAGTTGTTATCATTTGTTGTCATAGTTATACAATAATCTGGAAAAGATAACAAATATTTTGTCAAAGGTAACTTGTTCCACATATTTTTATTTCAAAATTTATGCAAATGTATAATATTAATTTAGAATAAACATTTTTTTTTAAATATTTTGCTTGCGGCGAATAAAAAACAGTATATGATGCACGGACGTAAGCTATTTTGGACTGAATGTGGGTGTAAATCTCGGCTAGCGCCTCGATTTGCAAACTTTACATACGTCCAAAATCTTTAGCTTTGCTTCCTAGCATCATCATGTACTATTATATTAATATTTTTCTAATTTTGCATGCAAAAAGTAACTGTTCATTAGATTTTCGATTTTTGTACATTTAAATATGTTATAGTTTTAAACATAACGTTTAATTTTAAAATAACGTAACTATATCGTTATAACATAACGCAATATAATATTTTTCTGTTTCATAACGAAATAACGTACCGAAAAAATAAATATAATGTTATAAAAACGAAATGCATAACGTTACGAATTTTTTTTTCGTTTTGCAACACTGATATATATATATATACAGTAATCCCTCCGACTGCGCGGGTTTTAACTGCGCGATTTCCACTGCGCGAGATAAGTTTTCAATACTAATTTTCGCACTGCGCGATTAAAATTTCACACTGCGCGACGTTTAAAATTTTTTTTAGAATATATAGGTGAATGTCGTAAAATTAAAATGAAAAAAAAAATTAAATTTCCCACCTGGGTCATTCTTTTACAAATCGAACAGATTTGAACAAAATCTGACCGACGGATTTGTGATTTGGCTTAAAAATTTTTTACTGGTAATCGAAAAAATATACGTGTTCGAGGATTTTTTTTTTGGAAAATAGAGGCGATCTAAATTTTGTGATTTTTGGTTTGACGACTTATTTTCAAAAATTCATTACTTCGGTTCTATTAATGATAATAAGCTTTTGTTTTATTTTATTTTAAAGTAAGAAGATGGAATTTTAATAAAAAATATAGTCAATAAAAATTATTAGCAAATTCCTATTGTTATAAACAAATAAAATGTTAAAATCGATTTTTAGTGATTGCCCTACGTATTCTACGTTCAATTTTCAAGAAAAACGTGTTTTTAACTAAGGGAGAAATTAGTTTTACTGTTAGAAATACATTAATTTATCCAGCGCGGGACAACAAAAATTTATGGAATTTTTATCTTTCCGCACTCGATAAATTGATTTATTTCTAATGCTACTCGTACACGAGAGAGCAAAATTGCAGATGACAGAGAGAAAGTGTCTGACTTATTGCTAAACTGTTTATACATAGGAATTTGTTAATAATTTTTGTAGATAACAATTTTTTTTTTAAGTTCATCTTTTAGCTTTAAAATAAAACAGACAAAAATGTCTATCATTACCAAAACCGAAGTTATGAATCTTTGAAAATAAGTCTTCAAGCCAAAAATCACGAAATCCTCGAAATTTAGAACCACTCCATTTTCCAACCCAAAAAAATTCTCGAGCACATATGTCTTTCTTTTCTTGGGAAATGAGAATTTGGAAGTTTTTCTATATAAAAGCCTTAAAATTTCAGCCAAATCAAATATGTGTCGGTCAGAAAGATGTTCGGTTTGTAAAAGAATGACCCATATATGTAGCAATTTGCATTACATATTCAGTTTATTTTTAACTGTGTGGCTGGAACGTTCAATATAGATCAAATTCAATTTCAAGCCAGTAAAGGTAGAATATTCTAAACAAATTCAGATTATTGATATAATTTTTGTAAATTTAAGTTGTTTTTTGAAATGTTATTTATGTTAATTTATCTGTTAACTTATGAAGTGTTTTCTTTTTTAAGAGTTGTTGAAGTAATACATGTTTTTCAGGCAGTATATATTCATTTTGGTTTAATTATAAGTTATAACTTTAAATTAATTTTTTTTTTCAATTTTTTTTTTCAATTTTTTTCAAAATTTGGAACCGAACCCCCCATTTTCATACAAAATAGAGTTCACATTGCGCGGTTTTGTACTGCGCGCTGTTTTTCTGGAACGGAACTACCGCGCAGTCGGAGGGATTACTGTATATATATATATATATACGATATGAGATATAACGAAAACGACCGGCACTCTCACGGTCGCATTTGTTGAGGGAGATCAAAAAAATTTTCTGTACATATGTGTTCTATTAATATCTTGGACACGAGTTTGTGAATCAGCAAAATCCGACACGTGGTTAAGGAACTAGAGCCTTTTTTCTAAAAAAAATTGAGTTTTTAAAACCGTTGTAACGGCCATTTGGATACTAATATTTTAATAAAAATAACGTATTTAGAATTTTTGGAATCGTTTTTTATCAATTTGTTTAAAAAAAAAGACTTCGTGAGCGGCTTCAACAAAAAAGTTTGCAAAAAAAAATTTTTTTTGAAACAACTGGCACTCTCACGGTCGCATTTGTAAAGCCAGATCAAAAAACCTTTTCTAAAAATGTGCGTTTTATTAGTATTTTGGACAAGTTCGTAAATCAGCCAAATCCGACACATGGTTAAGAAACTAGAGGCTTTATACTAGAAAAAAACTTTGTTTTTTAGATCCGTTATAACGGCCGTTTAGATTCTAATATTTTTAAAAACTTCATAAATTTAGAATCTTTAAAAACTTTTTAATCAGTTTCTTTAAAAAAAAGACCTCTGCAGTTGGAGGTTTCTGAGTGAGCGGCTCCAACAAAAAAGTTTGTAAAACACCAAATGCGTTTGAATCAACCGGCACTCTCACGGTCGCATTTGTGAAGCCAGATCAAAAAACCATCCGTAAACATGTGTGTTTTATTAATATCTTGGACAAGTTCGTAAATCAGAAAAATCTGACTCATGGTTAAATAACTAGGGGTTAACTCATGGTTAAATACTAGAAAAAAAATTCGTTTTTTTAATCCGTTATAACGGCCGTTTGGATACTAATATTTTTAAAAACTTCATAAATTTAGAATCTGTGGAAACATTTTAATCCGTTTCTTATAAATATAAACCTCTGAAGGTCGAGGTTTTTGACTTGTTGGCTTTAACAAAAAAGTTTGCAATAATCCATAACTACAATTTCCAAAAACCTTATAACAGTCAATGAAAAAAAAATAAAAAGGTTTGAATAGAAGAAATTAATTTTTACTTCACCACAATTTTAAATTGTGTGAAGTAATGCAATCTATCGTGAAAAAAAAAATCTTACATACCCCAAATTTTGTTTTTTCTTTTGTTTTGGACCATCCTCTATCCAAATAGCCAATAAAAATGTTGGTGTACGTCTGTGTGTGGGTGGGTGGGTGGGTGGGTGGGTGGGTGAGTTTTCTGCATAGGATCTTGATGAAACTTTGGCAAATGATACAGGTTCACTTGAAAATAGAAGATCTGGATTCATTTTAAATTTGGACAAAATGGCGGGGGGTCTCCCGAACACCTCTAAGTTTAAATCTTGAATAACTTCTGATCTCGAGCTATGATCTTATTGAAACTTAGTATATAAGGTTTTAATACTGTTTCCAATATTTCTGCATACCAACTTCCGGTTTGTCACTTCCGGCTAAAAAGTTTTTTTTTCAGGTGTTTATCCCTACTGTAGCCTACAATTACCGACCGATTTTCATGAAACGTTGCGAAAAGTTTTTAAATAACATGAGAAAGATTTTATCAGCTTTTGGAGCACATTGGATAAAGGGTTGGGGGTCCACCATACAACAGGTGGTTTTTTCCACAAAGTTTTTATGTTTGTTGGGAGCATAAAACATTCATTCGTGAATGAATTTTGATGACACTTTGGAAAAAGATGCAAACATGTATGACAAAGAACTGATTAGTTTTTGAGCGATAGTGAACAAATTGGTGGGGGGTCCCTGGAGCACCTGTTTTTTTGAAAGCTTTATAACTTCTGTACCTGATAAGCGAATTGGATGAAACTTGGTACATGAGTATGTAGTACGGTTTAAAATAGTTCTGCATCCCAACTTCCGGTTTTTCACTTCCGGTAAAAAAAATTTTTTTGTACTTTTTTGAAGTTTTTTCAGTGTCTTTATGCACACTACAGCCAACAATAATGAAGTGATTATGATGAAACTTATGGAATAGGGTTCCAATTAGTGTGAAAAGATAATTATTATGTTTTAGGACACATTGATCAAAGTGGTGGGGGGTCTACCATACAAATGCTGACTTTTCACATTTTGTTTTTTAAGTTTGTTGGGAGCATACAGAGTTCATTCATTATTCAATTTTAATGACACTTTGGCAAATGATGGAGACTTAAGTAACAAAGAACTGATTAGTTTTTGGATAATATTGGAATAAGTGGTGGGGGTCCTCCCGAACACCTGTTTAATGTGTCACACTTTTTTCAATGTTTGTTGGGAGCACACAGCATTCGTTCGTTATCGAATTTTGATGACACTTTGGAAAAAGATGCAAACATGTATGGCAAAGAACTGATTAGTTTTTGAGCGATAGTGAACAAAGTGGTGGGGGGTCCCTTGAGCACCTGTTTTTTTGAAAGCTCTATAACTTCTGTACGTGATAAGCGAATTGGATAAAACTTGGTACATGAGTATGTAGTATGGTTTAAAATAGTTCTGCATCCCAACTTCCGGTTTTTCACTTCCGGTAAAAAAATTTTTTTGTACTTTTTTGAAGTTTTTTCAGTGTCTTTATGCACACTACAGCCTACAATAATGAAGTGATTATGATGAAACTTATGGAATAGGGTTTCAATTAGTGTGAAAAGATAATTATTATGTTTTAGGACACATTGATCAAAGTGGTGGGGGGTCTACCATACAAATGCTGACTTTTCACACTTTGTTTTTTAAGTTTGTTGGGAGCATACAGACTTCATTCATTATTCAATTTTAATGACACTTTGGCAAATGATGGAGACTTAAGTAACAAAGAACTGATTAGTTTTTGGATAATATTGGAATAAGTGGTGGGGGTCCTCCCGAACACCTGTTTAATGTGTCACACTTTTTTCAATGTTTGTTGGGAGCACACAGCATTCGTTCGTGAACGAATTTTGATGACACTATGGAAAAAGATGCAAACATGTATGCCAAAGAACTGATTAGTTTTTGAGCGAAAGTGAACAAAGTGGTGGGGGGTCCCTGGAGCACCTGTTTTTTTTAAAGCTCAATAACATCTGTACCTGATAAGCGAATTGGATGAAACTTTGTACATAAGCATTTAGTATGATTTACAAAAATTCTGCATCCCAACTTCCGGTTTTTTGCTTCCGGTAAAAAAAAATTTTTTTTACTTGTTGGCAGTTTTTTCAGTGTCTTTATGCACACTACAGCCTACAATAATGAAGTGATTATGATAAAACTTATGGAAAAATTTCAATTAGTGTCACCTGTTATTTTGGAAGCTCAATAACTTCTGTACCTAATAATCGAGTTGGATGAAATTTGGTACATACCCATTTAGTAAAGTTTACAACAGTTCTGCATCCTAACTTCCGCTTTGTCACTTCCGATAAAATTTTTTATACTTTTTTTCGTACAACAGAATTTATGTTTGTTGGAATACTACTGCCTGCTTTAATATTTTTATTATTAGAACTACGAAGTCCATAATATTGGTTAGCTTTTAATTAAAGTATTTTATGGATATTAGCTCATTATATATCCAGAACACTATGTTTCCAGAGCTGTGGTGAAGTCAGCCTATGCATCAGCGTCGCAATATTTTTTCTTAGAAATAAACTATTTTGATATTTTGCAGTAATTGGATAGATATAGTTTTGCTTATATGTAGCTAATTTTCTTTTTAAAATTTGTTCGATATCTGTTTGAAATTAGTTTGTTTTGTTTAAACTAATCTGATACATCAGATTCTACTGGCACACAAAACTGTCTGATCTCGAAATCTACCTATTTCTAGCGGATATACGTGCCGCTTGGACTTTTTATATTGATGGTGTGTTTAACAATAAATTTTTTTTAAACTCAACATATCATTTTTTCACCACATAATTCAAAATCCATTCAACATTTAAATAAATTTGACTACACTTTACTATTTTAAAATAATTGCTAACTGATGTTTCAGAACGACTGAACTTGAAAATATTATTTACAATGCAGCACAAAATGAAGAGCGAAAAGTAAGTTCAAAAACTAAAATCCGACTAGTGAAAAATCACGCTCTAAACAGTATGAAACAAGAAAAAATTCTATCTCAAATTGTTATGTACAAAGTACAAACTATGCAATATTAATTGTGGTGAAATAAAAAACTTACATGTAATTTATTTTAATATATTTAATACATATTCATTGTGATGTTCAGAGGATAGTCGTGGTCGTTTGCCACCTACACAAACAAAACCAATGTATTCTAACAGTAGTAAGCGTTCATAAACTATAAAGTAAAATGCATCACGCTAAATATCTGGAGGACGCCATATGACCATTTATATGAGATAGCATACGAACACGGCTTTGAACGAATATTTATTAAATATATTAAAATCAATAATATATACTTACAATTAATAGACAATAAATATTGAATAGTTTTGTACATAACAAATTGAGATGGGATTTTTTCTAGTTTCATACTATTTAGAATTTAGAGCGTGATTTTTCTGAAGTCGGATTTTAGTTTTTGAACTTACTTTTTTCTCTTTTTTTTCGTACCACATCGTAAATAAAATTTTTAAGTTCAGTCATTCTCAAACATCAGTTAGGAATTATTTTAAAATAATAAAGTGTAAGTCAAATTGATTGTTTCATACTGTTAAGAGCGTAATTTTTCAGTTGTCTAGTTTTAGTTTTTAAACTTACTTTTTTATTTAAATTATTTGGGTGCTATTAGTATATATGTAATTTGGGAAGCTTTGGAGAGAGAACGTTTTTGGCTGACAGCCGAGGAGTGATTTCTGAAATTACTTCCAATTATCGTCTGCATGCAAGCAAAGTCGAGAGTAACAGCTAGCAATATATATTTTTGAAATGCGCCAGTTAAGCCCTTTTCATTTAATACCTAACACGACATCAATAAATTTATTTTATTTTAGTTCATGATTTCAATTCGATTGATTCAATTCAATTAAATGTGTCAAGACTCAAGCCAAGTCAATAAGCCACCCATTTAATGTGTCATCCAAGCCTACAACTAGCGAACGCTTCAAACGACACCTCATTTATCAAATTGTGTTAAGTAGTTTAAAAGTTATGAGAAAACAGATGAACATACGTACATATATCGATCGTTGTCAACCACATAACCCTGATGGATTTTTACAAGAAATAGCTTGAAAAGGTTTGTTAGTATATTGACTATGCACTTGTTTGATTAATATAGTGAATTTGTTTGTTTTACAAAATATGAGATCCAAAATCGGACTAATATTTTTTATCATTGAAAAAATTGGTGTTCTGCGAATATCTAAAAAACAAGAGCTGACCTAAAAAAATAAATATGGTATTCGTGTTCAGCAGGTCAAAATCCAAAAAAAAAGTTGGGTTTTATTCAGGGAGACAAAAAAAGTTCAAAATTTGTAAGCTACCGTAATTAGAAATATCACATTTTGTTCCTTTTTTGGGGACAAGCTGGACATTAGCCAACTTCCAACACGATGGGAAAATACCAGATTTGTAGGATTTGTAGAAAATTTTCGTAAGAGTATGTGCAAGTTCTTTTGAAAATATTTTTAAAATAATAGGAGGAATGTTGTCCAGGCCAGAGGCTTTGTTTATATTTAACCCCCTTAAGAGTTTTTCGACAATTTTGAGTTTGAAATGAAGATCTTGCATATTAACTCCTGAAGACTGTATTTGGGGTTCAAGAGCAGACGTTCTGTGTGATTTAATGTTACCCGAGAGTATCCTGTTTGTATTTGTGATGCACTTTCGATGGGAATATTGTAAAAAGACAAATACAGTCCACTACTTCATCAGAAGTGGCATCGTTTTGGTCCTGCGAGCCCGACAAAAAACTTTTGTAATGTAGTTACTGCATCGTTTGAGTCCAATTTCATCATTATCTTGTTAATTATATTCATCGTCATCAATCACCTTATGAGGCGCAACCCATTTATTAAGTATTATTTTATTCTCCGTCATTAATTTCCCTGTGAGGTGCAACAAATTTATTAATTATTGTTTATGTTGGTCGTCATCAATCATCCTGTGAGGTGCAACTTATTGATTAAATTATTTGTAATCAGACGCTCTGCGTGACTTAATGTTATCCCAGAGTACAGATTGATTAAGTATTATTTGTATTCGTCGTTGTTTATTACACTGTGAGGTGCAACACATTGATTAATGATTATGTAGGTTGGTTGTCATCAATTGTTCTTTAAAGGGGCAACTTATTGATTAAACTATTTAAAATCAAACGTTTTGCGGGTTTAATGTTATCCCAGAGTACCCTGTTTGTATTATTGATGCATTTATGATGGGAATATTAGAAAAAGTTAAAAGCAAAATACACAGCTTCATCAGAACTCGAAGTGACATCATTTTGGTCCCACGAGCCGGATAGCTTAAAATACAGCTCCCATGGTCCCGCGAGCCGTACAAAAACTTTTTTAATGTAGTTTTTTTTTTAAAAAAAGTGTTGTGTAGTAGGAATTATAAAATGTGTCACAACAACTCAAAGATACCTTCTAAGACTATACCAAAGATACCTTTTAAGGCCTTTTAAGTTACCGCATCGTTTTACCCAAATTTCATCTATATCTAACAAGTATTTTTCAACTTCTTTGATCTTGGTCCAAAACATTGATTGCTTCTTCCACAGTTTTTTTTTTAATATTATTCAACTTCATTTCATTTGTTATTCATGACATCTTAACTGAATATTACAAATTTACAACCAATACCAACCTTCGGTCGTTTGAAGAATTTTTTCACCAAAAAACTAAAATTTATTTTTATATCTAATCAAGAAAATATTTCCACTAATTTTCATTCAATTAAAATTACGCCTGTTGATCAAAATTCAATAAAAATATCATTTAAATCTATTTTTATCTACAAAGAAAAAATCCTAAAATATAATTTAAGCAAACAATTTCTTAAGCAGAAAAAATTACCGTTACCGTAGCAAGGAATTATTAAGGATAAGAAATTATTTTTTGTTTCTCTTAGTTTTTTTTCGGTTAGAATGATTTAGAAATCTTTTGATTTATTAATTATTTCTAGAATAATTAATATTAATTGAAAATAGAGATTTAATTAAAAAGAATGATGATAAATCGTATTTTTGTTTATAAATCCTTTTATTACTTTTAATCCGATTATTGTTCTAATTCAAACATAACATAAAAAGGTTTTAACTGATATTGACTAATTATGAAACTACGATAACGAGCTCATTATACTTTTGATTATTCTGGCATAACCCTTTTGTGAAACCTGTCAATGTGATTTCATTAACCGAGTTTACCTCAATTTCTAGTTAACTTATATCAATTTATAGCTTCATTAAAATAAATTCATTGATTTGAATCCAGTTTGTTCAATCCTAGTGTTAAAGTTTTATGTAGATTATCCCTTTGTTAATTGGTTTTATGTTTTTATTTTAAATTACTATTTTCAAAACTTTAAAATTCAAATAAATAATCGAATAACATTAAACAATTTACGTGTTTGAGGTTGGATATTTTGTTATAATGTTTTTATTATATTAAATAAAAAAAAAGTCAAATAAAAATAATTGTTGTTTCCATTATTTTTGGAAAAAATTTAAATAATGTTTTTTGGTTATGTTTTGGTTGAAATTTAATTTAATTTTGTTTTATATTCGTGTTTATTTGCAACGATAAATTACAAGCATTGTTAAAAATGATTCAATTCTAATAAGAGGGATATTGATTGCATTTCATTAGAAAGGATGAGTGTCTATTAATTGGATTTTTATTGCTTTGTTGTTAATAATCGGCGTTGGTAAGATTTCGGTGTTTGTCTGTCTGTATGTTTTATCTTCAACCATGCAATGAACATACAACTTGCTTGCTCTGGCTCTTTATATACAGCTTCAGACCATACGAATTTGGTTGATTGAGTTCACCAAAAAGGAAATCATTATGATGTAGTATTACTAAGAAATTATGAGTCCGATCCATAATCCACTGTTCGTCAATTCTACAATTTGTTTTATTGTTCATTGCAATCGGCATTGATTTTGTGAGAGGAATAATGACACAATTGTAGTAGTTTTAATTATGAGCTTTGTAAAGAAAAGATCAGTTAACCTATATGAGGAGTGGTTACATTTTTCTTGTAGTTTTCAATTGACTGACTAAACAAAATTAAATAAATTTGTTTGTGTCGGTGTAGTGTAAAAAATTTTTTCGAGAGATATATTTAGTGAGAGAAGTATATAGAAGAACAAAAAGTGGGTCACTTAAATAAATTGCTCTAAAAGAATTTAATTAACTAAAAAGCATTATTGTAACTAAAAACACAAGAAAAAATCAAAAAATTTGCTTATTAATCAATTTGTATTAATTGAATCAATTTACATCTGTTTTGAAGCGGCTAGTTCTATGACCAATATAAGGAGAAATTTGGTTGGATAATATCAGGTCGTTAAATAAAGATGTTGTAATTATGGCATCATCTGTATTCATCGCATTATTTTTTTTTTAAATATAAAGTGATTCATTTGCGTTTAGTATCCATTTTTGAATTACCGATTTTTTTATTTTCGAATTGATGAAATAGATTTTATATGTTCTGATTGTACCATATGTTATGCAACATTTGATCTATTTACATGAGAAGATGGAGTTGTTTTTTTGTGTTCTTCAAATCTAGTAGCAAATCCTATTACTGTTGGTCCAATGTAGATTTTGGACACTTTAAAAATTTTATCTGGAAAATTCCTGACCTATTATTCTTATATTTTGTATATTTAAAGATATTAAAGCATTTTTAAGTTTGCGTTCAGGCCTGGTTACACAATAATAAAAATTAAACAATAATAACTAATTCAAGTCAAGTCGAAATATATGTTATTTATATAATAATAGGAACAGTTGGATTGCAAAATATCAGAAGGATCATATTAAATGTTTTCACAAAAGTTGTCATTAATGAATAGAAGAATATACACTAAATGGAGACGTTTTCTGCTAAATTTTCTGGATTACAGAAAGATTGGAAAATATCAGGCCGTATTAGTTTAAATGTTGATTTGCACAAAAGCATTTTCAGCAGAGTGAACCAACAACTTAGCATTGTTTTCACAAAAAAAAAGGTCTTAACTCCAACCAATACGAGGTTCATCATTCATTGAACAAAATAAACCTGACATAATGGTTCTTACTGTTCTTAATAATGGAAACAACTGTAAACGGTAAAGCATCAAAATTAGATCTCGATAAATACCAAATGCCTAGTTACGACACGGCATATTTCTTTTATAACGTCTGTGTATTTGTTCGAAATTTTAAGTTTGTGTATGAGAATTAAGACTTACGAGTTAAACTCTTAGCACCATAACTCTCTCGCATTGAAGATCCCAGGTGTTGATGAAACCATGTTAATAAAAGGAATATAGCGACCAGCAAACTCTTGCCAGGTTATCCTTTTTCAATAAACTATCGTTTAATTTCAATTAAATTAGTGCAGACTACCCCAAAGCAAAATTCTCCATTCTTGGAAATTTTAATGCAAATAACAAAGAATGGCTGAAATACTTATCACGCACCGATAACGTAGGAAGATAAGCTGAACTGACACTTCTAAACTACCATGATTTAACACAATTTACACAATTTACTTTTGGAATTATAAACACGCTTATGTGCGAAACTGAGAAACTTCTATGAGGAAATATCTTGAAAAACCGTTTGAAAAAACGAAAAAAGGCTCTATCACATGATGTTATAAAATGTACTAATTGTTTTAATTTTTTTTACAAATCAAGACAATTAATACAAATTTTACTACTCACGACGGTTGATATAAAAATTTATTGACATCAGGTGAGCAATAATTATGTACAATAATTGAAGCAATTTATCGCTTGACATAATTCAGTAACGGATATCATTGCAATTCAATAAAAGTGCAAATAAAGTTCAAATTATATATTTTAAAGAGATAAAACAACTTCCTATACCCTTAGTTTTCTTCTTGAAGTTAACGATTTTCAATAAAAAATAAGATTGCAATATGGGATTCGAAGACGAAAGAAAAAATATTCTACTAAACTTACAGAATAGACATGTATGTTTGTTTGTGTCTGATTTCCTCATTGTTTTTATTAGATTTGCAGTTCTAGAAAAAATTCAAGATGTTTAATAATCTGGAAAATTAGTTGTTATCAAGCAAAGTTCTTATTTTTTATTGGATCGTTATTATGGAAGTCTGATTTATAACTTTATAACATTAAGTTCAAGTATCTAAGTTTTAAGGGTTTGAATGAACGTTTGGCATTGTAAAATTTCATTCCAAAAATAGTTTTTCTCAGAGTTAAGGATGTATAGATAGTCAAATCGCATAGTACATCTAATAAAATTTCAAACAAATTATTATATAAAAATTTCAATACACGAATGCTTTTTATCAATTACAACAATTTTCTATGATAGAATATTTCCAAAATATTATATAATTTCATAGTACTAAAATATATGTGTCTCTAATTTGACTACCGCTACTATACGTAAAGTAAATCTGGCAACGTCGCAGTCAGTCAAATATATTTATTATTTTAATTTAAAATTATTTTGATTTATTGTTGCGTGTCCTGTAGGAATAAATAAATATATTTATTATTTTATTTTAAAATCTGATTGTCACGATATCTTATTATGAACAAGAACGATGAGAAAAGACTTGCCTTTGACCGACACACACAACGTTGCCAGATTTTCTTACTGCAAATGGCGGTTAACTTTTCGGCGTATGCAGCAGATTTTATAAATTTTTAAATTGAATATTTACGTCTGATTGCCGGTGACACCGCTGTTTTTTGGGCTCAAAAAATCATAAATCGCACAGAGAAACTGAACGTAAGTTTTTTTTTCGGATGTCTTTGCAAGAACATTCTAAATTTTTAATTTTTCTAACAAATTTTGATACTTCCGCCGAATATAACAGAGTGAATGATAACTTTGAAATTGATTATATCGCGAAAATTGTCGGTGAGATCTAAATTTTTTGATTCCAATCGATGCAGGAACGTTTATTCTGTAATATATTTTAAAATCCGACGTAAATCTTTGATTTCATAAATGTTATATACATCCTTAACTTGGTCTACTTTGTAAAAGTAAAACGAGGTCTTCGTTTAGTAAAGCCTTTGTGCCTGTTCTAACTTCACAGTCGAATTTTTTGGAAAAGAATAGTACTATCGACTTCAGTGTAAAAGTGACTCACCCCTTACAAACTATTAAGAAAAACCAATTTTCACTTTAACTCTATAAAAAATGGATAATATTAGTGGTTCGCGAAATTTCAGCAAAATATGTAATTCGTTCCGGATCGATTTAATAAATCAAAAGCTTTTACACCGATTTTTTCGACAATAACAATTTTCAAACGTATGATAATCATCAGTTTTTTTCGACCTTCATATTCATAGAATTACGACAAGAAGTGCACACAGCAGAAAGTTTTAGTTTTAAAAATTCTGATGACTGGTATCCTTATTATTAGTAAATATAACAATCACAATCAATTATTCAACCTCCATTTAAGATTTTCACTACATTACATGTCATCCAAATAATTACTTTTATGTTTTATATCATTCTAGTCCAAAATGTTTCTCAAAAAAAGTGGGAATATGAATATCATTCTTTTGACACACTTAACGGTTTTTTTACACACTTATAACACAATAATCAAGGTTCTAGTCACACGCACAATCATGAAGATGCCGATCATGAAGATTTCTACAGATTGAAAGTTACTAATCAAAAAATAAACGTTTTTAAGTCAAAAATAAGAAAAATCACTATGTTTGACATACTTAGGGCCGATTGTATGAATGCGGATAGAAGATAAATCCTCGGATAAATCGTCGTTTATATTGTATGAATCAGGATAGAACAAACAATGGATAAAACAATTTGTTTTTTTTTTCTTGACATGCGCATAACAGGATAATTTTGTTTGAATTTGTGGTTATTTTTGAATTTAAATTTCTGCGTTTCTAAAATTTGTTTGTTGATATAAATTAATAGTAAAAATATGGAGGAGCTGAAATCTCAAGTTCTGAGATATCAAGACTTCGGTCTGGGTTAAGGATTTTGATATAGTTTTCGGCAAAAAACTTTTATGAGGATATTATTTTTAGTTTTGGTCAGCGACGTATATTTAGCGTTTCGAGAAAATATTACAAAATCACAAATTCATATTCCTTTCAGAATTCCAAAAATATTGTAAAAATTAAATAAAATCAAAAATTTAAACTTTTTCTAAAATTCTAAAAATATTGCAAAAGTTATAACAATATCAAAAATTGAAACTTTTTTCAAAATTTCAAAAATTTTAAATTCTTCAAAATTCTAAAAATATTCCAAAAATTCTTACAAAATCAAAAATTGAAACTTTTTTCAATATTCTAAAAATATATACATAAATAAAAAATTCAAAAATTCTATTTTTTTCCAAAATTCTAAAAATACATTAATACCAAATACAAAAATACATATTGGAAATCACTTGAATTTTGCAATTCGAAATAACTTTTCATTTTCCCTAAAATTCATTCAGAAAAAATTTTTTGTGTTTCGTGTCAGGATTCGAACTCATATTCATCAGAGACACATGTTCAAATCCTATATAAATTCTACTGTTTTTTTCAAAATTCTAAAAATATTGCAAAAATTATAACAAAATCAAAAATTAAAATTTTTTCCAAAATTCTAAAAATATTGCAAAAATTGAAACTTTTTTCAAAATTCCAAAAATTATAATAAAATCAAAAATTTAAAGTTTTTCAAAATTCTAAAATTATATATATATATAAAGAATAATATTTTTTTCAAAATTCTAAAAATATTATAAAAATTATAACAAAAACAAAAATTAATATAAAATAAAAAAAATTTCTATGTCCAATTTCTTTTCAATTACATTTACGTCATAAAAACAGCAAAAACTTGGATAAAAAATAAGTGAAATCATTTTTTGCCACACTTTTTTGAAAAACTTATAATGCCATAATTCTCTATAATAATAATAAAATTTCATGTCATACAAATTATTAATTTTATTTTGTTACAAAAAATTGGGTAAAACAATCAAAAAAAATCTTTCTTTTGACACACTTGTGACTTGACAACATTTTTTTGACAAACTTATAATGCAATAATCTAGTTTTTGATCTCACATACCATCCAGATTTCTCCACATTCTTTGTTCCTACTCATTATCGCTTAAAATGAACGTTTTTTAAGCAAAAAATATACATATTTCCTGGTTTTGACACACTTGACGATTTTTTTGACACACTTCCGGTACAGTTACCGAACCCATCGTCCTTTCGGCTCTTACCATTGAGTGTACCTTTTTTTAGAATTCAAAATTTTTCATATCCCTCCAGCCGTTTTCTAGATTTCGTCGGTTGTGACGGCCGGATGGACGGGCCCTAGTCTACAGGCAGACTTACATTTTTTTTGCTTTTTTAGAATCAGTAGGTCCTAAAACGCCGAGAAATGTCAAAAAAAGTGGGGGTAAGAATTTCAGTTTTAGCTTATTAATGTAATACTTAGGTCTTTCATACCGAAGTAATAAATAATATTTTTGATATAATTTTAATATATTCAATTTAAGTTTTGAAATAATGTTTTTAAATTTAAATTAATATTAATTTATTATTAATTAATAGAACAGTAAAAGAAAAAGTATTGCCACTTATAAAAATTACTGCTATGCACTGCAATAAAAACAAAAATAAAAAAAAATCTATTCGTGTTCATACAATCGACGAAAAATAAAATTTGATTTTTTCTTTCAGACCGAAGTAATTATCAATTGTAACTAATGCGTCAAATAAATCTGTGAAGTTCTACAACAACTAAACTGAAAATCTTGAGAGCCATTTGGTTCCTTTTAGAAGAAGTTACAGCCCAACCTGCTAGCAGATTATCTCGCGATAAATCATTTTACTTAGCAAACAGCTTCTTTTAATTTACAAATCATTTATGCGTCCAGTACTGTTCTCACATATGGGGTGGATCTTATTATAGTAATTTGAAGTGCCTTGATTCAGTTCAGCGCAGAGATATTAAACTGATTGGCAACTCAACTCTTACTAATGAGCTTGATTCTTTACAGCACAGACAAAATGTTGCTGATCTGACAATTTTCTATAAATACGTTATGGATGAACGAACTTCTACAGAGATTAAATAAATTTTACCTGAACTAACAAACCTATCTCGTAACACCAGAGCAAATGTTGTAGCCCATCCTTTTACGGTTCATATAAAAAGGTGCAACTTTCGCTTTTCCACATGATTTTTTCAACGAAGTCTCTCATCTCTGGAACGCCTTACCTTCATGGGTTTTTCCTGATAGTTTTAATCCTCAAAATTTTAAAGTTAGCGTCCATAAATTTCTTAGAGAAATTTAATTTATTCAAACTTAATCCCAATCCCTAGTTGGCATGGTATCTTCGGATAGAGACGTTAATTAATAATTTATTATGATTAAAACTAACCATGCCTAACTTACAAACAAATTAATAAAATCCATTATTAAAACAAATTTCACAATTTTATAATATTATTACAAAAAGTATTATTCGTTTTATTCTAAATTTCACTTAAAAATCAGAATCAAATTTAATTATCAATAAAAAAAAAATATACATGAACGATTTAGTTCCTAAATAATATGAAGTGAAGACAAAAATCTGTCTCCACTGAACGAGCACAAACATGCAAAAACATCACGTTTTCAATATCATTCGGTAAACTTACAAATGACAGCAAACATTTGTTTGTACTCATATTTCGTGATCTCATTTCGTTCGTACTCATATTTCACTAAACCAATTTATGTTTGCAAACGTTAGCAAACGTTCGGAGCGGTTAGAGGAGACGAACCTTAAGGATGCGATATTTTTACGCGTGTGATTTTAAGATGTGATATTTTTTCGCGTGTGATTTTAGGATGTGATATTTTTTCGCGTGTGATTTTACGATTGATATTTTCGTGATGTGATATTTCCGTGATACAAGTTGCTTGGAAAGAACAGAAGGAACTTATTAAGTAGTGAAATCATGGAATAATATTTAACAATACTCAAACCTGGTCTGACCATATTACTGGCCTGTATGGCAATATTCACATCAAGTTTCATACTTTGAAGCTCACTAGCCAGTTTAGTTCAAAGTCTACTAAACTACAGCTTGTCAAATCATTAATTGTTTCTCTTTTTCTCTATGGGGCGATATAATATTCTATCAATCTGACTGTATCTTTAAAAATAAGCTTTGTGTCGCATTCAAGTCATACCTTAGGTATATATTTAATCTTTGTTTTAGATTTCATGCTACACCTTATGCTAAGTACTTTTTGGGTTGCTCTATGTCTGTTTACTAAACCTAGTGTAACTAGGTTAAGTTGTCAGCAAAGTGGAAGAAGCTTGTTTGTTCATGGTATTTCCTATATTTGGAACAAACTGCAGTGCTCTATCAGAACACTGAAATCGCTACTTAGTTTTAGGACTGAATTTTTTAGCCCTGAAGGGCTTTTTAAGCCCTGAACAACCTTGTTTTAGTTAATCTTTTAATATTTAATAATTTATTCAATGTTTTCTATTAAATTAATTTTTATATTTTATATTGTATTATTATTAGTAAAGAGATCTTTAAAACTTCGTTTTCTTTACTTGTCTTGTTATATGGTCTTATTTATTTGTACTTCTGATTTATATGTACTTTAAACAAATAAATAAATAAAAATAAACACTATCAAATGGAACCGACATCTATGAAAACACGACCTTCTCAACAGACCTACAACGTATTTTAGACCAAATTTATAATTGTTTAATGGTTGTCAAGTATGCAGCATTCCAGATTAGGTTCCACCTGGTTCCACATATAGGCGCTTTTGGAATTTGTTTAAAATATCAACTTAAAAAATTTAAACCCCTTTTAATTTCTACATTCATCCTATTTTATAATCTACAATAAATAATCTTCTCAGAATCAATTTGATTCTATAGTTTATAATCCTACTATGATGTCTGAACTGTACCCACTCATTTACTGTTATCATTATCAGTCTAAACCATTTCTAGTCGTATATACATTTTCTATTAAATCGATTACCTACAGAATGAATAAATATTTTATCATCAAACAATCTTGCTATAATCAAACGAAAATTTTCCAACTTTCCTGTTACACTATTATGATTTATGATTGTTTTTTGCGATAATTATTATTAAATTGAATTCAATCTGAATTCTTTACAGGTTCGGTTCAACAAGCTGTAATAATTTCCTCTATTTCTGTAATTTACTTCTTTTTTATTACTTTTACTTAACGATAGTTATCGAAGTCATGAAATTATAATTTTAACTATTTTCTCCGTTTATTTTTTTTCCAGTGTCTGGAGGTTTGAAACTAACTATTAAATTTATTATATCCGATTGTATAGTAGTAGTAGGTGGAAAATTGTTGGATTTTCTTTAAAAAGTTGTTGATAAATGTTTTATTTTCATAATAATAATAAATTTTGATATTTGTTTTCTAATAAAGAATGAAATTTATCATCATAGCTTTTGTTGTTTTTTTGCTAATTGTAGTACGAAACAGTTATGAATAAAGTTTAGCCTTTATGAATTGAGCGGTATTTTGTACGATCCAAATAATGCAACAGCAGCGCTAACAAAGTCGGGTAAGCGATTCTGAAATATAACTAAAACTAAACTAAAGTTTCTGTTCTCTTATGCAAAAGGCGGGTACGAGTGCGTGATGCATGACTTATGTTGTTCCTGTCACATTGTGGTTTCTAAACTAAGTCATAATTGGGTCGCATATTCAGAGTTTTCAATGCACCTTCATGTACGTATAAACTATTTTCAAAGGTGAACTTCTTCCGTGTTTATAATCAAATACCCGTTGCTACTGAAAACGTTTTTAAAATACGTACTACCGTCTTAGTTGACATGCCGTATGGACTATGTAATAATGCTCAAACTTTCCAATGAATTCAGTAACGAAAGGAGATGAGTTTCTATTTGCACACATTGACGACATCTTAGTTGTTAGTAAAAATGGATTCAGGGAAAAATGGATTCGACGAACTCCATATATGACTGTTATTTCAAAGAATTACGCTTTTCAACATAATCATAAAAACTTCAAAATTCATATTCGGTGTCCCTGAAACAAATTCCTGTCACAAAATACACCAAAATGGTATACAATCATTTGATTGTATAAAATGTTGAAATTAATGATTTTGTTCAATAAAGTAGCCTCAAGCAGGTTCAGACATACCATTGGTATGCTGTATTTTTATAACCGATGCAGCCCGAAACTGACCGAAATTCTAGTGTCTATCCATTCTCATATTGCTCGACTATTTCTGTTATGTAAACGATAAAAATTAAAAATTAAAATTGAAATGAAATTTATAATTGAAAATTAAAATTGAAATTTATAATCGACAAATAAAATTGAAATTAACAATTAAAGATTAAAATTGAAATTTAAAATTGAAACTAAAATTGAAATTTAAAGTTGAAAATTAAAATTTGAATATTAAAATTTAAAATTAAAAATTGAAATTAAAATTTAAAATTGAAATTTAAAATTGAAAATTAAAATTTAAACTTAAATTTGAAAAATAAAATTGAAATTAGAAATTGATAATTAAAATTTTAAGTTGAGTATTAAAATTGAAAATTAAAATTAAAATTTAAAATTGAAAATAAAAATTGAAATTTAAAATTGAAATTTAAAGTTAAAATTTAAAATTAAAATTTAAAATTGAAATTTAAAATCAAAAATTAAAATTGAAATTAAAAATTGAAAATTAAATTTAAATTTAAAATTGAAAATTAAAATTGAAATTTAAAATTGAAAATTAAAATTTAAATTTAAAATTGTATATTGTAATTGTAAAATTGAAATATAAAATTGAAAATTAAAATGAAAATTTAAAATTAAATTTTAAAATTAAAAATTGAAATTTTAAATTGAAATTGAAATTTAAAATTGAATATTAATATTGAAATTGAAAATTAAAATTGAACTTTAAAATTGAAAATTGAAAACTGAAAATTGAAATTTAAAATTGAAATTGAAATTTAAAATTCAAATTTAAAATTGGAAATTAAAATTGAAATTTAAACTTGAAAATTAAAATTGAAATTAAAGAGTTAAATTGAAATTTAAAATTGAAAATAAAAATTGAAAATTAAAATTTAAATTGAAAATAAAATAGAAATTTAAAATTTCAAAATTAAAATTTAAATTTAAAATTGAAAATTAAATTGAAATTTATAATTGAAAATTAAAATTGAAAATTGAAAATTAAAATTTATATTGATAATTGAAAATTAAAATTGAATTTCAAAATTGAAATTTAAAATTGAAAATTACAATTGAAATTTAAAATTTGAAATTGAAAATTGAAATTGAAATTTAAAATTGAAAATTAAAATTGAAATTTAACATTGAAAATTAAAATTGAAAATTAAAATTGAAATTAAAAATTCATTATTAAAATTGAAATTTAAAATTGAAAATAAAAATTGAAATTTAAAATTGGATTTCAAAATTGAAATTTAAAATTGAAAATTACAATTGAAATTTAAAATTTGAAATTGAAAATTGATTGAAATTGAAATTTAAAATTGAAAATTAAAATTGAAATTTAACATTGAAAATTAAAATTGAAAATTAAAATTGAAATCAAAAATGCATTGTTAAAATTGAAATTTAAAATTGAAAACTAAAATTGAAATCCATAACTGAAAATTGAAGATTAAAATTGATATTTAGAATTGAAAATTGAAATTTAAATTTAAAATTGAAAACTAAAATTGAAATTTAAAATTGAAATTTAACATTGAAAATTAAAATTGAAATTAAAAATTCATTATTAAAATTGAAATTTAAAATTGAAAATAAAAATTGAAATTTAATATTGAAAATTAAAATTGAAACATAAAACTGAAAATTAAAATTGAAATTAAATTGAATATTGAAAACTAAAATTGAAATTTATAACTGACAATTGAAGACTAAAATTGATATTTAAAATTAAAAATTGAAATTGAAATTTAAAATTGAAATTTAAAATTGAAAATTAAAACGGATATTTAAAATTGAATATTAAATTAAATTGAAATTGAAATTTCATTTCAATTTTATTTTTGCGGTACTATCAATGCAGTAAGACGGTTTTTGGGGTTTCAAACATTCTGATCTACTCGAACTGGAAGTTGAAGATGCCGAAAGATGTATAGTAACCAGACTAGCATTTACAACATCCAATTTTTAATTCAGATTTAAATTTATCTGCTGCATTGCCATTAACTGCGTAAAGTCGAAGTTTGCATGAGGCAAATAAAAAAATTAAATTGAAATTAGAAATTGAGAAATAAAAATGAAAATAAAAATTGAAAATTAAAATTTAAATTTAAAATTGAAAATTAAAATGGAACTAAAATTGAAATTTAAAATTGTAAATTAAAATTGAAAATTAAAATTGAAAATTAAAATTGAAGACTAAAATTGCAATTTAAAATTAAAAATTAAAAATTAAAATGGAAATTTGAAATTGAAAATTGAAATTTTAAATTGAAATTAAAATTAAAAAATTAAATATTAAAATTGAAATTTAAAATTGTAAATTAAAATTGAATTTTAAAATTGAAAATTGAAAATTAAAAATGAAAATTGAAAATTGAAAATAGAAAACTGAATATTGAATATTGAAAATTGAAAATTGAAAATCGAAAACTGAAATTGAAATTGAAATTGAAATGTAAATTTAAAATTGAAAATTAAAATTGAAATTTAAAATTGAAATATAAAATTTAAATTTAAAATTCATAATTAAAAATGAAATTTAAAATTGAAATTTAAAATTGAAAACTAAAATTGAAATTTAAAATTAAAATTGCAAATTAAAATTGAAATGTAAAATTCATAATTACAATTGAAATATAAAATTGAAAGTTAAAAATTAAAAATTGAAATTTGAAACATTTTTTCATGCGCTCAACCCTTTTTTGCAATAGAGAGCGGTGACCCCGCAGTGCTCAGCCATACGTACTTTAATGCAACGTCAACCGTGAATATCTTTGAATATTATTTTGAATTTTGTATAATTCTCGTTTATTTTCGTTTCAGATCTCGGTAACAATAGACGTACAATTTTGAAAATTATGGCTGTGAAATTTTATTTGTTTAAAGCTACTTTTAGAAGATGATTTTGTTAATGTAGTGCGTGGCTTAAAACCTTTAATACTGCTACTATCGAAGGAAATGATGGTCACATAGATTTATTTAAAACTTTAATTTCTGTGAATGTGCAGGATGAGTGTCGAAAGGTGTACATCAGTAAAAAATCCACATCGAAACCACGCTTAGAAGAAGATCAACCTTTATCATCACCCAATGTACCTCGTAAAAAAAGGAGTGAAGTGTTTGATTTAAAAAAACTGTGTTTCTTTTGTAGTACCAGATTATGTACAGTAGGTATGTGCGCCTACCACCCTCTATCGCAAAAACGGTTGAGATCATGAACAAATGTTTCAAACAAAATTTGTCGCAAATTTTATGCTTTTCAATTGAACGGCTGAGTAGAAAAAGGATAATATTCCAAAAATACGAAAAATTAACTGAGATAGCTATTTTGTAGTTGAAGGTCGACTTCGTTTAATGAGCGTATAAAGAATTATATTCCATTGAAACTACGTTTATAAATTTAGCCTTGAGTTTACGCTGAGTGGAAAAAAGATAATATTCCACTCATTGTCGTACTAGCTAAAACGTTTGGTTTATTTTCGTCTATTTTTAGTAATACGACGACACCAACGACAATGATTGTCGTTGTTTTTTTTATATTTTTGCAGTTGTCATAAGTATTTCAAAAAAACAGCGACTGATATAGAAAAAAAGGTGAAAAGTTCAGTATAAGCCAGTACAGACACTTGTTATATAAAAGTGAACTAAAAGGGTATGTGAAGGCAAACCTTTATTGAAACCTTTATAGACGGTCTTCTAAGTTTAACTTTTAAACTCAATAAAACAAAAGAAGTGCTGTTCCCGGAAGATAAAGTCTATCAAGACAAAGTTGCAGTCAACCCCAAAAAGATTCAGGACATATCAAAAGTCAGACAATACATCCCGCAAGAATATCAAGGATTCTATGATGAAATTTTGAACCTGCCCACTTCGAATGGAGCAACTAGTGATGATGATGATGGACATTAAGATTTTAGAAACCTATCAATTATTATTTTAATGCTTTTAACAACTTCAATTATTTTTAAAATGTATATTATATTTAAACTAAAATAAGACAGTACTTTAAAATACTTTTGTACTAAATAAAGCCTTTTTTCGGCTAACGGCTGTAAAGTTTAACTTTACTGCCGCTGGGGAGTAGCTAAAGTCTTACTTTTTAGCCGGCGGCTGCAAAAGTGACGTCATTTTTACTTTTTCTGCCGGCGGCTGTAAAGTAACTTCCATATTTTTACGGCGGCTGTAAAGTAATTTTCATATTTTTACGGCGGCTGTAAAGTAATTTTCATATTTTTACGGCGGCAGTAAAGTAAAATAAAATGATATTATTAATTTGTTCAAAACAGAATGCATTTCAGTTCATTTTAATGAATAAAAATAAAAAAAAATTAATTTCAGAAAATTTATTACCTAAAACATATTTTTAAAAAATTTGATGCATTAATTTCATATTTTTAAACAAATTTAAACGTTTGCCGAAAAAATAGTGTATTGAATTCGGAGCTAAAGTGACTTTTTGTGTTTCGTCTATAATTGTCGGCCTCCCTACGGTCGGCCGCCAAACTATAGACTCAACACAAAAAGTTCGACTTTAGCTCCTAATTCAATAATATACTATTATTAAGAATAAAATGAAGTTTTAAAATTATTTTAAGATCTTATTATTACAGTGAGTGGAAAACGAATAATATTCCAGCACTTTATAAGTTTTATATATATCAAAAAAAAAATTATCACGATACCATATTTTAGGAGGTTAAAGGTTGGATACAAATAAGTATTTTTTGTTTGCATAAAATTAAAATTCAAATAAAAATGAACGAAATAAAAAGTTTTTTTAAATTTTCCGAAAATTGGGTGTTGAGGAATATTAACCTTCTTCTACTCAGCCGTTCAATTTTTATAATAAATGTTAACATCATTGGAGAAATAGAAACGGAGATAATCGCGAAAAATTGTTCTTTTTCCTTTGACCGTGAATAACTTACGACGCAGACACGAGATTTTATGAGACTTTTAAGACAACTTTTAGAACGCCACAAAAGGTATATAACGCAAATTCAGTTTATCATATCTCATTCCGAGGTTGATCGCTAATTTGACTGGACTACAAAGTAATCACGCGTTTTAATTTCCTAGCTCGAGAATGAAGCAATCCACTTCCGAAAATCATTGAGCGGAATTAAGCTTTATATAAGCCTTGTAGAAACAAATTGTTATATTCTACCAAAAATACATTTCGAGCAATCCCAAAAGTATTAAGTTTTCCTCCTACATCGGAAAAAAAGTAAATAAATCTATATTTTTTTAAGGAAACAGAAATCGAGGTGTTGTTTAGTTTTACATCACATAAGGACGTTTCGAATAACAAAGATTACTTAGCTGGCAATTGCGATGTAAATTAAATGGATTTTGGAATTTGTAAGGTTGCAGTATTTCGATATTGCTTTGCACTAACTACAACATTTTTGCTCGTCCCAAAATGCAATATCTTTTGTCCCATTGAAATAAATAACTATTTAATTTCACTTATATTTATTAAGCAAATGAGAACTACACCTAAAACTACACATCACTGTTTATCCCCATAAAATCACATAAACAATAAAATTCAAGAAAAAAATCGTTACGTTCAGGAAATTATAGTAAACGATTTTCAATTAATTTTTTCTAATAATTTTCATATGCGATGTAATATTTCCATTTATAAAAGGGAAATTAATTTCATGGAATAAAAATGGAAGCTTAAATTTGACTGTTTTCTTTTTGATTGTATGCAAATAATAATTAAGATTGTTGATTGAGAATTAAAGTATTTGGAAAATACAAATAATAATGTAAGTTATTAGAGTTTTAATTACAAAATTTAGATCTACATTTTCGTTTTGATATGTTGATTATTCTATACTTTGCAGTTGCTTACTTTACGTGTCAAACTTATTTATTTATCAATACTTTGCCACTTATTGTCATTGATTTAAATTCAATATACGTATTAGGGAGATTTCATATAAAAATCTACCTTTTGCAATGTGCTTCATCTCGGAATTTCGGAAAATTTTTGGTGCCAAACGACTATGTATGATAAGAGGAGACGGAAAAACAAATAAAATGTATATATATACAGTAAACCCTCCTACAACGCGACACTTCTATAACGCGTTTTCGCTACAACGCGCTTCTTAAATTGAGGCATTTTTTCTCACAACGCGATTTTTTTTCCTACAACGCGGTTTAAAAAAATATACTTTAAAACAAATCACTTTTCTCGCAATGTTTAAAATTTGACATGGGTTGTTTTGTTTAAATACCAAAATGTGTGTATTTTACAGTTAAAGTAAATTTAGAATGAAAAGAAATTTTATTGGACAAGGCAAATAGTACCTGGAGGTCGCCAAGTATTCAGGTGGATCCACTCGCGACTAAGCTATATGAATGAGTTCCCAGCCAAACTAATAATCGGCACGGTACATCAAAATCACACCTTAATCCAGCCCATTTGCTAATCATTTTGCGTGATCCGTTGCACACCTGGATCGTTAACACACGTGCAACGGAAGGAGCACGCAAACCCGGAGACAATAGCACCATGGAGCAACCGACCGTTAAATTCACGAGTGTTGAAAGGACATAACAAAAACAGCGTTCCTGTTTTGCATTTAACTGCTAATTTATTTAATGATTTTAGGTCAAGGGATCATAGCGAATTTCAAATCAATTTATATCCGTAAGTTGTTTCAACTAATTTTAGACAGAAAAGACACCGCAAATAATACCAATCAGCGAAGTTTGAAAACAGTTCTCAATTTCGGATTGTGTGGAAATTGTTACTGCGTCAGTTAAAGAAATGCGCCAATTCACGTTTAATACTTGTTGTAAAGTATTATTACCGGAAATGGTAAATCAAAGAAGTGCTATTGAGCCAACTCATGATGCATTTGGAAAAATACTGAATATTGCACACGCAATCGAACGCGATGAGTTTGATAAATAACATTGGGCGATATACAAGAATTAATTACAGAGGATGAAATAAACGAAGCAGATTTGGTTGCAATAGTCAGTAAAACAATGCTGATTGAAGATAGTAATTCTGAAAATGTATCAAATGAAGAATGAAGATAAATTCAAGAAATTTACTATAAAAGATTTAGAAAAAGGTTTAGATATGGCGAAGAAGTTAGCGAATTATTTTTTAGAGATTGATTCACTGGAAGAAAGAGCTAAAAAATTAAGAAGAAATTTAGAAAATTGCCTGTCTGCCATTGACGAAATTTATAAAGATTTATTCGCAAAAAGAAAACAATCCTTAATAACTGATTTTGACCAAGCCGAAATTGATTGCAAGGACAACGAACTTATTTCTTGTTCCAGTAGTACAGATTCTGGATAAAGAACCAGCAAAACGTTCGCGGCAGAATCCTCTTATCCGATGAAGAAGAATTTGCATAAATAATACGCATCAACTTATCTTTTTATATTTCAATTTTTATAAATTTGTATTTTTATTTAGCCCTTAATTTTTAAATACGTAAATTATTTTGTTGGTTTTTATTAATTTATTATAACTTCATCGAAGGCTTTCTAAAAAAGTCTTAAATATTAACTCATTAAAGTTTCATTTTATTAATTTAAATGTAGTTTTTTATACTAGGAACCTAACCCCTTTTTTTTCAATAGAGTTCATGTCTCTTACAACGCGATTTCCTATTACGCGACGTTTTCTTAGAACGTATCCGTCGCGTTGTAGGAGGGTTGACTGTATATATATATATATACATACATATATATATACATATATATACACATATATATATATATATATATATATATATACATATATATATATATATATATATATATATATATATATATATATATATATATATATATACATATATATATATATATATATATATATATATATATATATATATATATATATATATATATATATATATATATATATATATACATACATATATATATATACACATATATATATACATATATATATATATATATATATATATATATATATATATATATATATATATATATATATATATATATATATATATACATTGTTACGTTTTTCCCAACCTTACTTCGAATTTGCTCTCAATTCGATAAACGTAATTCCCGATCTCTTTCTGAGTTCGATCACTGATTAGTAAGCAAACACACCAGGTTTTATTAAGTATTCAACCCTTTAATTGTTCCACAACAGTAGGAAACAATACAGCAACAATATTCCGAACTAGAATATTCCTTCAACAGCTTCAGAAACCCCAACGGTTTGTTGTAGAAATTTCCAGTACACCACGTTCAAAATAATACCCAAAATATTTCTACTCAATAACACTTATAACTTTATTACACTTATAACTTTACACAAAAATTAATTTAAAGACCACTTTTAGAATTTTAACTTCACTATCGCAGGTTTAAAATAAAACTAATTAAAAACTATACAAGAGGCAATTTCCTTATATACATTCTGCTTAATCTCTAGAAATTTCTAGGTCACTTTTTAGAAACCTTGAGAAAATATTAGAATATTCGATTATTTTACGTTACGTTGATTTGTATATATATATTATATATATTACTATATGAGCTAGAAACCGGCACTTGCACGATCGCATTTCTTGACCTACACCAAAAATTTTTCTGTATACGTTGCGACAAAGAATTTCTTGGACAAGTTCGAGAACTGGCCATATCCGGGTACAGCTTAAGTGGCTAGAGCCTGAAAAGTAAAATAATCTAGGGCGTTATAACTTCCGTTTGAATCATAATATTTTAATAAAATTTATAAATATTTAATATTTAAACATATCTATCATTGTTTCCCAAATGACAACCTTGGCGTTCCAGGCTCCTGAAAAATCAGCTGTTTTAAAAATTTTATAAACTTTGTTGTCCTTGATATTGCTGAAAATGGCCTATTTCACATTTCACTTTTGCCACGTAGAAACAACATAAATCTTTCCAAAATTTACCAAAAAAGTATTTCAAGTCTAGAGGTTGAGACACTTGGGCTATTAAACGAAAACAAACGCAAACAGCCAATGCTTCCTCATTTTTGAGTTTATGTTGTTTAAATTTACATTAACTTTTGATAAAAGTTGAAGAAAGTTGTTTAAATTTACATTAACTTTTCAACTATAACCTCAGAGATTTTCAGCTTTCTAACCCAAGAGGTTTCAATGTAATTATCGTTATACTAACCTAATGCATGGTACTTTCACACCATACAATTACAACAACAATATCCATAAAAATATAAAAATATTCCATAGAAATATTAAATAAATTTTCTTTTGTTTCTGTTTTAAGTTGTCTTTGGAAAATTTTGAACTGTTAGTTGCAATAAATATATATTGATTACACATCTACAAAAGTTTTTCTAAATTGATAGATATTTGTATCATTTGAGGTGTAAAAGCGGTTTGATAATTTTTGATTATAAATTATGTGTTCGTGTATTGTAGGTGTGACGTTGTGAGAACGTTTATTTGCTCTGTGGTGGATTTAATATGTTATTAAAAGAAGTTTTAACCAAATTAAACAAAACTGTTCCGAAATCGCATTGATAAAGTAGTTTCCGTTAATGTATTTAGTTTGGTTTGATACATTTTTTCAATTATTCTGTTTCTACTTAAATTTTTTATTTAAACTAATCTGACACATCCAATTTTATTTGTACACAAAACTGCATGCTCCCGAAATCTACCTATGTCTAGCGGATATACGTGCCGCTTGGAATTTTTTTTATTACAACCATTGATACCGGCTGCAAAACCACCAGTTATGGTCTGTTTTTTTTTTCTCAATGGCCGAAATTGGTTTTGGTTTTGGTATTGGTTTTGTTAAATGACAAGTTTTGATTTCGGGTTTGTTTTTTCTAAACAATAAATTTTGGTTTTGGTTTTACTATGCAATATGTTTTAGTTTTGGTTTCGGCTTTGATTTATCCAAACCCCTAAATTTGGTTTTGGTTTCGGTTTGATTTTTTTATATGATATGTTATAATTTCGGTTGTGGGTTGTGATTGAAAAATTTGTGTTAGAGTATTCGACAGAGAATTTATTAATAAATATGTACATTATTTGTTAACAAACAGTGCCAATGTTCAAGTATAAATCTTAAGTTAATTAATGATACATTACATACCGTGGTGGACAGTGTTTCATTTCTGCGTAGCCCCAAGGACATTTAAAGAATCATTTGACGAGGCGGATATGCAATT
The DNA here is from genome assembly GCA_963693315.1 of Diogma glabrata. Taxonomy (NCBI): domain Eukaryota; kingdom Metazoa; phylum Arthropoda; class Insecta; order Diptera; family Cylindrotomidae; genus Diogma; species Diogma glabrata. The sequence goes on along the minus strand of OY856186.1, from coordinate 76,815,503 downwards.
TCTACCGTGGTTGGCTTAATATTTTATTCCCTACTATTCAAATAAAAGAATTTAATAGTTATTTATTTATCTAGAACGAAAAGTGAAACTTTAAAGTACGAGCTAGTTGTTTACTAGTTTAGTAAAAATTACTAGTGAGTGCCTTTAAAAGCACTTTTTGTTTGACGTATATACAAAATTTTATTTCATACTGGAAATTTATTAAAATAAAAAGAAATGAGTTTTAAATTTTGCTCAAAAAGTTGAACTTTTACGTCCTAGGACTTTATAAAATTTTATAAAGTTCTAGGACATTAAAGTTCAACTTTTTGTACCATAAATAATCCAAAAATGTCGTTTTAGTATGAAATAAAATAATTTTAAAACATGAACTTTATATTTATATTCGAATTTAGATATTTAGTCACTAGTGATACAACTTCTGTGTTGCTTAAAAAAGGGAAAAAAACTTTCAACAAATCACTAGAAAAACTTGCAAATTTCAACGAACTAGCTCAAGTTTTTATACAAGAAATTTGCCCTGTCCAACAATTACACGAAAATAGAATACGATTTTACTAGCGATATACAATGCTCCAAAATCTGAGGATAATATCGATCATCTTCGATATACTCAGTTCATTAAATCTACAAAACGCCTGTCCAGTTATGTAATCTTCCATCGACAAGTGCAGCAACCCATCAACATATAAACCGTATCTATTGCCAAGTTCAAAAATGTTTAGGCCATGATTTAGAACCCCAAGAATGGGGTTGGGTGCTCCAAAATGAGTTCCTGGAGCCAATGACAACAAAATTTCCACCAGCTCCTGATGAATTACTTAATACTTTATTTTGTAATTGTAAGAATGGATGTGGTCCACGGTGTAGAAAATCGGGGTTGCAATGCAATCCAGCTTGTGGTCATTGTAACGGGCAAGCTTGCCTCAATGCTGTTTCATTGCAAGGTGAATATGAGAAAGAAAATGGAAACCCTGAAATTCTGGAAGGTCTAGAAACAACCTTTCAGGGTAATGAAGATGATGATAATGAAACAGAGATTTTCGAACCTCCAGAAGATGACGAAGAAGAAGAAGAAGAATAACTTTCTAGTTAGAAATTTATAATAATAAAGATGAAATTAAATTATATTAACTCGTTTTACTTTTACCTAAAATTTACCTTGTATAAATTAATATGCCCTAATAATAAAATGTAAATTCAGTTACAAAAATATCTATTTCATACAATTATATTCCTTAATTCATTCAATACAACCTTATGATGATTAGACTTTTAAATTATTCAATGATTCATCAAATTCATTAGGTGATTTTGTCTAATATGTTTAAATGAAACAGAAAAACTTTTTCGCAAAATCCATGAATTAGTAAATGTATTAAACTTTAATCATTTAAATAAATTAAATAAATTCTTAAATTAGATTCGATGGCTAAAATAAAAAATTCAATCAGTTACTTTGTATGAATCAATGAATATTTCGATGGATTTGTAAATATTTTTTTTGTCTCGTTCTTATTATGTTATATCTAAAAACCTACACATTTTACAGATCAAATACTTAATTAATTTTCTACTTAAAATCTACTTTCAATAAATTAGAATATACAATAAGTAATTCATTTGATGAATTTTTAAGTACACAAAGTAAGTAAGTATTATTAAATAAATATATAAAAAATATCTAAAATGTTATTAAATACTATATTATATTAATTATATTAACTGATAAATAATACAAAATTTTTCAAAATTTAAGGCAGCATTCACAGATATTCACGGTTGACCTTGCATTACGTATGACTGAACGCAGCGCAATCACCGCCTTCTATCTCAAAAACGGTTAAGCGCATGATAAAATAGTTCACATAAAATTTGTCGCAAATTTTATTTTCTACAATATTAATAATCGATGTTAACATCATTGGAGCAATAGAAACCGAGATAATCACGAACAACTGTTTTTTGGTACCTTTGACCTTGAATAACTTACGACGCAGACACGAGATTTTATGAGACTTTTGAGACAACTTATAGAACGCCAAAATAAACGTATATACAAAAATTCAGCTTATTATCTCTCATTCCGAGGTTAATCGCTAAAATGTCTGGACTAATTTTGATGTTACTTTGTTTATTATTGCACTGAAAAAAACATGTCCTATTTCCAATCGAAATGCAATTGTCTCAACCTCACCGTGCGGTCACATATGGCGAATCAAACTCCGAAATTGCTTCAACAACTCTACAGTTATAAATCGATGAAGTTGAGACAATCACACGAAATATTTGTGTGAAAATAAAATATATTTCAATTAATCTCAAATACTTAAACTTTAAAATGAGAAATTCATGATATAAGGCCAAAGAAAAATTTTTTCAGGGAAATAGTTATTATCTTTATTCAACTACTGTTATATTGGATATAACACTTTATATTTTAAATAAACCTCATTCTGTTGTTAGGAAAATGTTATCGTGTAGTTGTCCCAATCACAATGAAATTGATTGCAAATAATTTTTCTTTGCATGAATAATCAACTGCCAACTTCGAGATGAGGTTGTCATGAACTTCAATTTTTTTTTCAGTGTGATGTTAGAACTTAATTTTTGGTTTCGTTTATTTTAAAATTTGGTTTTGGTTTCGGTTTTGATTTGATGTTTTTTAGAATGTGGTTACGGTTCTGGTTTTGATTATTTTTAAAACGTGGTTTTGGTTATGGTTTCGGTTTTGACCATTTTTAAAATGTGACTGAGGTTTTAATTTTGATTTACTGATTTTGTGTGGTTTCATTAGTTTTGCGGTTTTGGTTTTGGTTTTCAAAAACTGGTTTGCAGTTCTGATTGATACGAACTCCGAAGTGTAAGTAAAGGAACTAAATATTACCAAATTTGAAATAACAAGAAATCACCACTATCTACAACACATATAACTAATGTGGAGTTCTTTCAGTTTTATCAATTCCCTCAATTTTGAACTTGATTGAAAGAACGACAAAGTCGCATGATATTTTTTATCGTTGTACGGGTAACAAAACAAAATTTTTTCGTTTTAAATTAACATTAAAACTAGTAGGGTAGGGTGTGACCATAGCGGCCACGCCAAGGACTTCCCGTTAAGTTAAATACGTAACATAAAGATATTTTCTTAAAACTTTAATAAATTGAAATTCTCTTTCTAAGGCTTGCAATTAATCGTCATTTTTTCATCTTTTGGTTACACTGGAAAGAAGATTTTCATTGCACCATATATTAAAAAAAACTAGCGGTGGAGTCTACTTAAAGCCTACTTTGTCAACGTTGCTAAAATTTTTTCGATTTTTCTCAAACAATACCACCATATTTAGGGTTCCGTACATTGAAAAAGTAAAAAGGGTAGGGTACCGAACCTATTGGTGAGACTTCGGTGTCCGTCCGAATTTCTACATAATCGATTTTCTCAAAGTGTTATCCACTATCCACATGAGTGCTATGCACTTGAAAATTTTTACAGTAATACAATGTGTTTGTCCACGCCTACTGACAACAAGAAAATTATGAATATTATTTTTTATCAATACTTTATGGACATTGATAAGGAGATAGTAACACAAAAGTTTGTTTTAAGGAATGGAGCTTGGTTTAAAAAAATCAAAAAAATCCAAATATTTCAAAAAGACATTTCAATGAACTATCGACCGCTTAGTTTTTAAGTTATTTCCAAAAAAGTGCGTTTATTTTTTTGTCCCCCACCCTAACTTCGAACATTACAAAAGCAGCAAGTTGCAAAACTACTATAAACATTACAAAAACCTTATGCTCTAAGTTTCAACAAAATTAAATGTCAAGACTGAGAAAAAAACACTTGTTTAACGAACCACAGACATCCTCCCCGACTCCTTTGCCAAATTTTGAAAATAGCTGATTCAAAATAGCACATTTTCTATATTCAAATAAAACCGGATGCGTGCCGGATGCTCATTTTAATTCAAAAGTTTCATCAAGTTCTCATGCGTTTGCGTAATGAAAATAACGCCTATTTTTCAAATTTTCTTAAAAAACTCAAAAAGTAAGATAGCAATTGTTTATACAAATGTCATTATAAATGGCTGACATGATGACAAACAAAATGGGAGGTAAATGATCTTGATAGCATTATTTATTCTAGTAATACTTGCAAGAGATGATTTTCAGTTTTTTGGAAACCCCTAAAAAATAAATGAACTGATTTCATTAGAAAAGAACTGGGCTGTAGGTTACGCCACGATATATCGATTGTGACCATTAAAGTTGAAATTGGATCATCCTTTGTTGAGAGAGCGTTGGACAAATGTTTGTCCACATACGATGATACACACGCACATACCCACACACACATACATACTGCCAGCTAAAAATAGCCTAAACAGCTTCAAAAGGTCAGGAAACGTAATATTATAAAAATTTCGATTTCGAAAATTGACCCAAAAACTACTCTCGAACCTCTGACCTTTTTTTCAAATTTAGAAAATAACTCAGGTTTTTGATATTCAAGTAAACCCGGATGCGGCTGCAGCTCATTTACATACAAAAGTTTCATCCAGATATCATGCGTTTGCACAAAGAAAATAACACGTAGTTTTTCACATTTTGTCAAAAATCTCAAAAACTAAGATAGCAATTGCTTATACAAATGTCATTATAAATGTCTGACATGATGACAAACAATATCTAAGCTTCATGACCTTGATAGCATTATTTATTAATCTTATGATATTTGCAAGAGATGATTTTCAGTTTTTTGAAAACCACTAAAAAACAAATGATTTAATTTCGCTAGTAAAGGACTGGGCTCTAAGTTACGACAAGATACATCGATTGCGACCATTTTCGTTAAAATCGACCCGTCCGTTGCTGAGAAAGTGTTGGGCAAAAATTCTCCACACAGCGATATACACATACATACACACACACACACACATACAGACTGCCAGCTAAAAATAGTCTAAACAGCTTCAGGAGGTCATAAAACGTAAAGATATCAAAAAAATTCCGATATCGAAAATCGACCCAAAAACAATAACTTCCCATATCAGGAAGTAAATAAATTTTATAAAATTCACCTAATAATCACAAAAACCTATCCACAAATGATAAATTCAAAAAATGGCGTCAAGCTTGTTATTGTTTTTATATATATATTTATATGTCTGTTTGTGTTAGTATTTGATGAAAGACAAATTTATTAAAAAATCTCAATTTCTAAAAATTGATTTACATAAAAAAAAACAATTTTTTTGGCTGGTAGAACGCGCACAATTAGTTTACACAATTTTTTGATTTACATCAAATTTTTTGGCGGGAAGAACTCCACATTTTAGGTTTACATGTTGTTTTCACCTAACTTTTATAGAAATCTGAGTCTCCATTATATAGCCGTTCATTTATAACCAGAAATACTGCCACGCAAAGGATTTTAATTGTTTTAAAAACTTCAAAACCTTTTCATTTGCACTGTTCATCTGTTTTGTTAAAAGAACAGACAGATAAACGTTTCGTCTCCATTTGTTTTTGTGGATAGGTTGTTCTTTTCGATTTGACTTTTCGGTTAAATAACGCTGGTGTAAGTTAACCTAAAATTATTAAAATTAAATTTTTCGGGATTAAATGTTTAATTTCTTCTTTTTTAGGCAAAAGTTGAAAGAAATTTCGATCTAATTCTGAAACAATTGTTTGATATCCGAAACAATATTTCTTTAAAGCAAAAAATAAGTTAATTATGCTCTCCGTTTGTTTTTGGTGTAATATATCAAATCACAAATAGTAAAAAGTCTTTAAGTAAGAGTAGGGATGCACATAAGGCTTCAAAGTTCTGGAAGCAAAAAAAAATTTTATGTCTATCGAGTGCGGTTTTACATACACCGAGTTAATGTGAAACCTCTAATCGAAATCATAAGGTAATTAATAATAACCTTTTCCAATTTGCGATTTAATATTGAAGTATGATGCTAACCCCTCCAATAAATGTTATTAGCCTAAAAGTTGTTTATTTCCTAATTTACAACATACACTAGATTGGTGTTATTCCTAAAACTCATAGAAATAAATTTCAAAATCACACAAAACCAGATATAATACATGTTTATTACCTGTAAACTTTAATGCAACAAATAATAACATTTTATCTAATTTTATGTGATATGCTTCAAACAAAAAATAAAAATAAATTCTAATAACAATAATAATAAAATTTAAGCATAAACATATAATTTTATTATCCCGAAATTCTCTCGTTTCATATCCTAATTTTTTTTTATTGCAAAAAAAGTAAAAATCCTAATTGAATTATTACCGAAAATAAATTGACAAAATAATATCCTTTCTCTATTTTAATTATGTTTTAATAAATGAGTTTGAGTTAAATGAGTTTTATGAAAAGTTAATTACTGTGCATGATTTTATTACACACAAAATAGAAGCATTATTTACTTTCTTATGTTTGGTTGTATGAAAGTTACGATGAAAACGTGATCCTGAAAAAACAATGGAATTTTACTTGTTTACTTGTTAATAAAAATGAATACGAAATGGAAGACCAGTAATTTTACACCTACGATAGCATCTTGAAGTAAATTAAACAGAAGATACTATAAGGCTCGCCTGGCATTTATAAGAACAAAAATTATGTCTTCTGATATAGTTCTTAGTTAAGAAATATGGTCCGCTTTATAGTTTTTTATTAAGACAAACGTAGCGAGCTTATTACGCACTAGTGCGTAATGGAAAAATAAAAATCTGAATTTCATCATGATAAAGCACAACAATTTGTATGAACAACTAACGACATTTCAACAAATAAAAGTTTTGGGCTGGTTTTAAATACACCATTTTCTGTGGTGTCATCTGTATTGTGTTGATATTGTCTGCCAGTGCAAGCCTTATTGTATACGTTCCATTAATCTCTTAAATGGTTGCGGGAATGTTGCATTACCCAAATGGCATGACGTTAAACTACCATAGTCCATTACCTATACTAAATGCCGTTTTCTCCCGATATTCCTATACATCTTCAACCTCACAATAACCGCTCTGTATATGCAATGTTGAAGAGAATCTTGAACCCGAAAATGTACCCAGTGTATAATCAATCCTATGCAATAGGTAGTCATCTTACAATCCATCTGAGTTATTCTATTGCGCTTTGTAGTCAACACATAATTTTAACGTTCCATCTTTATTTTCAACGAACACCACAGGCGAGCTCCAGAGACTGTCTGAAGGTTTGATTACACCTGCTTCTTTCATATTCCTCAGTTTTTTTTCAGCTGCATCTTACATTGGTTCATTTAATTGGTCCTATCATTGGTTAAATGATATTCTTATTAATGCTTGGCTGACTTATTGCCTTCCTCTGTGCTTCCAAAAGTCCTACTGTCATTTCTGCTTTTGTTGTGTTGTGTTAACCGAAATGTTGTTGTTTTTCTGATCAGAGGGATGCCGGTTCGATTCCCGAACCGACCGGAATTGAGATAAAACATTTGTTACGAATCTTTCGCTTTTCAACGCAATTTTTCATTCTCTTCAATTGACACATTCATTTCTAGTGTTTTATAATTCTAAACTACATATTGGTTAGAGCCATTGCTATTGTATAGATAAAAATCTTAATAAAATCTTGAATTTAATTTATTTATCTAACCTATAACCTCTAGCCCAGGGTTCGCAACTGAATTTTATTGGCGTGCCGAAATAATTTTTTTTCTAATAAATGCTATTTTCGCGTGCCAATCCAATTATAAAATAGTACATTTTGCTACAAGAGATGAAAACGTTGCTTTTTCGTGAGTAAACGAACGTAAAATGTGTAAGTAAAAATTCGTTCATGCAAAGTTTCTTGTTTTAGGAATTTGTCGTTTTTTTACAACCGTAGCACAACGCAAAGAAATTTTCAGTCTGGCATCGGAGTTAATATCTGTACTCTCATCTACTGCCAATGCAAACACTTCAACCGCATTAAGATTACATTTTAACTGTTAAGAAATATTATCACGTATTTTTATAATTCCATCTCTTACGGTATTTGCACTTAGCTGCATACTTTGGCTACGGGTGAGAATTTTATCTTTGCTTTCAAAATTTTCGAAAAGTGTTTCACCACAACTTAAAAGAGTTGATTTAATAAATCCGTAAATGCTTTGCTACTTTAAAACTTGCGGCGGTAATAATAGACTTTGTATGTTTAGTAATTTCATTTGATTGCGTTTCACTTTGATGTTCGTAAACCTTTTTTAAAATACGCTTTTGTATAAAATTAAATGGCACATTTACAGCAGTTTTTTTCCGGGAATATATCTATTATTTGAGAAGAAATTTCGGTAAGAATATTACTGTTGTATTTGATAGTTATTATGAACAAAGTATGAAGATGGTAGAAATAAACCGTCGTTCACAAAAGCTTACCTCATAAGAATACATAAGAATTATCTTTGCGGCCCATCAGAATGCCAAAAATTCCTGCAGAAAACCGTTTAAAAATGATTTTCTGTAATTGCAAAAAAGGATGTGGTGCATTATGTATCTATCGAAAGGAGTTTTTTGCAACGCAGCTTGTAGTGGATGCTCCGACAAAATCTGTCATAATAGTGCTCCGATTTTAGATCAAGAAAAGGAGGAGATTGACAGTCATTATATTTCTCATAAGGATTCCATGAGCTAAATATTAATGAAAAAATATTTAAATTGAATGTGGTTAAAATAAAAAAAAAATATAAATGTGTCGCCCGTAATAACTTTTTTTAATGTAATCATAATAGTGGGTGGTTTTTAAGGGTGGAGATATGTGATTGTGATATTTAATTTGAATTTGTAAAAATTTAATTTGTAGCTTAATAAGTTTTGACAATAAGGGGCAGTTTTTGCCCCTAAAAAGTAAAGCGCGTAGGGTAGATTTTAAAATGGAGAGTGTGTTGAGCTTTATTCCAAATTTTCAAGCGAATCGATTCAGGCATTTCAGGCAAATCAATGCTGATTCAAAGAATTTGGAGGCTCCCTGTTATTTTTACCATCTTTTACTGAACTAACAGTAGTATTGAACTTATTACAAAAAATCTGAAAAAATCTTTTCTTTATTGTGATTCCTAAAACGCAAATTTAAGGACAATTTTGGACAATAATTTCAGAATTTTCGCCGTTCCAGACAAATTTCCAAACGTGCCAAGTCTGGCACGCGTGCCACGTATTTGCGATCACTGCTCTAGCCTATAAAATTATTTATTTATTTATTTTATTGAGTTATTTTTTTTTAAAATATGAGAGATTTCCCAGGTCAGAACGCGTGTTATATCAAACTGTAAGAAAAAAAGGTAAAGATGCTGTTGAAGAACGACTAAGGAGGAAGATGGAAATCACGATCTCTCCCCAGAAACGATATGTGAGGTCTAGAGAGGATATACGTCAAAATTATAATTCCACGATCCAAAACCTCACCAAAATTTCAGAGAGACTCAGCAGCTGGTTTAGATTTCAACCTAAATGTCAGTTTTGACAAAACAGCTACTGAATCCTTTCATCTCTAATCTTAAAACAAATTAAAATAAATAAGTAACTAAAAAAAATTAAAACTAATGTCGTGGCTGCAGACAGACTGCAAGCTACAACTCCCCGCTCTCAATCTCTTCACCAGCACTACTATTACAATAGTGATGTTTTATATTAAAAACAATTAAAATGAATGGATGCTAACAAGATTGAAGTAAAGCTAAAGTGACATTACTAAAAACATCATTTTTGATCGTATGTCAGAGACCAAAGGAAGCTGAAAAAGTAATCCAGCAACCAAAGGAAAACCGTTAAGATGGTTAACTCCTCCTGAATCAGAGGTACCAGACTGACATGAAGATACTTCAAAATAAAAACTAACAGTTTATTGAAAAGATCAATTAATTCCAAAAAATTCAATAACTTTCTTTCTAGAAAAAACATATAAAATATATCAAAATATCAAAATACATAAAATATAAAAATCAAGAAACAAAATATAATATATATCGGTTTACCGGTTTACCGTAATTTTTCTTGCCAAAAACACAAAAACAAATTCAGTTTTCGTTCGGCGCCATTTAAAAAAAATGGCGGGTTGAAAGGTGTTTCGGCGCCATGAAAGCAATTTGGACATTTTTATAGAAATAAATAGGAATTTTGATCGGGAAATCTCTTATTTTACAAATTCTGTAGAAAAAAACGTGTGTTCACAGTGTACACAAGAAAATAATTAAACACAAAAAAGTTCAAAAAATAGTATATAAATCAAATCAAAAAGAAATAAAGCTTACAGTATAATTATGTGATGGATAATCCCAAACTTTAGTTGTTATATCCCTACTCGTAATTTTCCTCAAATTGAAACCAACAATATTATATATTCACTAATATTGTCCGGGTGCAATATTAACAAATATTGTTCTTCCTGTATATTGAAAACCAACTAACGTCAATTCTATTTCTTTCTTTTAAAACAAACTATTAATCCAATCCAACATTCGACGCACCACAGTTACAATTTTGAATGTAATTGTTTGCACACTTTCAATTTGATTTTTTTTTTCATATTCCAATGGGATATCTTCAATATCATCATATTGTAATGAGGTAGCTAATACCAAATGAAAATTATCCCCCAATGCTATAGAGTACAGTCACGAACACCGAACACCATGAACAAAAATTAGGTTACATAAACACATTTTAAATAAAACAATACTTCTTCTTTTCCATAAATATTTGTTTTATTTAATTATTTAAAGTTCATCTCAGCTCAATATAAAATGCAAGTCAACCCATTACCATACATCATTTCAATAAACAATTTCTCTACAACTACAGACAATAATTCTACCTTCCATAAATTTGAACAACCGTATTATTATTTCTACATGTAATACTATGACTAAGCTTTACAAAAAAAAAATGTTCATAGACATAAAAATATATTATTAGTTGATATTGTGTGACGCAACCAAGCAATGTACTAAAAAAAATGTTTTATGTTTGTTGAAATTTAAAGGCCGGATCCGAAATAAAATAATAAATCATTAATGAATTTCTTTTAATATGTATAGGTATACTCTTATTTTGAAGTAAAAAAAAATAGCCCAAAATAGGCCGTCGTTACACGTTTAAATGAACAAAATTATTTTAAAGAAATTTAGACGTTTGTTGAGTAAAATATGTTTTTTTTATTTTACAATGGAGAAAAATATTATTAGCAAATAAAAACCATATATATTATATACTAATGAGGATGATGATGGCAATTTATTGATGTTGGCTCGCATGGAAATCAGAAAGAAGTATTGAATTCTGAAACGCTAAGCAAAAGAATTGTCAAGATATTTATTTACAGGCAAATTCGACGAATTCCGAAGGGGGAACGAAATGTAAGGAAAAGGAAACAGTAACATCACATAACAGTAACATCACATTGAAACATAAAAATAAAATTTAGCTTTTGGATTTGTAAATAAACAAAATAAAATAGATTTTTACTTGTATAATTATGAAGAATGATTTCTATGGGTTTCATAAAATTCTAAAATGGTCAGGTTGTAAGCTAAAAATTTTTGGTTGGTTTGAAAATTGAAATGGAATGCACCCAAACAAATCAAACCCACTTTATTTATTTTAAGCTTTACTATATTGAGGGGAAAAGCAACTTTTATAAACACAAAATTTATTTTCTCACTATACTTTTATTAAATTATAAGTCGGTAGAATTTATAGTTGACCGACGACAAGAGTGAAATGAACACAACAGTCTTAGCAAAAGGTTTAAAATTATTTTAAAATTAAACCTTAAAACGTCATTGTTCATTAGTATACACAATATATGGTAACCTGGACTACTTGTTACACTTACAGCAAAGGCAAACTTAGTGACATGTCATCACGATGGAGATCAAAATTAATCACGAGAATGAGAATGTTGGGATGCACATCACTACCAAAAACAGGTAAAAAAACTTTTGATCGATAAACAAAAAAACTTTTGAAAATTTGATTGGTTGTTCTTCAACCTACTCGCTTTGTGATCCTTAAACTCAAGGTTCAAATGAGAGAAAAAGTTTTCCAATTTTTTATGACTCATAAACAACGAAACACAGGTAAAAAATATATGTTGCAGTTTAAAGTAAATACTATTTTTTACATCAATTTGAGTTATAAGATTTCTTTTTTAATTTATAAACTTTTTTCATAATAAATAAAAGCAACAGAAAAAATTATACAAGTAGAAAAGGTGAAACACGAAATTAAACTATTTAATTAAACTTTCACCTCATCTTTTTGTTTTGTTACAGTTTCAATGTTCGTGTAGAACTTTGAGCTTTATTTGAAGTTTTGAATGAGAAAAAGAAAACTTTGTTGAGATTCTGGGTATGTTTTGTTGTATGTTAAATTAATGTTGTACATAAAATATACAATACATATACTTGGATAAATATTTCCTTAAACTCATACGCCCAATATTTTATAGTTATATCTATAACATACCCAAAATAAATATATTTGCTTGAAAGCCCTTCGTCACAACGATAAGTGGGTCAACAGCATTTTTAATCGTATTGAATGGTGTTAATGACATTACCATTATGGACATTGTATGAAAAATTTCTATGAAATATTTAAGTGGAAAATAAGTGCCTCACTTATCGTACAATATTGAATATATTAAAACCAACTTGATCAAAACTGAGGGATGTATTATGTTTTCATTTTAACATTAAATATTAAATAAATTTAAATGAATCAAACCATTTTAAAGGTAGATGTGATGGTTATATCATTTTACTTGTAAAAGAAAAATCTCCCTACAGAACATAAATAACCCATAACCCCTTAAGTTATGATTAGTTTTATCTTTAACTTTTGTTTTTCTTGATTGTTTTTCTAAGTTTTTGGCAAAACATGTATTTCTCTATAGGGACTTCTTGTCTGATTTTCTATTATATATATTCAATAAATTTGTACATTTACGATAGAATCCTTTCAAGCCAAAAATTTATGGTTCGATTTTAAATAATATTTATCCTCGTATTGTGTCATACATAAATTTAAAGTCAACGTATTTTAGGTAAGTGAATTTCTAAGTTATACTAAAGTTAATGGTAGGTTCAATTTCAAAGATGTTTTTAGAATTTAAAAAAATAAAACTATTACAGATTCTTTTACATCATTTTTTTTAAATAAAATAGGCTTTGTACTTGGAATGTGTGTCACAACATAGGTTCTGCAACAACATGCGTTCTATGGACCCATTTTTTGGATTTGTTTGTATTTATTGACAAACAAGGTAAACAACCCCTCATTCTCTACATTAAAACGAGACGATTTGTACTACCATATCTCGCTTATCTTATATATTGTTACGATTTAGAAAAATCTAGACGATTACGGTCACTTCCAGGAAAATAAAATCAACAAAACACAACAAACAAATCAATGAAATGAATATTGTTGTTGTTGTCTCTTCTTAGAAATAGGGTCAACATAAACGATTTTATGAATCAAATCAACATAACGTAAAATAATCGAATATTCTAATATATTCTCAAGGTTTCTGGAAGTGAGTCGAATTATCTAGAAGTATTGCAGAAGGTATATAAGAAAATTACCTCTTGTAGTTTTTAATTAGTTTTATTTTAAACCTGCGATAGTGAAGTTAAAATTATAAAAGTGATCTTTAAATTAGTTTTGTGTAAAGTTATAAGTGTAATAAAGTTATAAGTTTTATTGAGTAGAAATATTTTGTGTATTATTTTAAACGTTCTATTACTGGAAATTTCGGTAAACTGGAAGTTTCGGTTGAATATTAGCATAAATCAACACTTGGACGAGAAACTTCTACAAATGTCAACGGCATTCGATGTTAAAGTCGAGAAAATTCAAACAGAAATGCAGGAATTTGAGCGTGGTTTGAATAAGGTCGTAACTAAAGTTGACGATTTTGAGAAGAGATTACAAGATGTTGAAACAGTTAAGGGTTCTTCACATGTGGTACACCAAGTATCAAATATTAAACTAAAGCCACCATCGTATGACGGTACCACATCTTTCGGCATCTTCAAGTTCCAGTTCGAGACCGCAGCCGATCAAAATGTTTGGAACGCTGAAAATCGTCTTGCTGCATTGATAGTTGCGCTTAAAGGTGAAGCAGCTGAAGCATTACAGGCGGTGCCAGAAAATGACCGGAAAAGTTATGCTGAGGTGATGAATGCGTTGGAACGTAAATATGGCAGCGACCATAAAAAGGAGTTATACAGAATCGAGTTAAAAGGTCGCTTGCAACACAATGGAGAAAGCCTTCAGGACTATTCTTCGGCAGTAGAACGGCTTGTACATTTGGCACACTCGAATACTCCACCGTATTTTATGGAGAAAATGAAGATCGAGGCCTTCATTGATGGTATCCGAGATCCAGAAACCAGGATCAAAGTAATGACTACACCTAAGGCGACTTTCCATGAAACTGTCGCATACGCAATGCAATATGAGATGGTACAGAGGATGTGTATGCCATCTGGTGGATGCAGAAAAAGGAATGTAGAGGGGAACATCAAAGGGGAAGTTTTGGCACACAGAGATGGAAGCGATATCAGATGCTGGGTATGTGATGAAGAGGGTCACATGGCACGCGAGTGCAAGAAAAACGGGGAAGCAGACAGATTGTCGTCTTCTGTGAAGAACAGAGGAGCCGAAGAGGTGGAGCACGTAGGCTTCAGGAACAGCAGTAGAAAACTCCTGTGCTGGATATGTAGGAAATCGGGCCATATCTCACAGGACTGCTGGAACAGGAAGCGTGATAGATCTTCGTCTCCTATTCAACGGAAACCTGTTGAAGGTGCAACTGTAAAGCCAAAAAGTGAGGAGAATGCAGCCTACATTCCAATTTCAAGAATTGCGGTAAATGGTGAAAGCTTGGGTATCAACGGACAACTTGAAGGTAAAGGTTGCTTCATGACACTGGATACAGGTTCAGCTCGAACATTCGTTCGCAAAGGTTTAATTGACGGTGTTTTGGAACCATCAGATGGATTGAAACTCCAAACAGTAACTGGAGAATGTGCTGAAATAGAAGGTACAAGAATCGCTGAAATAAAATTGGGAAATAACTGCTATCAACAAGAGGTGCTAGTGGCAGACATTATGGATGAAGTCATTTTGGGGATGGACTTCATGAAGGCGAAGGGATTAGTCTTCGATTTTGGATGTGGAATCCTAAAGGTAAATAATGTTGAGATGCCACTACTTGTGAATGAGGCAGAGTCAACAGATATTGGCAGCGATGAGGAACTACGCAGTGCAGAGGAAAATCCAACACCATCCAAACAGATGAGGGAAAGAAACGTCAACCGACACAGACGTTTGAACAAACGCCGAAAGTTAAAAAGGAAACAAGTTCCGGTCCATTGCGAAGAGAGCAATGTAAAAGAGGTGGTTCAAATAGCTGCAAACGAGGACGAATCGAAGCTGCAAATGAGAATGGTTCGGAGACATGGTAATGTGAACCACTCAAAGGGAAAAGATAAGGAGGACTTCAGAGATAATGAGAATCCATACTTATCACGGTGGGCGGACATAGAACAAAGTAATGGCCAAGGACTTAGAAAGGGACCAGAAGCAATTCTAAACCACCTGGGAAATAGAAAAAGAAAAAAAAATGTTTGGATTCAACAATTGGAGGAGAGATCTAGATCCTGTTCGGGACGAACAGGCTTAAGTGGAGGGTAATGTTACGATTTAGAAAAATCTAGACGATTACGGTCACTTGCAGGAAAATAAAATCAACAAAACACAACAAACAAATCAATGAAATGAATATTGTTGTTGTTGTCTCTTCTTAGAAATAGGGTCAACATAAACGATTTTATGAATCAAATCAACATAACGTAAAATAATCGAATATTCTAATATTTTCTCAAGGTTTCTGGAAAGTGATGTCGAATTATCTAGAAGTATTGCAGAAGGTATATAAGAAAATTACCTCTTGTAGTTTTTAATTAGTTTTATTTTAAACCTGCGATAGTGAAGTTAAAATTATAAAAGTGATCTTTAAATTAGTTTTGTGTAAAGTTATAAGTGTAATAAAGTTATAAGTTTTATTGAGTAGAAATATTTTGTGTATTATTTTAAACGTTCTATTACTGGAAATTTCAGTAAACTGGAAGTTTCGGTTGAATATTAGCATAAATCAACACTTGGACGAGAAACTTCTACAAATGTCAACGGCATTCGACGGCATTCGATAAAGTCGAGAAAATTCAAACAGAAATGCAGGAATTTGAGCGTGGTTTGAATAAGGTCGTAACTAAAGTTGACGATTTTGAGAAGAGATTACAAGATGTTGAAACAGTTAAGGGTTCTTCACATGTGGTACACCAAGTATCAAATATTAAACTAAAGCCACCATCGTATGACGGTACCACATCTTTCGGCATCTTCAAGTTCCAGTTCGAGACCGCAGCCGATCAAAATGTTTGGAACGCTGAAAATCGTCTTGCTGCATTGATAGTTGCGCTTAAAGGTGAAGCAGCTGAAGCATTACAGGCGGTGCCAGAAAATGACCGGAAAAGTTATGCTGAGGTGATGAATGCGTTGGAACGTAAATATGGCAGCGACCATAAAAAGGAGTTATACAGAATCGAGTTAAAAGGTCGCTTGCAACGCAATGGAGAAAGCCTTCAGGACTACTCTTCGGCAGTAGAATGGCTTGTACATTTGGCACACTCGAATACTCCACCGTATTTTATTTAACTTCATTGATGGTATCCGAGATCCAGAAACCAGGATCAAAGTAATGACTATACCTAAGGCGACTTTCCATGAAACTGTCGCATACGCAATGCAATATGAGATGGTACAGAGGATGTGTATGCCATCTGGTGGATGCAGAAAAAGGAATGTAGAGGGGAACATCAAAGGGGAAGTTTTGGCACACAGAGATGGAAGCGATATCAGATGCTGGGTATGTGATGAAGAGGGTCACATGGCACGCGAGTGCAAGAAAAACGGGGAAGCAAACAGATTGTCGTCTTCTGTGAAGAACAGAGGAGCCGAAGAGGTGGAGCACGTAGGCTTCAGGAACAGCAGTAGAAAACTCCTGTGTTGGATATGTAGGAAATCGGGCCATATCTCACAGGACTGCTGGAACAGGAAGCGTGATAGATCTTCGTCTCCTATTCAACGGAAACCTGTTGAAGGTGCAACTGTAAAGCCAAAAAGTGAGGAGAATGCAGCCTACATTCCAATTTCAAGAATTGCGGTAAATGGTGAAAGCTTGGGTATCAACGGACAACTTGAAGGTAAAGGTTGCTTCACGACACTGGATACAGGTTCAGCTCGAACATTCGTTCGCAAAGGTTTAATTGACGGTGTTTTGGAACCATCAGATGGATTGAAACTCCAAACAGTAACTGGAGAATGTGCTGAAATAGAAGGTACAAGAATCGCTGAAATAAAATTGGGAAATAACTGCTATCAACAAGAGGTGCTAGTGGCAGACATTATGGATGAAGTCATTTTGGGGATGGACTTCATGAAGGCGAAGGGATTAGTCTTCGATTTTGGATGTGGAATCCTAAAGGTAAATAATGTTGAGATGCCACTACTTGTGAATGAGGCAGAGTCAACAGATATTGGCAGCGATGAGGAACTACGCAGTGCAGAGGAAAATCCAACACCATCCAAACAGATGAGGGAAAGAAACGTCAACCGACACAGACGTTTGAACAAACGCCGAAAGATAAAAAGGAAACAAGTTCCGGTCCATTGCGAAGAGAGCAATGTAAAAGAGGTGGTTCAAATAGCTGCAAACGGGGACGAATCGAAGCTGCAAATGAGAATGGTTCGGAGACATGGTAATGTGAACCACTCAAAGGGAAAAGATAAGGAGGACTTCAGAGATAATGAGAATCCATACTTATCACGGTGGGCGGACATAGAACAAAGTAATGGCCAAGGACTTAGAAAGGGACCAGAAGCAATTCTAAACCACCTGGGAAATAGAAAAAGAAAAAAAATGTTTGGATTCAACAATTGGAGGAGAGATCTAGATCCTGTTCGGGACGAACAGGCTTAAGTGGAGGGTAATGTTACGATTTAGAAAAATCTAGACGATTACGGTCACTTGCAGGAAAATAAAATCAACAAAACACAACAAACAAATCAATGAAATGAATATTGTTGTTGTTGTCTCTTCTTAGAAATAGGGTCAACATAAACGATTTTATGAATCAAATCAACATAACGTAAAATAATCGAATATTCTAATATTTTCTCAAGGTTTCTGGAAAGTGATGTCGAATTATCTAGAAGTATTGCAGAAGGTATATAAGAAAATTACCTCTTGTAGTTTTTAATTAGTTTTATTTTAAACCTGCGATAGTGAAGTTAAAATTATAAAAGTGATCTTTAAATTAGTTTTGTGTAAAGTTATAAGTGTAATAAAGTTATAAGTTTTATTGAGTAGAAATATTTTGTGTATTATTTTAAACGTTCTATTTCTGGAAATTTCTACAATCAACCGTTGGAGTTTCGGAAGCTGTTGGAAGAATATTCTAGTCAAGAATATTGTTTGCTGTATTGTTTTCCTGTTGTTGTGAAACAATTAAGGTGTTGAATACTTAATAAAACCTGGTGTTTATGCTTACTAATCAGTGATCGAACTCAGGAAGAGATTGGGGATTGCGTTTATCGAATTATGAGTAAGGCCAATTCGAAGGAAGTTTGGAAAAACGTAACAATATTAATACGCTAACGAAAATCTTTGAGGAGCCCAAGGCTTTTTTATTCGCAGATGGATTCATTTCAAATTTTCAATGCTAACTGGTATTAGTGTAACTTAGATTTTAAAGATTTTTTCACACAAATCGGATCATAAATAAAAAAGGTATAGACGAATTAAAATGTATTTTTGAATTTAACAGCCCCCCATACAATATGAAATGGACTTGCCCAATACGATGTTATTTTGTTATTCTTTTATACATTGTATTTTATTTTTTAGGCTTCTTATGTACATTGAAGTGAATGAATATGAAAATTTTGTTCCGTTCTTCATTTTAATTTTTAGAAATGCTAATGTACCTATGTGAAGTTTTTATTATTTTTTTTTTTAATAAAATGTGATGTGTAGTAGGCATTACAGTATTTGTCACAACAACACATAAAAACCTTTTAAGACCAAGGTCCCACAACAACATGCGTTCTAAGGATGTTAATGGACGCAAATCTGTTTTTTTTTGGTTTTTTTAATATTTCTTGTTAAATAATAGACAACTAAACTATAAATCCTATCACATATAAAATATGACATAGGCCAATATTTCGTGATAGGATAGGGAAAATAAAATAAAATAAGAGATAAAAAGCAAATTTGTTTTAAAAATTTGCAGGAACAAAACTAAATTTGGTTTGCCAATAGTCCAGCTAATGGCATAATCCTTGATTATGGGACGCAGTATATTTTTCAATGATTAAAGCTCAGATATATAGTTATATGAAAGCTCGTTTCTTCGAGCAAGCTACAGCGTTCCAGCATCAAGGAATATTCATTAGCTAAGATTGAGAGTGCTACCGTTGACTGAATACAGTTCATCCACCAGCACCCCTAAGATATCAACTTGGCTAGTGATATCTCACTGCTATTGCCAGTGGTATGTGATATCTCACGTTAACTCATATTGCCAGTAACAGGGACTGGAGTGCGCGGGGTTGTCACACCCGTAGATCAAAAAATAGAAAAAAATTAACAAATTAATAAAAACTGACCCCATTATGCGTGAGAAATTAGTATTAAACACAAAAACGATAAGCAGGCTACAGACCTTCAATAAATTTGTCAATCAATTCGAAAACGAAAATAAACGAAATAAAATTTAGTGTAAAAATCCCCTAAATTTTATTTCGTTTATTTTCGTTTTCAATTGATTGACAAATTGATTGAAGGTCTTTAGCCTGCTTTACGATGTTATTTGTTATTCTTTTATACATTTTTTATTTTTTAGTCTTCTTATGTACATTGAAGTGAATGAATGTGAAAATTTTGTTCTGTTCTTCATTTTAATTTTTAGAAAGGTCAATGTATGTGAAGTTTTTCTTATGCGTGTGGAAATGAATGATTAATAAATCCTAGGAGGGCCCAGCGTGCTTCGCTACGCTTCTAAATAAAGTTTTTGCGTAGACATTATGTTGACGTTGAAGCAATGATTTCAAAAAGTGGTAATGAGAAATGCTAGCATTTAATTTTTAGAACGAAGTTCCTTATCGCGCATTGCGAAAGAAGGCTAGACGGAAAAAATTAAGATCAAAAATTGTAACGGAAATGATGAAATGAGAAAAAAGTAAAGAAGTAGTGATCTCTGTGTTTCGGTATAAAAACTAAATTTACACTTAAAAGTGTTTAGTACGACAATATTTTAATGGTTGACACCCTTGACACCTTGACACCCTTGACATCCTTGACACCCTTGACACCCTTGACACCTTGACACCTTTGACCACCTTGACATTCTTGACACCCTTGACACCTTTGACACCCTTGACACCCTTGACAGCCTTTACACCCTTGACACCCTTGACACCCTTGACACCCTTGACTACCTTGACTACCTTGACACCCTTGACAACCTTGACACCCTTGACACCCTTGACATCTTGACACCCTTGACACCCTTGACACCCTTGACACCTTGACACCCTTGACACGCTTGACACCCGTGACACCCTTGACACCCTTGACACCTTGACACCCTTGACACCCTTGACACCCTTGACACCCCCAACACCCTTGACACCCTTGATACCCTTGAAACCCTTGACATCCTTGACACCCCTGACACCCTTGAAACCCTTGACACCCTTGACACCTTTGACACCTTTGACACCTTGACATCCTTGACACCCTTGATACCCTTGACCCTTGACACCCTTGACACCCTGAAAAATAAAATTTTATTACAATTCCTTCACTAATTTTTTTATTTTCTATTGATTAGAAATTAAAGAAACAATTTCCCAAATTTCCCCAAATTTCCCAAACTTAAAAAAAATAAAATTTTTTTTATTACAACCATTCCTTCACTAATTAATCGAAAGGAACTTCGTTCCATCCTGGTGTCCCTTGACACCCTTTTACTTTTAATTTTTCTTTTTAAATATATGAATGAAAAAGAAAACGAAAATAAACGAAATAAAATTATTAAAAATCCCCTAAATTGTATTTCGTTTATTTTCGTTTTCAATTGATTGACAAATTGATTGAAGGTCTGTAGCCTGCTTTACGATGTTATTTTGTTATTCTTTTATACATTGTATTTTATTTTTTAGTCTTCTTATGTGCATTGAAGTGAATGGATGTGAAAATTTTGTTCTGTTCTTCATTTTAATTTTTAGAAAGGCCAATGTATGTGAAGTTTTTCTTATGCGTGTGGAATTAATAATTACTAGGAGGGCCTGGCGTGCTTCGCTACGCTTATAAATAAAGTTTTGCGTAGACATTTTGTTGACGTAGAAGCAATGATTTCAAAAAGTGGTAAAGAGAAATGCTAGCATATAATTTTTAATTTTTTTTTTTAAATATCGTCGCTTTAATAATGAAACAACGTATTCGCAAAAGTGTAGTTTCGAGATAATTGGGTTTAAAGATTTTTCGATTTTCTGATTTTCGTAAACTCGGCAGCACTATTGAATGAATAAAGATATTGGAAAAAAAATTTCTACCAATTAATCTTGACTAATTTCCCCACAGCATATTAAAATTTCACATTGGTATCTGCTGGTTTTTCTACCTAAAAAGAGGTGAAAAGTCAATCAGGTACCTTATACGTTATATCATATTTCATATACGTTATTTCATTTTGCATGGAATACGATTAAGCCTAAAACTAATTATTATTGAACTAACGCATAATATTCTTACAATTTTTTATTTATATGAACCGGCACATCATGTAGTAATGAATGATGCTTATACAATATTAGAGATTTACCATTTCGTGTGGCGATCGTAATGTATGTAAAGTATACGACACTGATTTTACCCAAGTTATTATTCTGTAGGAATTGAAATATCGTACATGCATTTACGCTGTTTCAATATTTAACCAAATTCAAATTTGCATGTACGTTAATTAACAATATATTAATTTTCACCCCCAGTTATAAAAAAATTGGAAAATATTAAAATGCCACTCTATAGGCATCCTTATGGGGAATGCAGCGCACCCATTATATAATAACAACGTATATATGGCATACGTTATTTCATTATTAAAGCGACGATATGTGAATGAAAAACAATCAGAACTCTAGCTGATCAGTTCAGATATATGAAAAATTAGCGACCATATAAGTTTTCAAGTAAGCTTATTTGATCTCTAACAATTGCTTCTACGTCAACAAAATGTCTACGCAAAAACTTTATTTATAAGCGTAGCGAAGCACGCCGGGCCCTCCTAGTTTTAATAATTTAACCAATTTCTAAGGCTTTCTAAACTTCATCTAAAAGCCAAGCGTCATGTAATATTGGTTCGGTTTCCTTACGGTCACATACATCGAAGTTTTCTTCTCCACAAGTACGACAAACCACAAACAGTACTTTGTTCAATTTTTGGAGCAATGGAGAGAGAATACTACATTTTATTATCCTGCCAGTTTTGGTTAGTATATTGCGTTGAATAAAAATTTCAGCGTGTTTTATTGGGAATAAGCCGTACTTTCAAATTCAGGGGTAAAAAGAGCAAGCCTCGATATGCTTTATATTTTCATCTGTTACGGCCTTATAGCAGATGTGCGTATTTGCCACACTTCTACCGTAAAATGTATTTCTTGGTTACAAAGCCAAATCACTAGGCAGAGAATAGTTATCGTCTATAATTGATTTAAAATTACATGACCACATTTCTATAATTGTAAATCCGAGTCACTTTAAACGTGTCGTTTTTTCTATATTTCCTCGTCTTCCTGCATTCAAAGTATCCTTAGTATATGTTCGTACATCGATTATATCGATTTAAAGCTCAAAAGTACGAGACGGAATTCGCACAAATACTATACAAAGAAGCATAGCTTATGTATAATTAAACATGGATGGCAATCATGATGAATAAACTAATTAAGAATGGTGGCAATTAGCCGATAGTTAGTTGCAAACGGTAACAATGCTTTAATACCAATGAATTTAATATACCTAGCTCTCCGTAGAAAGATTTGTAAAATTTAAAATTGTTGATCTATGGATGTGACAATCCCACGTACTTTAGTTCCTGCTATTGGCATATGAGTTAGCTTGAGATATCAAGTACCACTGGCAATAGCAGTGAGATATCGCTAGTCAAAGTTAAGGGTGCTGGCGGATGAATTTTTTTCAATCAACGATAGCATTTTGCATCACTTAGTCTTAGTTATGGAATATTCTTTGATGCTGAAATGCTATTTTTTTTAAAATAAAATGTGTTTGGTAGAAAAATTACAATGTGTGTCACAACAACACTCAAAAACCTTTTAAGAACAAGGTCCCACAACAACATGCCTTCTAAGGTGTTGATAGACTTAAATTTTTAAAATGATATATTTTGATTATTTTAAATATTAAAATGTATATAATAATTGCTTGGAATGCTGATAGATGTGAAACTCAGAATAATTTGAATGATTTTAATTTTGCAATCCTACAATAATTGGAAGATACAAAACACACAATTATTTCTCAGTTTTAAGTTTTCACTTCTGTCGGCAGTCCTCAAGACTGCCTTTTTTTTTGCCTAAAAACCTTTTAAGAGTAAGCTCAACAACATGTGTTCTGAGGTGTTTCTTTATATTTTTATGAATAAATTATTTTTATAAACTATGAATTCAAGCTTACAATCCAGCCAGTGACATATTTTTTGATCATGCAACGTAGTGTTCTCCTCAATGGCCAACGCTTACATACAGAGTTACATGAAGGCTAATTTTTTCAAGCAAGGAGCAACGTGCTTTTACCAAGGAAGACTCCATATTCAAGATTGATGGTACTATCGTTGACTGAGTATAGTTTATCCGCCATGGCTGCATCACCTGTAAGATATCATCTTGAGAAGTTAGATCTCCTCTTTGCTATTGTCAGTGGTATGTGATATCTTACTAACCTTGTAACGAGTACAAAAATTCTAAATTTCAAATTGGCAATTGATAGCCAAATTAATCATAAAATCATCCATGTTCGTATAAGTGTGTTTGTTTCATTAATAAATCGTTTTTAACTTTTATTGCCTCTTTATCAATGATTTGCATTATCTAACGTAATTATTTTTTGCTAACGTATATTTGTTAAACGAAATAATAAAATAAATTATAATTTTAATCAGCTGTTTTTGCTGTTTTGTTGTTCAGATTTAATTTAAAATTGTATGTAATTAAAATACATGTAGTTTGATGACATTGTTAAATTTATATACCTAAGATAGTAATTCATAGAATTGAGTAAAAGATATAATCAATTTAAGAAGATTTTCAATGCAATAAGCCAATGATTTGATGTGAGAGCTGAAAATATTCTGTTCCAAGCAAGCTATTGAAGTTGTACCGCACGGTTTGAAGAAATGTATTATGGGCCATATTCAACTAGATCCACTGAATAACCAAGTTAGAAGACCACGATAAATATAATTGAAATTGTTTGACTGGGTTATTCAAACCGGTATAAAAATCAGAAAAGGTATAAAAACGTCTACCTTAAATATAACGAAAAGCAGCCAACTGCGAAAAGTAAAATTTATTTAAAATGAAAAGTCAAGTTTGGAGAAAATTGAAAATGAAATGGAGAGACGTGATTTGTAGAATTGGTGAACTTGAGAAATTAGCAAATATTATTTGGTCTATTTGATCTGGCATTTTGGCGAGGAAGGACCAACCAGTATTAATTATTATTATACTTGGAAGATGGATGGACCTATTCATTATACTTGAAGAATGTTATAATTAAAACAATAGAGAAAAGCATGCAGATACAATAAGTTTGGAAGGGACTATTTTGGCTCATTTGGAACAGGATATCATCAAGAACAAGAAGCAGATCATTGGCAAATCAAAGGATAAGACTGGTATTGTGTTTTTATTAATAAAATTATATATTAATTATTAAGATCTCATAAAAATCAATTTGTGTAAAATATTATTAGTGCATGCATAAATTTATAAAGTTAAATTATTAAATTATTGAGCTAATATAAATTAACAAAAAGAAATCATTAAGCCTAAATTTTGTGAATATTTTTAAATTTCTGTTTTTTTGTTAATAAAGTAAAATCAGATGTATATTTGTTTGTGATTTCCGTAATAGTTTGAGAAACAGTGAAAGAAAGAAATAGACACTTCTGGAATATGGTAAGCAAAGCTCCGTCTTCCCACATCTAAAAAAATATAATATAGCGTGCACCAAAGGGCCAAGTTACAACCTTACTCCCATATTTTTAACCTGATTATTTAATTTTCAAAAATATTGATAGAACAATATATCTGCTAATCAATAAAATTGTTAAAAAAAAAGATTGCACCCAATCTGAATCTCAAATTTAATTTTTTGCTCAAAACAATTTCGCGATGACTTTTCAGATCATCATATTAGATAAATATATAATTCAATTTCGTTCAAAACAATACAATAAGAAAAGGAATTTTCATTTTCAATTTTATTAGAAGTATACCCTCAGTCCAAAGAGACTTAGCAGTATATTTTATGAGTGTTTTATTGTTGTGTTTTACAAAGATTGCCTAACTTATAAACTTTATTGCTTTTGTCATGTTATATATATTTTAGATTGATATCTGTTAAATGAAAATTATATTTTCCCAAAAATACAAAAATAAATAAAAACATGGGAAAATTAAATTATATATGAAATTGTTATTTTTAGGTCAAATGTGATAAAATGTTAGATTAAAGAAAATTGTTAAGAAATTTGTCGCCAGCGTTTGTGGACGCTTTTTAGATTTTGGTTTTAATTTCAAGTAACATTATCTTATGTGTTATTTAATTGCGTATAATCGTAATATGTTTGTTATCGTGTAATTTCAGATATTACCAATAAATATCTGGTCTTCTTGGTTGCGAGATAATTAGCGTTTATGTATTAAATTTAAGTACCAAATAGTTGTAAAAAAATTTGATAATTATTTTGTGTGATAATTATTTGTTGATAATATTATTTTATATAAAATTGACTGTTAAGTTGTTGTTGTCAGGAGTGTCAACAAAAACTTGAGGCTATGTCAAAACTCAATATATGATTCAGGATCAAAACTCAAGATGCAGAGTAATGAATAAAGTTTTGTTAGAACAATGAGTAGAATACTTAGAAGTTCTAAAAAATTATTACAAAGATCCTACTCACAGTCCCGAAAAGCTCTGAA
The DNA here is from genome assembly GCA_963693315.1 of Diogma glabrata. Taxonomy (NCBI): domain Eukaryota; kingdom Metazoa; phylum Arthropoda; class Insecta; order Diptera; family Cylindrotomidae; genus Diogma; species Diogma glabrata. The sequence goes on along the minus strand of OY856186.1, from coordinate 76,789,103 downwards.
ATACGATTGTCCGTTTTTTTGCTAAAGTTTGTAATGAATATTGTACATTCATGATAGTTGAATCACTATCAGGAACATTAGCGGAATTGCGTACTTTGGGATTTTAAATTTCCGACCAGTGCAGTCTGTGAATTCGGTTATGCCTTTTCTCATCCTTGTACAAATGCTAAATTGCAAGCAAAGTTTTCACAAGACGTCGAATTAAAATGATCAAGGAACAGAGACTCTGACGACCTCAAACTTGGAAGCCGCCCAAAAACATCACACACACCACATTAAGTTTAATTATTACTTTAAAAAATTTAAATGTTTCACTCACCCCATTTTTTGCAGTTGATTTAACTCCTCATGTTTCTTTCCCACTAGCAAAGCATAGTAAATAAACTATAAATTAATATAATACAATAACTAACCAAACCAATGGTACCGGCGATCGTTGAATATGATTAACAACATCAATATTGCATGCAATATAATAACAATGTCGTTGCGCCTATAGTATATGCAACTGTTGAATCCAAATAATAACATCAATGATGTATTATATATAAGCATCGTTATACCAAACTTCATGGCATATTATCTCATACCAAGTTAACTGCTTCGTTCAACATGCGACAGACATGTGTGTACATTTATGTGTTTAGGGGTTTTACGACATGTGCATGGGAGGGTGCACATCATGTGTTATACATAATTTTGTGATCGGTGATTTGTAACAGCACAATTAATGCACATTTCTAGCATCTTTTTCAAAATTGTTTTACATGATAATTGTTTTATGTGATAATTTTAGTAAAGTTAAGCTGCCTTCCGCGAGTTGGAGTGAGTTTTATATAATTTTATGTCTTGCTCGATTTACGCAACTCGTGCGCACTAGTGCAAACTTTTTCAGTGCTTCAAATTCGGTTTATAAGTTTCACTACACTAGTGCAGTTATTCATGTTCGATTTACATGTTTTATTGCTTATTTAAAGTTTTTTAAGTTCGGTTTACCAGTTTAGTACATAAAAACTAACAGAGTTTGCACTTTTTTCAACTGTAGCTGTAACTTAGCTGTAGCTGTAACTTTAAATAGAGTGAGTTTTTTGAGAAACTGCAAATTTTGTATTTAAATAATAAATGCAAATAATGAATAAAACCGAAAGTGTCTTGTGGTAAATGAACTTTTAACAAGTTCAGATTCATCTGATGATGAAATGGAAGCAATTTGTGCAACGAAAAGCAATGAAAAAGGAAGCAATGGAAAAGCGGAACTTATGTAAAACTGTTAACTTCGTAGAAGTATTTTTCCTAAGTGTTTATTGAATTTAAAACATTTACAACATATTTATTTCCAAACATAGTTCAGACGAAAAAAGACCACTGAACTGCTAAATTGTAGTTTCATTGAATATTTTTTTTCAGTTGTAGTTTGTTTACACTGAGTTTTGAGTGGATCAGTTTTAGTTTTTTTTTAAGTTTTATTCAAAATTCTACACTCAAACTGCATGAGTAGTTAGTTAGCAACTAACACCAGAAAAGTGATGTAAATCGAATACGCCATTAGTAAATGTTACTGAATTGTGGCGAACAAAAACGAAGGTCAATTTAAATTTTTTAATCAAATTGGATTAAGTTTATTGAAATACAATGAAGATCAGCAAATTTAAGGGAATCAAGTTAGCGTGTTTATTTGAAAATTATTCCATACGTGATTTCAGAAGTAAATTTAATAAATATGAGCAAATTTTTAGATTAGCGAATAGGGAATTTAAGCGAAGTTTGACGATTTTATACACTGTTTCAACTTGGAAGAATTATAGCAGGTAGTAAGCTGTTACGAATGTAAAAGAATTTAAACGAATTTAGGTGATTTTAAGCAAATTTTAAGATGATTTTTCAATATCTAGCAAAATAAAGCGAATAAAATTAAATCACAGCGAACATTTTTTGCCTTAGTTTTATTTTAATTTAAACCAATGAAATTCTCTAAAATGTAATGACATCATTCAATTTCACCAATAACATTTGAATTATACTAATAATTGTAGTGGTTAATATATTTCAATATAAATAATTAATCACCACAAACTTAAACTCAAAACGATCACACGATCAGTTATACTCATTACAAGAACCATCTGCTACTTAATCATATTCACGCCACTCATACGATAAATGAATTAACCAATTTATTTAATCAATTCGATTCTCGAACATCAATTGTAGTTCAATGTAATTTTTGTCTATCATTTTGGTTGGCGGCAAAAAGAGGTAATAATAAAAATATAAAACTTCACTTTCTTATTATATTCGTGCTGGGCATAATCGAGATGCTTGCAAGTCTAAACTTAACAATAAGATTAAAATAAAAACTTATAGTTTAATTACCAAATAAATTTAATTTATGTGAACCATTTGTATTAGTGAAAATAAAATAATATTGTACAAACTTTTGTTCATATACATTATACTTGAAAAGTGGTTTTAATAAAAACCCAGCGAAGGTGGATATTACTCCATATCATTATAACAAATATTTATACGTCTGGCCTACTGGGATATTAAAAAATATCAAATTTTGAAATAATTAACTGATATCAAAGTAGGTCAACGTATAATTCATAAAAAATATATAAAGAAATGAAAAATGTCAAAAAAATTTTTAAACGAATTCCCCTCGTTCGTTGGTAAATTCTCATAATTTTTTGGAAAATTCCTCAAGCCGGTGGTATTGAAAAAAGCCCTCGGCCTTCGGCCTCGTGCTTTTATCAATATACTTGCTTTCGAAATTTTTAGCAAAAAATTATTTCGAATTATCACCGCCCTTGGGAAATTACAACTGATAGTTTAGTGAATTCTTATAAATTCACTAAACTATCAGTTGTAATTTCATCAACCTTAATTGAATTCAGCAGATTATAGTAAATATAAGTGAGTTTAAGCTAATCACACCACATTTATTTTTCGTTTTCGAACTTTAAAGGTAAGTTTAGGTTAGGAAGCAATAGTTGTGCAAGATCAAGATTACAGATTTAGACCAGAATATATCCGTTGTGATACCACAGGATTTTATTTCCCTACTCGAACTATTTGGAGCTTCTGATGAATTATTTCTCTAATTTTTAATTTACACAAGTTGATTAGAGTTTTCAAATGTAGGTTACTAAACATGTTTACCGGCTCTATGCCAGTCACGTACAGGCAAACAGTAAATGTAAAACTGTTACCTTTTCCTCATCATCCTTTTAGAGGAAGACCAAGTCTGGAATTTAGAGGAAGAAGTTCTCTGGAGCGCTGCAGATCTATATTAAGCCAAATTTGATTGCTTATTGTCCAGGTGCTGTTGAATGCTTAAGAGCGACCAGCTTATAGCGTGTTTTTCTGGTAGGTGATCTAGTTCATCTACTTGTTTAGAAAATGCATGTCGCTATATAGTTTACCCTAGCGTCCCTGCGACCCGGCACTCATATAATTTGGGTATCAAACTACTTGATCAGTCGTTCATAGATGATCAGCAGATTGGTGGATCTTTTGACGCCATTGTTACTTCATCTAGCAAATTTTTAATGAAACTTAGTATTGTTGTAAATATTTCTAGCCGATATTACAGTATACAACAACCATACCGTTGATTGTGTCGGGTTGATGTATAGTGAGGTGGTTTGGCAAGCAACAAGAGAGGTTTATGTTTAACTTTTGCAAGAAATGTCTTTCTGCCACTCTGCTTTTGAGTTGGAAGCCATCCGTAAACATATACTGTTTTGATGCTCTACTGATTCTCACACCGCCAATTTTAATTTTTGGTATGAGAATTTGCAAATTCTTCTTAGAGCCTAGTCTGCAGGGAATATGGTGTAGAACATCATCGTACACCAAACCCTACTCCCTTTATATGGGAGTGCTGCACCCTGGATTACGCAAATAGTCTATTTCAACTTGGTAGCCAAACATTTCATTTCGAACTCTTGGCTGTGATACAAAAAAAAAACAAAAAAAAAAAAATAAATATGAACCAAAACCAAAATCAAAATCACAATAACAACGGTACTTTTCAGCACCATAAGACAAAAAATATTGGACCTTCAGTCCATATTTTGCAATTGAACATTGAAGGCATAAGCAAGTCAAAAACTGAACATTTACAAAGATTATTAAAAGATTACGACATCGACGTTATAATTCTGCAAGAAACGCATGCAGCAGATGAAGCGCAACTTACCTCTAGAGGAAACATTGTTGGTTACAAATTAATTAGTGCTATTTACCATCAATCATATGGATCTGCCACGTATGTTAAGTCAGAAATCCTGAACTGCACGCACGTACTTACACAGACGGACAACGATATACATCTTATTGTTGTTGATATATCGGACACCAAAATTGTAAACGTATACAAGCCTCCAAATACAGGATGGCCAGCTGCTACTCTACCATTATTTTATCATCCAGCAATATATGCTGGTGACTTCAATAGCCATCACACTCAGTGGTCCTACTCAAATAATAATACCAATGGCGTGCAACTGACCGACTGGGCGGATGATAACAACATGCTCCTGGTATATGATGCGAAAGACTTGAAAACCTTTAGATCTGCAAGATGGCGACGTGATTACAATCCCGACCTCTGTTTTTCCACAAAAAACGAACAACGTAACCCTATTCCAATATCTAGGACTGTCTTACAAGGTTTTCCACGCTCTCAACATCGTCCAGTAATTCTTGAGGTAGGAATCCAAATTCCACTCGTTAACTCTACTCCTCAACCTAGATGGAATTTCAACAAAGCTGATTGGGATAAATATAGGATGAAGTTGGATGCAGTGATTCGCTGGATCCAACCCATTCCTAAAAATTACGATAGATTTGTTGGAGCCATCATCTCAACTGCAAAGAAATGCATCCCAAGAAGCTTTCGTGAAGAATATATTCCTGGCTGGAGTAAAGAGAGCGATATATTATATGAGGAGTACCTTAGTAGTGGTGAGGCAGACGTGGCTGATGACTTAATATACTCACTGGACGCCGCGAGAAAACAAAAGTGGATTAAGGCTGTTGAAAACATTGATTTTTCCCATTCAAGCAGGGAAGCATGGAGTCTCCTTCGGAAACTGGGTGGCTCAAACTCAATTACTCGTGCTAACAATGAAATAAATCCAGAGGACATTGCAAATCACATAGTAAATATGTCTCGTGCTTCTATTAATCGCCTTCATAAGAGAACAATTAAACGCAAATTAAGAGAAATGAAGTGCAATTGCTCGTCTCCATCGAAGTATGCGAACTCTTTTAGTAGCGAAGAACTTGAATCAGCTCTGTTCCAAACAAAAAACGGAAAAGCAGCTGGCTACGATGGCATTTTTCCAGAATTTCTTAAGAATGCTGGAAAAAATGTAAAACAGTGGCTAACTAAATTTTTCTCGAATGTCCTAGAAACCGGCAACCTACCAAAACATTTTAAGACTACGAAAGTGATAGCGATACTTAAGCCAGGTAAACCATCCAATGAACCAGGAAGCTATCGCCCGATTGCCCTTTTGAGCACCTGCTATAAATTGCTAGAACGGCTCATATACAATCGTATCGCACCGATATTGAATGACCAGATCCCAGTCGAACAAGCTGGTTTTCGTCCCAATCGCAGTTGCACTGACCAATTGCTCGCTCTAACATCCTATATCGAAGCTGGGTATCAAAAACAACTAAAAGCAGGCGCAGCATATGACACGGTCTGGCAAATTGGGATTATATATAAGCTGTTCAATGCAATACCTTGTAGCACCATCTCGCGTTTAATTAACAACATGCTGAGTAATCGTGTATTCAAAGTTCATCTAAATAATTCCTGCAGTAGGTCTAAAATGCTTAACAATGGTTTACCACAGGGTTCCGTCGTGGCGCCATTACTTTTTAATCTGTACATTCATGACATTCCTGACACAACATCAAAGAAATTTGGCTACGCTGATGATTGGACCCTGGCCACTCAAAACAAAGACATAGGTGTTTTGGAGGATTTGCTCTCAACTGACCTAGCGATAATGAATGACTATTTTCGAACGTGGAGTTTATTTCCCAATCTAAGTAAAACCGAGAGCTCCTGTTTCCACTTAAACAACAAACTGGCAAAACACGAACTATCAGTGTTATTTAACGGCACTCTCATTAAATACAATCAACAGTCAAAGTACTTGGGCATTACTCTCGATAGAACTCTTTCTTTTAAACTCCACCTAGAAAATACGTCACAAAAACTTAAAACGAGAAACAATATATTGCACAAACTGGCAGGCTCTACATGGGGTGCTACTCCAGCTACCCTCCAAACAACTGCTCTAAGTCTGGTTTACTCAGTGGCTGAGTATGGCGCACCAGTCTGGTTGAATAGCACACATACTCAAAAAGTTGACCGCCAGCTGCATGCTACGATGCGTACTATAAGTGGTACTATCAGATCCACCCCTTTACCTTGGCTCCCTGTGTTAAGCAATATCGCTCCACCTGCACTCAGACGCTCGCATGCTCTCATGCGTGAACATAAAAAGGTAACTAACAACACCACGTTACCCTTGCACGAATATTACGGTGACCACACTCGTTGTCGATTGAAGTCAAGAAAGCCTCCACATAAAACTGCCAGCAACCTGCTGGCAACTGATTTTAATATCTTGGATGCCTGGGACACCTCCTGGCAACATTACAACACAACTGGCCTTTCTATTACTAACCCGACTTCTACCCAACCTGGTTTCGATTTGCCACGTCATACCTGGACTACATTAAACCGAATAAGAACGAATCATGGACGTTGTGCTGATTCTTTCTACAAGTGGGGCATTTCAGAGTCCCCTGAGTGTGACTGCGGCGCTCCACAACAAACCATAAAACACATTGCAACTGTGTGTCCAATTCGACGTTACAATGGCAACATCTCAGACGTCCATTTGGCAACTCCCGATGTAGTAGCATGGATAGACTCGCTCGATGTAAACATCTAATGTTCAAATGTACTGCCCAATGTTCAAATATTTTACTTTTTAATTTACTTAAAAGACACGCAATCAAATCGATTGTAAGTTCATTTAATGTGTATCCATGTATTGTTTTAGGTAGATTTCATAGAAGAGTCTACCTATTTTTTAAGTTTAATTTTTTAATGTGTCACAAAAAAAACCATACGCTAAATAAAAAACTCCCTTTATGCTTTCTTGTATGATATGAGAGCATTTAAATTAATTTCAAAGCATAGTCTAGAAGGAATGTATTCAATTTTGTTTGGTTGAGTCATCATTCGGACATTATTGAGTCATTATTCGGAGTGACAACCGATCCACTGTGTCATAACGCAGTATTGGCTGCTATCATACGATCACAAGGTACATTAAGATTAGTCTCGTTACAGAGGTGTAAAGTCATTGCGCTATATGGGCAAGTGTGTAGGGCCCCATCTTTTACAATGACTTTTTTACATGAGTATAGTGCTACCGTTGCTTTTTTGCTCTTTTATGTTTTGTATGAATGCAGGATTAATTTCTAACCCACATTTTCTGGGCCCATGTTATTGTTATTGCAATTTCAATTTGTATTTGATCCTCTAACATGGTCAGCAGAAATTTTTTCCCGATACGGAAATTAAGACATCATCAACGTAGGATGTTACTTTAAAATCTTCTCCTTAGAGCTCTGTAAATTGTAATTAAGATGTTGATTGTCAAGTTCCATAGAAGTGGAGACAAGACTCCACCAGTTGTTTTGTTGTGGACTTACCTAGTAGACAGGGTTCCACTGATTCTTCAATGGACTGTTATTTATTTGTTTGTTATTAAATTTCTTTATTTTAAATGAAAATTCCGATTTATATTTTTATATTATTTATTTTTTTTTTGAATAAAATGTGTTGTGTTATAGGGTTTACAATATGTGTCACAACAACACATAAATACGTTTTAAAACCTAGATCCCACAACAACTGGCATTCTAAGGTCATGATGAACGCTTTTTTTAAACCTCTACGGGTTGAAGTCACCTGAGACTAAGGATTCCGGCAAACTATTCCATTTGTATGCAGTTCGGACAAAGAAGTCTTTCTGCAATTTGCCAGTATGACAGCGTGGGATCTCGATCGTTTGACTGGTTGCGGTAGCCGATTGCCGAGTGGAACGGGAGTAAGAATAATTTTGAGGCATAATGCTGCTGATTTACCGAATTCTTGCCACTCTTACCACTTATAGGAAATGTTTCTGCAATATTACTTTCACAAATAAATTTCGAAAACATCTTTACAAAAATAATAAAAAATTTATTTTATTAATTAAGTTAACTAATTCTTACTCTAAATTAACATCGATAAAAAACTATAGATTTATGTTTAAATCCCATTTACTCCAAAAATTATCTCTTTAAATATTTAATTAAAATCAATAACAATGAGATTGAATTCTCCGAAGGCAGTTGAAGAAAATATGTTAAGAATAAATTGAGTCCATGTAATTTTGTAATCTCTGTTCATCGATATTTGGTTCTTCGACATCATTTTCACTTTTCACATAAATCTGTGTTAATTTATTTCCTCCATAGTACACAAATGTTCTAACAAATACTAATTTATGGGCATCTAAGAGATCATTGAAAAAATCAGATACATGAGTCTTAAAAAATCTAAACTTAATACTAAATAAACTAAAATTAAATTCATTTAAGTTTCTTAAATTCATTTCATTTTCAGCAAAATTAATTAAAAATTCATTTGTTATAAATGAATTATATATATAAACATTATTTAATTGTGGAAATATTTTAACGATTTCAAATAAAGTATTATCATCAATTGTACTTATGTTGTATAAAAATAATTTTTTTACATTTAAACTTTTAACAGATAAACATGAGAAATGGAACAATTTTATGTTTGAAACATTTGTAAAATAAATTTCCTTCACGTTAAAATTTAGTAAAATATCAGTCGTTGTTAAATAAGATTGAAAAATTTGTAATGATTCCAATTGAATTTCAAAATCGAAATTATTTTCCACATCTACAAATTCTTCTGATTTTAAACGTTTAAGGTTGAGGAGAAATTTCTCCACTAAAGATTGTTCAATTTCATCATCGTTCGTCGCCACTTCATCTCCATATACAGTTAATTTTTTAAGGGATGGTAGAATTGGCTTACCATCAAATGTTGTTAAATTAAATAAACCCCAGTTCACAATATTTTCGTTTGACACAATAATTGATAGTTTTTTTAAATTCGGTAATACCATTATTTCCTCAATATGATTTATTTTCAGATTTTTTATTAATTTTATGTCTATTTCATGTATCTCATCAGTTTTATAATTATCTGTAAAGTGTTCAAGATCATTATACATTCTCACATTTGTTTGATCAAAAATTATATTGAATCTTCCTTTTAAAAAATAATAAATATTAAATTTGGAATATTCTAAATTGTGTATAATTTCAGACATACTAGTCAGACTTAAATCATAAATTTTTGATTCCATTTGTAACTGTTTTAAATTTGGACAAAATTGATTTATTAAATTTAAAATAATAAACTGAACACGATAATATTCTCGAACATCAAAACATTTAATCACAATAATTTCTTCAATTAAATTACCAATTCTTATTAATAAATCACGAAATTTAAAAATCTTAAGTTTTTCACCGGAATTATATTTTTGTAAAAATTTGAATAAATCTAATTTTTTAAATTCTTGTCGATAGTCATAGTTTAAGAAAAACACTGAGTTTGGGTTTCTACGAAAAACTTTTTCGAATGAAATTAAATCAAAAATTGAGTGAAAACTTTTCCATAATGCTTCAATTTGAAAGAGGTGATAGATTTTTTCCGATGTTAGTAATTTTGTGGTTTCATTAGTTTTGGTAGGAACTAGATTATCTTCAAAATATGGTTGATACCATATCATTGCTGCCTTAAAACACTTCAAAACGAATCTTTCATTTTCGGATATCCATCTGTAACAAGAAAAAGAATAAGAATTGTTTTTATTTATACATAAATATTATACGTGTACATCTATTTTTTCTTCTTATTTAAAATTTTCTTATGTAGACTAGTTTTTCATTTCTTATTTACCGTATGCTGTATGTAACTTTCCCTTAAACTACATTTTGAAAACTGACGAAGTCGTTGAAATATTATTTTTAAAAATTAAGTTGTAAAACTAAAATCTTTGATCTGAGATGCACATCCTTAAAAATCACTATGTACATTTAGAAAAAGATCATACTCATATATATATATATATATATATATATATATATATATATATATATATATATATATATATATATATATATATATATATATATATATATATATATATATATATATATATATATATATATATATATATATATATATATATATATATATATATATATATATATATATATATATATATATATATATAATATATAATAATAATCTCTATTTTGTTACCATATACAGAATTAATTTAATATAATAAAATATTTAATTTGTCTTAAGAGGTAGCAAACTTTAATACAAAAATTATAATATAAATATTATTTATTAATATAACATTGAATCATAACAATACAACAAAAACTTAATAAGAAAGTTAATTTGGTATGATTTGTCATAATAATAGTATGTGGAAAGTAGGTATCACAAGTAGTAAAAAAAGTAAAAAATTTAAAACTCGAGAGAACCAACTTTTCTTGTGAGGTGCAAAGTTGGAAATTCACTTTATAATATAAAACTTAATTAGAGAGAAGATGAAGTGTAGAAGCTTAAGAATTGACTGTAGCAAAAGGATTATTATTCAAATTTAATGGATGAGAACTAAGATTAAACTAAAATTTGCAGGAAAAAAGTAGAATCAGTTCAACGACTAATAAAACAAAAACAAAAAAACAAAAAAGTCCTAGAAAATCATCAAAACTAAAGTCCCTAAAGTTATCACCATAGATCATCTTGACTAATTAAGAAAACTAAGAATTATCCGAAACTCAGCCAAACTTAATAGCCAACATTTTAAGTTCTTTTTAAATTTGTGTAGTGAATTTGACACTTTTATAAAGTTTGGGAGCTTATTGTACCAGTAAGGATCAAGGAATGCATAGAATTTCTGAAAGTATTCTTTCCTTGTAAAAGGAACAATACAAATGTTTGAAGAACGTGGCATGCATCTTTCGATAATCCTTAGGTTGTTATATCCGCTTCTTAAATAAAAAATTTCTAAAACTTTGTAAAGACAACAATAACGCAATGGTAGAATATTTAACCGTCTGAATAATGGGAGTGAGTGTTCAGTCCGCGATTTAAACTCAATTACTCTAACAGCATATTTTTGTGCTACAATTAGCATTTTCAAATGACTATAAAAATTAGCACCCCAAGCAATTAAGCCATACTCTAATCGTGACTTAAACAATGAACAATATAGCAGTCTAAGTAAAGACTTTGAACAAACTGCTCTCAAGATATAAAGCGATCTGATTGTGTACATAAGCTTATTTTTAAATAAATAAGTGATAAAGAAGTTTCAACTTTGAAATGGTCATCGCCTTAACGGCGTAATCGATAGCGTGTCTGCCCAAGGATTCGAGCTGAGCACTGACGAGGGTAGTTTCGAATCCTATCCGAAACATGAAAAATGTGAATTGGAGTTTTTTTCTGAGACTTAGTTGAGTTTAATTAATTTGAGACTTAGTTGAGTTTAATTGATCTTAAAAATCCAAAATTTATTTTTTATGTTTTTAATATGTTCTTTGTATTTAAGATTCTAGTCTATTTTAATACCAAGATACTTGTATTCAAAGACCCTTTTGATTTCAACACAATTATGATCACAAGAGTTCTGACAATTTACCGAATGGCATATAAATTGATTTGGGGAAAAGTCAACATTATTTTTAATCGATTGCATTATGGAGTTAATAGACTTGGACTTTGGACTCAAGACCATGTAGTTGATACTAAGCAACTTACGTAAAGCGATGAAGTCACCTGACATCTTTTCTTTTATTTCCAACCAATTATTCGCATTATATACAAGCGCTGTATCATCTGTAAATGTAGTGATTTTGCCTTGTAAAGCTAAATTACATATCGAATTGATATAAATTAAGAAAAGAATTGGTCCCTAAACAGAACCCTGTGGAACACCAACACTAACGTTTTTATATGTACTAAAATTATCTCCAATTTTCACTTTTTGAACTCTTTTGTTCAAATATGAAATTAACCAATCCAAAATTAGCCCTCTGAATACAGCTTTTTTCAGTTTTTCCACCTGTAGGCTGTGGTCGATTGTGTCAAAAGCTTTTTTAATGTCTATAAAGACGCCTGTGACTTTATCCTTCTCATTAAGGCTATTATATATGTTGGTCAGAAAACTGAGCAGAGCATCTTCAGTATTCAGTTTTTCTTGATAACCAAACTGCAATTTAGATATAAAACCCGTCTTTTTAAGATAAAATACGATGTTTAACAATTTTTTCCAATAGTTTTGAGAAAACAGGCAGCAACGAAATAGGTCTGTAATTTGACATGTCAGATTTGTCTCCACACTTAAATACTGGGAGAACTATAGCTTCTTTCATGTTATCTGGAAATATTCCTTGACTCAAACTCAAGTTAAGTGAGGCATAAAAAAATTTGCCTTCAATTTTTATTTCGATAGACTAGTTTTTTACCTTTCTAATGCCATTCTCGTGTGATTTGATGTCTAGGTTACTCTAAACTTGAATTTGCAAAAATCTTACGAATCCCCAGTTCTTAAACTAAACACCTTAAAATTTGTCTAAAAACTACGTATTTTTTATTTTACCTATGCTTCTTCTCTTTCAACTTCCAAGTATGAAGTTAGTCAAAAATGATTGGGTTCAGCGTCGTCCAGATGACGGATTTAATCTAAAACATAAATTTGTTTACCTCAGACAAAACCCCCGATATACAAACCTGATTAATTTTTTAGCCCCCAAAAAATCGTGAACTTGTAGCGCTATTTTGAAATTAAAACTTAATATAAAAAAAAATTCAAAAAATCGCTTTAACGCAAATAAGGTTATCTAGAAAAATAAGACTCCGTATAAAAGAATTCAAAATATTTAATCAAAAACACTAATCTTATTTTTTGCATATGGCAATGTTCATTGTTGTTTTAATTTGGCGTCAATGAATTGGGCTTGAAGAATATCGGAAGTTTTACCTCAGAGAAATATTTTTAGAACAAAAAAAACGCCAACTTCAAATTTTAGTATGTTTTAGGGTAAGGTTCAAACAATTCTTGACCTTCGACATCCATTTTTAAAAAATGTGTGTCTTAATATTTTTAACAGTGTAAGCAAAAGTTTTACTGTGTATTTTTTCGATAAGCAAAATACCTTCCCAATGCATAGAACCCCGTTAATTAGTGGTTTAGTGGTTAAGTGGTTTTATTAAACTAGTTAAGTGGTTTTATTAAACCGAGTTCCTATATTTTGAATACTTATCTTAGATAAGTGGTTATGTTCTATTTAAATACGAATAAAAAGGGAGATAAGTTGTTGTGCTATAGTAATTTTATTCAAAATTATAATATTAAAATATACTTTATATATGCAATCAAAATAATACTTAAATTCAATTAATCTTTAAATAAGGAACGTTAATTTAACATTCATCTCCACTGCTATCATCATCAAGGTCAGGGTCAACATTTCTTATTTGTTCGTCACTTACAAGATTATGATAGAAACTGTGAAATTCTTCGTCTATTAAAGGCAAAAGAGAACCAAAATCCATCTTTTTCTCCTTACTAATTTTTAGAGGTTCATTGTAACTTAGTGGTATATTGTCTAACGAAACATGACTTACACCACGCTTTGTTATATTTAATAACTTAAAAGGCTCTTCTTCGTCGAAACTAAATTTATAGTACAATTTTCCAAACTCATTTGTGAATCGTAGCCATCTAACATTATGCCAATAAAAACTTTCCCAATCTGTATTTTTTTTTCTCCAAGTAAATTTAGTTTTTGCGATTTTGGAAAAATTGAAAAACTTACTTTGGTTCATCTCGTTTACTTTAAACTTTCGTTTGCCTCCACATATTCGTACGAACTGGAACCAATCTCGTGGGTGGTGTATCTTGGCCGTAGTTTTTTTCTTCTTTTTTTCTATTACTGCATGATCAGATCACTGTCACACTCCATATGAGTGTGACCGGGTACCAGAAATTTGTGATCTACTGTTGTTTAGTTTTTGTTAGTGGTAACAATGGAAAACATTGTAGCAACGAATGAATTCTTTTTCTGACCGGCACATGAGTCACTATAGAAAATTAGTGAAACGATATGAGGAGGAAGTTGTAGAATATGTTCCAAAAGACACGATGATATTTCATTGCCTCCTCTTCCACCAATTCCTTCATGCCACATATAACATGTCGCTTGACTACTAACACAATCATGAACATTAAGATTAAAAGTCCATTGAGGTCGTTTATAAAACGATACTGAAGTTTTCATATATGGTGTGGGCAAGCATTGTTGCAGATCAAAAGTGACTACTTTACAGTTATCCGAAGAATCGCATTTAAGCTTATCGGATCTCTTACTCGCATAACCCGATTCAGCTAGTTCATGATGAACTTTTTGCTCAATTTGTAGCGATTGTTTCGCAGCTTCGGTGGATGATACATTTGGCCTTAAAAAGTTCACACTTATTACATGCATCTAAGTGAGGTTTTTTAAATTTTATATTCATTCCTGAAAACAAATTAAAAGTTTTGAGTTTGTTGTAATAACTTTCAAATAATTGAACAAAAGTACAAACCTTTAAAAATTTGTGAATATTTGAATAATGACACAGGTTTCTGGTGACATTCAGAATATAGTTTATGCATGGTTACGAGGGTTAAATCAGATTGAAAATAAAGCTGAGACGTATGTCTTCTTGAATAATGGCTTTCATAAGCCGGAAAGGACATTATGTGGTTTAAACTTTCAGTGATCTCATCAGCGGTTAATGTGTTTGGAGGTACACTTTTCCCTCGACCATCGGATAAATTATTTGGCATGGTTGAATTGAGCTTTTTATAAGCAACGGATTTTATAAAATTGTCTGTTTCCCCAAGTGTGAACCGAAAGCACTTTTGGCATACGTCAGTAAGCTTGCCATTGATGTTAAACTGATAAGTATATGTATAATTTCGTAATTTTTGTTTTCCAGCACTTTTCTGAATTGTTTTAATTTTTACTAGATTTACGGTAATAATTTCTGAAGCATATAAAACACGTAGATCATATTTGCCCAAAGACCAATATTTTTTAAATATTTCGTTTTGTTCCTTAAATGAAACCTTGGATTTACAGTTTTTTCGACAAATTTCTAACGGGCGACACTCGCGTATTGTAATAGTTTTCTCTCCGGTTTTATAGCTTTCACCAGTATTTCTTTTTAGTTGTATGTCTCTGCGTAATGCCCTTTTGGAGATACATGGATGATTTTCATTTACGGACATTGACGATGTTAGTAAATGTTCGTTTAATTCACAATCTGATTCAATATTCCGTTCTATTTGCTCTGCTATTTCATCCATTTCACTATCACCTTCCGAGTTAAACTTTTTGAATCGCTCTTGAAAATGGCGTAAGCCGAAATGCATTGAGCAAAATTTTTAGAAAATAAAAATAAAAAACGTATTTGCGAAATAAAAACAAGTTTTATTAGTTTTTAATTTATATTAAAATATTTCGCCAAGTGCCGACAGTCGACACAATTGAATTTAACTTATATCGGATTACATACACACATTACCTGAAATAAGTGTTTTTTTTTAAATCAGAAACAGCTAAAATGAACATAAGTGGTTTTGTTTTTTGTGCATTATTAGGACAAAAATAGTGGGATTACGTTGAAAAATTGACTCGGTATAAACGACACTTAGAAGCAGCTATT
Organism: Diogma glabrata; assembly: GCA_963693315.1. Taxonomy (NCBI): domain Eukaryota; kingdom Metazoa; phylum Arthropoda; class Insecta; order Diptera; family Cylindrotomidae; genus Diogma; species Diogma glabrata. Next base: position 76,773,175 of record OY856186.1, on the reverse strand, counting down.
AAAATAGAATACAAAATAACCAATTATCTTGAGTTAAGTGGTTATTCTGAATTGCCACAGATATATAATATATAACGATATGAGCTATAACGTAATTTACCGACACTTTCACGATCGCCTTTCTTGACCTACAACAAAAATTTTTTCTGCATACGTTGCGGCAAAAAATCTCTTGGACAAGCTCGTGAACTGGCCATATCCGGGTACAGGTTAAGTAGCTAGAGCCAAAAAAAGTCGAATAATCTAGGGCGTTATAACTTCCGTTTAAATCATAATATTTTAATAAAATTTATCAATATTGAATATTTGAACATATTTCTATCATTTTTTGCTCAAATGACAACCTTGGCGTTCCAGGTTCCTAAAAAATCAGCTGTTTTAAAAATTTAATAAAATTTGTTGTAATTGATTTTGCTGAAAATGGCCAATCTCACTTTTCAAAATTCTGGCACACGTTAACTAGAACATAAATTTTCCAAAATTTAAAAATAAAATAGTTCAAGTCTAGAGGTTGAGAGACCACGGCTGTTAGAACGAAAACAAACGCAAACGGGCATGCCTTCCTCATTTTTGAGTTTATGTTGTTTAAACTCATACTTTTAGATAAACTTTTCAACTATAACCTCAGAGATTTTCAGCTTTCTAACCCAATGTAATTAGCATTAAACCTAATGCATGCCATTCAATTACAACAACAACTTCCATAAAAATATCCCATAGAAATATTGAAAAATTTCTTCTGTTTTTTTGAGTTTTTATTTTTTTTCGCAAAAATTTAAAAAAATTAAAACAAAGCTGAGTCATTATTGTTTTAAATTAAGGAATATTTTCTTATATGCATATTGATTACACATTTACAAAAGTCTTCCTAAATTGTAGATATTTGAATTATTTGAGGTGTAAAAGTTGTTTGACAATGTTAGATTATAAATTATGTTTGGTGGTGTTGTAAGTGTGACGTTGTGAGAACGTTTATTTGCTCTTTGCTGGATTTAATATGTTATTAAAAGTAGTTTTAACCAAATTAAATAAAACTGTTCCGAAATCGCATTGATAAAGTAGTTTCCGTTAATGTATTTAGTTTGGTTTGATAATTTTTTTGGATAATTCTGGACTTGGACTCTCTCTCTCTGGCGTTTACATCCCATGGAGGGATTTTGCCGTTTGTGCAACCAGCTTTCAATCATCTCGTTCCATGACCAGTTGACCCCAGTTTCGACATCCTATATCACGAAGGTCTTGGTTGATGTCATCACGCCAGCGTTGTCTGGGTCTGGACTTAAATTTTTTTTTTTTAGATTCTACTTAAATTTTTTATTTAAACTAATTTGACACATCCAATTCTATTTGTACACAAAGCTGTCTGGTCTCGAAATCTACCTGTTTCTAGCGGATATACGTGCCACTTGGACTTTTTTTTTATTTAAAGTTAAGCATTAATAAAAAAAATATAAATTAACGTCTTTGAATATTCGAAGATACCCTGCCAACTACGAGTAGAAAGATACTCTGCCAAGGATGAAATGCAAATTAAGTATCTCTGAGAAATTTATGTACGCCTGTCTTGTGTACGCCATCACTTTAAGCCTTTGCGTATTAAAATTATCAGGGAAAAATCACATGGGTAAGGCATTCCGGAGATGAGAGATTCGGTTGAAAGTCACGCTGGAAGGTAACGGTTGCTTTTCTACACCTAACTATATGAATCGTGAAGGGATGAACCGCTATAGTTGCTCTGGTGTGAAGCCAAAGGTTTGCAAATTTAGGTAAAATCAATTTGATCTCTTCAGAAGCTCGTTCATCAATAATATATTTTTAAAAAAAGTGTCAGCTACGTTTTTTTCTGCACTAAAAAAAAATTGTAGGTAAATTTTAAAAAACAATTGTCTGTTGATTTTTTTTTAAACGACGAGTTTTTTTAAGCTAATCGTTTCAACAGACATGCGTTGATTTCCAGTTTTCAACAAACGTTTCTGTTAAATATCTTTAACAATACTTCCAAATTGTTTGTTGATTTTCAGTGTTATATAAATCAAATGTAAGAAATAAATCATAACTTGGAAGGTAGTTTTAGATTAATAATGATATTTTTCTATAGTTTTTAGTATACCTTATGCAAGTGAAAGTGAATAAACGTGATTTATTTAAAAAAAGTCAGATTTTCAGACAAAAAGTATAAAAATATTTATCAAGTGGTAATACGATGGTGGAATTACGATAAAGTGTTCAGTGTTGGATTAAATAAAAAATTACATAAAGGTGTATTTATTTAATATTTAATCTAATATTTGATTTTTTTATTTTAAAAATATTTATCTTTCTCAGAATTTCAAAAATCGAAAATTTGAGCGGGAGCTAGATTAAAAATATGAGAATTCCACTTCATATTGTTTTCAACCTCAACTTCTAGCAGTCTGACAAACTCATTCTCCTTAAGATCTTTGGGATCGAACGTTAATGGAAAAGGATTAGGACAAAAATGTATTTTGCTTGTATTGAATCCAACACTGTTAGTACTACACGAATCCGCAATGTTCCAATATCAGAGTTAAGGGTATCTATCAATTTTGACCTACAGTCAACGTGCGCAAAGGGTGTATATAATTAAGGTGCTTAATGAAAATGAAGTGTGCTATCATCGGTAGAACTATCAAATCAACATTATAGATAGGAAAAGGAGTTGGTGACAAAGCGGAACCTTCATTAGTTGAAAGAATATTCGATGACACATCGTTAACATTGACCCGAAATCTTCGATCAGATATAAAGCTCTGTATTCAAGGTATAGGTTGCTCGTCCAAACTATAGGATCTTATTTTGCATATAAGGTTGCCATTCAAGACCTAATAAAATGCTTTGGAAACATCAAGAACAACACCGAAAGTTTCTCGAAAGCTCTCAAGCGACTTGTTCCAGATATGAGTGACAAAAGACAGTAAATATTCCGTAGCTCCTCCTTTTAAAAATCCGTAGTGTTTCTAATTAAGTATTTCCGAAGAATCTAACAAACTTATTAAATTAAAATTAAAATATTTTTTTTTCTATTTTCAAGTAATTCAATCAAAAATTATCCGGTTCAAAAATCGACTTTTTAAGTGGTCCAGAAAACGATTTTCATCTACTTTTAAAGTTTTAAATATATTAGATTATAATATTTTGAACTTCTCAATATATGAAAACGGTGATAACTAATGGCAAAAATTAGGCACCAAAAGTCACTGGACTAGGAAAATCAAATGACATAACATAAAATTATAAAAATTTCAAATGAACATGTGCTCGTAGACCAAACCTCAATGTCAAATTTTGCCCAAAATTATTTGGAATTATGAAAATCTGCACTAAAGCCTTATGAAATAAGATTCATAAAAATCAAATGACCTAAAGTTACTGAAGTTTCAAATACATATCTGTATAGAAGGCTCCCTTTCACTTTATCCAACGTTAACTTTGGGCAATCACACCAAAATCTTATGTACCGGGATTAATGCAAGTTCGCACCTCCAATCAATTAATTTAAAAAGTTATTATGATTTCAGTTCAGTAGTTTTTGTTGCACATGATGGCCGGCTAGTAACAGACCGGTCAGCATTTTTTTATTTTGCTTATTCAGACTAGGAGAAATATCGAAAAATCTCCAACAAGGTGGACTAAGCTTTGAAAAATTTCTCGATATTTTAATTCTTTAGTTTAACATTAAGTGTCATTAAATGAAACTCTTTTATTTATTCTCTTACTTTTAGGGAGGCCAAAATTCTGTGACCAAACGTAACACTGCCACCGATGTGGTCTCCAGACAAATAGGCACACTTTGAAAACATATTCGACCGTAATAAAAATTTTATTGTTTGGTTCAAAGGAGTTTTTTTTATTTCATTTGAGTTTATAATTTATTAAATTATTTTTCCTACAGTCGTTTAAGAATTAATCATTCCCACACGCAAATCGCGTGAGCAAAGTGATCAATTCCCGCATTAGTGCGGGAATGTCAATAGTCAAAAACTCAAGAATACAAGTGAAATTAATTGATGATTTATTTTCTTCGTAAACGTTTTGGATTTCTTGGGTCGATACCCATCGTTTTTCTTCTTCAAATATGTAATTAACTTAGAATATTTACTGAGATCAGTTCTATTCTTTAAAATCATAGTGCTTTTTATCATTGAATACCGTGCCCACAGTGTTGCATGTTGCAGTTGTTCACCTAATTCTGCAAAATAGGTAAGAACCATTGTTTGCGAGACCTTCTTTTGACGACACCAAGTCACGAATTTTTCATACATTTTCTCGTATTTATTTCTTGATTTTTCAGGAAGTAAGTTGAGTGTTGCCCGGTATGCGGCTAATTGGCTGTTCTCGGGAATCCAGTTTTCGTCATCTGATTTGTTATTTTCCAGCATTATTCTTGCCACAAAAATTCACAAATGCACAATTTGTTTTCCGTATTTTTTGTTTACAAGTTTCATCCATAGCAACTATTGCAACTAGATTTTCACGATAAACTTGCAGTTTCAAATCTTGACAAAACTAAACGATTCTAATTAGCTGATTGTAGCAAATAGTAACTCTTTGACGATTGTAGGAAAAACGTTGTTCCTAACATTCGCGCTAAGGTGATTCTGAACCTCATCATCCTGCTTTCGTTTCGGAATCACTAACTTCGCGCATTTGTTAGGAAAATAACTATTTTATTAATTTTTAAGTTTGGGGTTTTTATTCACCGGCTATACGCTGAACATTAGACTTCGTTTTTTTTATTAAAATTATTTTGCCGGACTAGCTCAGTTGAAGCCTGAAGGAGCATAAGTCTCTTAAGCTCAGTCGTAGTAATTTCTATGATATAAAAATACTTGTTATGTTTGACTTATGTAATCCTTATTCTGTAGCGTTAGATGTCGAGAAAAAATTTTAGTTTTTATTTTTAAATTATTTAAACTGTTTTGTTCATATCGTCTTTGCATATAAAAATATTAAATTTAGAAAGGAACAGAAAAGCAAAAGCAGGAGAGAGTTTATGATTGTGATAAAATGATGCAAGTTGGAGAAGTTTATTTTGATTTTCGCTTTACTTTTAAAAAAATTAAGGATGGTAATTATTGTTTCAATATGTATTCAAAACAATTAAGATAACTAGAATATTCGATTTTTATATGTCTCCGAAGCGAATATGTCTCCGTTTTTATTTTTGTTTAATTTTAATTTATTCGACCGTTGCATTTCAATTTTGTATTCAATGCAAATGTGTACTAAATTTTGGGTTTTAAATTAGCTATCGTTTGATGAGGATGCATTGTTGATTAATTTCAGGATTATTAAAACGCAAACATTTAGCAGAATTGCTACATTTTCGAAAGAGAAATAGGAAAATAAAATATCAGTTAATCTTTACTAGTGTTCAACCTTTTCCGTACCTCACTGTCTTTCTGAATCCTGTACACTTCATTATTTACCATTATTATAATGGTGTAAAATGCCTGATTATAATGGTGTAAGATGTGATCAACCTTAAGATATCACCTTGGCTAGTGATATCTCACTGCTATTACCAGTGGTACATGATATCTCACATTTACTAAGTTAAATTTTATAATGATGTATAGAGATTATAGTTTTTCTTGATCTGCATTTTTTTTAAATATTCGATCTATGGGTGTGAAAACCTTGCGTTCTCCAGTTACTGCTATTAACACATAGCAGGAACTGGAATACGCGGGTTTGTTACACCGATTGATCGAAAATAAGAAAATAAAAAAAATCACAAATCAAGAAAAACTGATCTCCCCTTACAGAGCAAGAGCCCGCGACGGCCAGACCTTCGTTAATTTATAAAAGCTGAATTTTTTTCTGCGCATACCCCCTACTCAGGTAGGAAGATTAGCGACATATGAAGTTTGGATCATGATGGTTTTGGCAGGGAGCAGGTAACTAAGGGGCCTCCAAAGTTCCGTTAAAGTATAAAAGGTAATTTTTTTATATATTCTTCGGGATAGTATTAGAAGTCACGTCACCCATTGCCAGACACTTACTATCGTGGTAACGCCCTGCCAGACACCCTCAAACTTTTACAAATTGATAATTGATTGAATTGGTAATAATGATAATGATCCAAACTTCATATGTCGCTAATCGTTCCTACCTGGGTAGGGAGTATGCGCAGAGAAACTTTCAGTTTTTATAAAATAATGAAGGTCTGGTCGTCGCGGGCTCTTAGTCTAATATATCATTACATAATTTAACTAATCTTATTATTTGGAAATAGGCAAAGCACGAGTCGCTAAGAAAACTAAGTGTCCGAAAAATCGCATGACACAGTTTTAAATTAATATTGTAAGTTAATAGTTGTGCGGTAGATTCCCCTGTCCACTTTGTTCAATTTTCGTTGTTAGCCAACTGTACCGATTTCCTTCCTTTTATAAAAAATGACAGCCCTTAGAGTTATAGAAGTTTCAAGTTTATAGAATAATTAGAAAGCTTACATTAAGCTTATGTACCATGCAGTTTCATCAACATCGAATGAAGAGTCTCAAAGTTACTAAAATTTTAAATAAATGTTGTTTCGAAATAGTCGCCGCCCCACTTTGTCTATTTTTCTGTAAAATACAACTATTAAAACCCGTACAAAAAGCGAGTTTTATGATACATTAAATGTCAAGATCAAAAATTATTGTAGTTTCATATAAAAATAGTTGTTCAATAGGCCAATTTCCCCTCACTTTGTCTAGTTTTGTCTAAAAGTGTTCAGAACTATGAGAAAATTTGTACCGAAATATATTATATATATGCACTGAAAAAATATGTACCGTGTTTAGATCGGGTATTTTTCGCGTTTTAGTTATCCAAAAGATATATTTTTTTTGTTTTTTTATTCATACTGATTATGATCCAAAACGTCAAAAAATGTCAAAAATATAGCTTTTGAAAATTTTCTCATAAAGCTAACGATTGGGCTATTTAGATCGAAGTTATTGAGTAAAAATTGCTTGACTCCATTAAGAGCAATTCCACAAATTAAAATAAACTGCAATTTATTTTAGGCTCATGAATTGGTACAGTGGACAATGTCTTCAGTTGAATAAAATAAGAATTAACTTGCAAGATGTTTTTGAGCTAATATTATATAATTAGAAAATATATTAACTAATAGTATGTTGTATAACGATACTAAAATAATATTCCTTTAACGCGAGTATGTAATTTACAACACATGCGGTAAATGATCGTTAGTTATAAATAATACTTTCTCTACGCATTTAATATACAAAAAATACATGTTTCGCACAGAGCACAGAATGTTAGTAATGTTACACGTTAGTAATATTTTACGGATAAGAAAGCTTAAAACATGATTGTAGTTCAAATGAATAAATAGTATCATTCTGTGCAAGTTTTGGATTTTGCTTTTTCTACGTTCAAACTTGTTAATTAACTTTGGACGAGGACGAGACGATTTGTTATGCGCAAGTGTTGTCTTTGTTGAAATTTTATGAGTTTTTAATGACAACCGTTATCTTGACAATATTAGATTGTTTATTATCTCGATACGCATTAGTGCGTAATAAGCCAATTACGTCATACAATAAACTAATATAAAAGCTTTACCATAGCCTATGGTTCATAGGTCATAACCTATTCATAACCTAACCTTTATAGGTCATAATTTCAAGTTTGGTTGTAGAGAAATTAATTAATAAACTAAAATCAATAGTATTTATTAATAACTAATTCTTACCTTACTCCCAACTTCTTCCCAAAATGAATCATCAATACTGTTTCTTGTGTTTCTAATTGCCATTTTTGTCTCACACCATAAACATTGTAGTAACGTTTGGCGTATTCTACTGGTGATACCCCAAATTGCTTAATTTAAAATTAAATAAGAATATTATACAAACAATATTAACATTAATATTAATATATTATTATATGATATTAGTAAATAATATTTGGAACATTTCAAGTTTATCGAGAATAACAAACCTTTTCAAAATGGTCAGCTTCAATTTGCCTCAAATATCGAGCTGAAACATCTTTCCACTCTATAATTTCAAAATAATTTAAAATAAATAATTAATTTTAATTAATCAAAAGAAATTGGAAACGAAGAACCATACCTTTCCAATCGTATTGTATTTCTGAATAAAAAACAACATCACATGTTTTCAGCTCATGTGCTAGCTCCTTTGAGATTAAAGTTTCTTCAAATTCAAAACTAATTTCGAAAGATTTCCAATTAATTTCTGTAACAGAGTTTTGAAACATTTTTCGGTTTGCATAGTTGAAAACAAAGTTGTCAGTTATTGGACAGTTTTGGATGTCGACTCGCTATAAAAAATTTAAGTATCTTAAGTAAGTTGTGTAGTGCCTAAAATGCTCATGAGAATGTTTTGTTATTCCATTGTGAATTTACGGTTATTATAGATATATGATCAAGGTCCATAGTAGTTAACTCAAGGTTGACCACATATACAACAGCAAAAATGTGTCTCATAATTCTGCAGAACAATTTATTCTTTAAGAAACCTATGCGGAGGAGGGGGTGGGGGAGTGATAGATTGTATTACTCCACACAATTGAAAATTGGGGTGAAATAAATAGATAAATTAAGGCGAAAAAGTCCAGTATGAAAGTTGCACAGAAAACGGGAATAATAGATATTTTGTACAGTTTTTAGCTGTAATCGTTTGAATTAACGAACTCGTTAAAGTTAATGCTTGGCACACGCCTAAAACATATAATAGTTAAAAATTTTGATTTCAACATACCTGTATTTTCATAGATCCGTGTAATATATTCTGTAACAACTCATCATCCAACCATTGACAATCATGAAACGTAACATGAACAACACTTTTCAAACAATTACCTAAACTAAACCCATCACTAAACAATACATTTTTAAAATAAATTTCTTTCAATTGTAATCCATTAAAAATTGAATTATCAGAAATATTGCAATTAATTAAAATAATTTGCTTGAGTTTTTCAAAACGATTACAGTTTACACATTTTAAAAATATAACTAAAAAATCATATTTTTCAGATCCAATAAATTTTAAAATTTCTAAATTAGAATTTTTAATATTTAAAACGTCATTGTGTTTAAAATTTTCATAAAATGTTTTTAAAGTTAATTGTTTCATATTTTTAATTTTTAAAATATCAATTAAATGTTTTTCATTTAAGTTTAAAAAATTTTCAATATTAATGTCATCGGAAAATTTTATTTGCCGTTTCATTATTCCAATATCATTTCCAGTAATTCCAGGAAGTGAATTTTGTAGTTTTGAATCTATATCGTTTTTATTTATTATTATATCATCAATATAAATTGCACTTATATTCGGACAATATTTACTAATTAAATTAAGTAGAATTTTATTTAAATTAATTGTTTTATCAAAAACTGTCAGCAGAATCTTACGTTTATATAAATAAATAATTTCGATAAACAATCCAAAATGAGATAAAAATTCTCGTAATAAAATTAATTTAATTTTTTGATTTTTATATAAATATTTTTTTATGTTAAATTTTAATAATTTCGATTTATCACAATTTAATTTGTACGTAGATAAAATTTCATTAAATAAATTTGGATTTAAATTTTGAAATGTTTGATTGAAATTAATTAAATCAAAATAATTTGGTTTTAAATAATTAGAAATTTTTGTTATAATTTTATTGTTGTTTATTAAATGTTTTGTGTTTATATTCGTATTGATCATGATATGTCTTTCTGAGATGTACAGTGGTTGGTACCATTGGAAGGCTAGCGGAAAATATTGTATAGCTGATTCTTCTTGAAGAGTTATTTCTCTGAAAAAATTTGATGTTAGCATTTTTTCTTTATCTGATAGAATCTGAAGTTAATACAGATAAAATGTAAAAGATTTATAGTAGTACCTCGTTTAACGAGCACTATATTCGTTCCAGAAACTTTATCGTAAACCAAAACAACGTTTCCCATATTTTAACGTTTACGCAAATTTTTTTAAAATCCGGTACCTTTCTCCTCGTGCCAAACATAGCTCATTATGCGAGCCATTTTTTAACAATTTGTTTTCCTTGTTATGCGAATTGCTCGTTATTAGAGGTGCTCGTAAAGAAAGTTTTACCGTATATTTTTTCGCGCATTTCGCGCGGTGACAAATTTTTTAAGATGAGATAATATTTCTTTGCCTGATTCAGTCGATTTTTAAAGACTTTGATGACTCGTTGTCTACTTGAACACAGTATTAAGAATTTTAAATGCTCGTTCTGTTATGTGGTTTTCTTTTGAAAATGTACATTCTGAACATTGTTTTGAAAATCATATTTGGTATGTTATTGGTATTAACGTAATAGACTAAGAGCCCGCGACGGCCAGACCTTCGTTATTTTATAAAAGCTGAAAGTTTCTCTGCGCATACCCCCTACTGATGTAGGAACGATTAGCGACATATGAAGTTTGGATCACGGTGGCTTTGGCAGGGAGCAGGTAACAAAGGAGCCTTCAAAGTTTCGTGAAAGAATAAAAGGCAACTGTTTTTAATATTCTTCGGGATAGTATTAGAAGTCACGTCACCCATTGCCAGACACTTATTATCGTGGTAACCCCCTGCCAGACACCCTTACACATTATCAATTTGTTAAAGTTTAAGGGTGTCTGGCAGGGGGTTACCACGATAGTAAGTGGCTGGCAATGGGTGACGTGACTTCTAATACTATCCCCTCCCTGCCAAAGACACCATGATCCAAACTTCATATGTCGCTAATCGTTTCTACCTGAGTAGGGGGTATGCGCAGAAAAACTTTCAGCTTTTATAAAATAACGAAGGTCGGGCCGTCGCGGGCTCTCGGTCTGTAAGGAAAAAACATAATTTAGAATTTGGGTTGGTTTTATTTATGTTACTAAACAAAACACCAAGCCTTAGACCATTGTTGTTTTAATAATAACATAAGTAAAACCAATAGACGGTAACCCAAATTTATCGGATAAATCAGCTTCATTGAATGTGTAGTGAATTACATATACAGTGAGCAAAGAAACTTCATCAAATAATTTAGAATCTTTTTTTTGGCTTTGAAATTGATTTGTGGAGTGATAATGAATTTTGGCCAGTTTTTACAGTAATAACGCCCTCAAACTTCATTGAATCGTTATAATTTTTTCAAAGTGAATGTAGAAATTGTTATTTTATCGAAAAATGGTAAGCAGAAATGTATAATTCATTTTTTGCCGCTGTATGGCGCTTTAGAACTGTGTTAGAAAAGTGTTAGTGAATGTTTTGGTACGAAGCTGTCCTCCCGTGAGAAAATAAGATTTCTGTGTCTTACTAAATTTTCATATTCACGAATTAATTTTTTTTTGTAACACATGCATAAAATTATTCAATTTTGTACTAGAATAGAATAAAAGAAAAAACTGCTTTTCCGCACATATGACCACAAAATATTTTGTATGCCTGGCACGCACGCCGCCTGAATGTGATATTTGTAGTTAAATCTATCCTCTATATATTATTTTTATAGCACTAAAATATCAAAATAATAATTTAAATAACTTACTATATAGTAAAAACAACTTAAACACATTGCATCATTTGAAATTGCAAGAAAAAAAAAATTTGTTTGGGTTTTCAAAGTTTACAATTTTGATAGCTCTTATTGGATTCCTATGTTTTTTTTATAAAACCGGTAGTTGGATTTTTATGTTTATTTTTACCGGTAGTTGGATTCTTATAATTTACAACTATTACAACGAAGATGGCGTACTTTAATTATTTAAATATCTCAAATTTGTTTATAACTTTGTTAAATAAATGATTAAATTAACAATTAAATAAATATTTATAAATTTTATGCATTTGTTACAAAAAAATAGTGTGTATTATTAGTGCAAATGCGTTTTCCAAACAAGAGTTAGTTTGCCGCACGACCGTAGGGAGTAATACAATCTACTATTGTTTGAATTTATTAATTGAGTATTCATGTATTTTGTCAACGCGTGCCGTACAATTTGTCGGTCTTAATAATCGACATTTGTCGATATATATTTTTTAAAGGTGTTTATTATTCTGTCTTGTTTTAAAAATACTGTCATGCCATTGAGAACATATTTAGTGGGACATTTTTTGATATTCGAGGAGTTTTGTGAATTTACTCAACCATCTACGGTTAAAATTATTTTTGTTTTGATTTGTACAACAGATGTTGAGTTACTTAATTTTTTTGATAACACTAATTTTTTTTAGGTTAAGAAGACAAATTTTGTTTTTTTCTCCTTTAAATTAAATTTTTTTCTAGTAAAATTAATAATTATATTAAAAAAATCTTAAAAAGAAAAAAAAATTATCATGTGTTTGTGTTATGTATGATTAAATTAAATAAAAATTTGAGTAGATTTGCATTAAAAGAAAAACGTGTTCTAGACCGAGTTTTGAAAACTTAACCATTTTTTATCCTCCTGAAACTTGGCATATAAGTAGTGTGGCCAAAATAAAAAATACAACTTATTTTACTATTTTTTTAAAGTGAATTTTTTGGACACCCAAACATGCATGAAAAATAAAATTTTTGACAATTCTATGTAACTTTGAATTTAAATTGCTCAAGAACGGCTATACCCATTTCAAAAAACTTTCTTTTGTTTGATAGGTAAATCGATTAATTAATTTTTAGAAAAAAAATTAATTAAACGTTTTGTAATTAATTTTATAATTAAAATATTAAAAAAACTTTTTTAAAGATGGCTAGGGTCAAAGATTAATTGAATTTTAATTTTTTTTTTAATATATCTATCCTTACTCTAAAAAATATTTCAAATTTATAAAGAGGGGTTAATCCGTGTTTTTGCGATAATTAATTTTAATGCTTTTTAGTCCGACTAAAATTCTAATTGTTCATTATTTTTTCGAACAATTTTTATCAACAAAAAATTTTAACCACTGAAGTTCGAAAAAATAATTCTTTTGATAATTCAACTATCGCCTATAGTTTCGGCGTAACAAATTATAGTGAAATGAATTTATTTCTATGATTATTGTTTAATCGCCCTTACAGTCGGCGTAACAATTACACTGAATTGAAAGTGGTTTATGATTAATGCTCAACAATCGCCGTTACAATTGACTCAACCCACACATTTAATTTTATTTAGTTAAGATACGCGTGATGATAGGTGTGAAGAAGGTGGAGAGAAGTTAGATCCGGTACAATCATGGGGTGAGTGACTCATATATTTGCAAAGTTTTTTTTATGTAAGTGCGTAGTGCTAGCATTGATGGGGGTGTGATGATCTTGACTTTTTGGGTTTTTTAGGGTCGTCAGAGTCTCTTTTACTCTTTATATGTCTGCTTTGTCTCAAGCGAGCACATACAGGCTAATTTGTTCTGGATTTGGAACGTTCATTCTTGTATTCACATGGCTGTCGCTCGTCGGAACATAACCTTACTAGGCGCGCAGTCTTCCGATTGCTGCCTGTGGATATTCATACTAACCAAATCAGTGTCCATAGCAGTTTTTATACAGAACGGTTTATACCGTAGAGGTAAAAAATGTCAGAAATTGTTTCTTGATAATTCTAGTTTTGTATTGTAAAGAAAAATATTGCGACGCTGATGCATAGGCTGACTTCACCACAGCTCTGGAAACATAGTGATCTGGATATATAATAAGCTAATATCCATAAAATACTTTAATTAAAAGCTAACCAATATTATGGACTTCGTAGTTCTAATAATAAAAATATTAAAGCAGACAGTATTATCCCAACAAACATAAATTCATTTGTACGAGAAAAAGTAAAAAAAAATTTTATCGGAAGTGACAAAGCGGAAGCTAGGATGCAAAACTGTTGTAAACCGTACTAAATGTGTAGATACCAAATTTCATCCAACTCGATTAACAGGTACAGAAATTATTGAGCTTCCAAGATAACAGGTGCTTGGAGAACCCCCTACCACTTTGCTCACTATCGCTAAAAAACTAATCAGTTCCTTGCCATACATATTTCCATCTTTTTGCAAAGTGTGATCAAAATTACTTAACGAACGAATGTTGTATACTTCCAACAAACATGGAAACAATAAACAGGTGTTCGGGAGGACCCACACCACTTATCCCAATATTGTCCAAAAACTAGTCAATTCTTTGTCAATAAAGTCTTTATCTTTTTTCAAAGTGCCATTAAAATTGATTAATGAATGAAATCTGTATGCTCCCAACAAATTTTAAAAACAAAGTGTGAAAAGTGAGCAGTTTTATGGTAGACCCTCCGCCACTTTGATCAATGTGTCCCAAAAGATGATAATTATCTTCTCACACTAATTGAAACCTTTCCATAAGTTTCATCATAATCACTTCATTATTGTAGGCTGTAGTGTGCATAAAGACACTGAAAAAACTTCAAAAAAGTACAGAAAAATTTTTTTTTACCGGAAGTAAAAAACCGGAAGTTGGGATGCAGAATTTTTGTAAATCATACTAAATGCTTATGTACAAAGTTTCATCCAATTTGATTATCAGGTACAGATGTTATAGAGCTTTAAAAAAAACAGGTGTATGGGATACCCCCCACCACTTTGTTCACTTTCGCTCAAAAACTAATCAGTTCTTTGCCATACATGTTTGCATTTTTTTCCAAAGTGTCATCAAAATTGGTTAACGAGCGAATGCTGTGTGCTCCCAACAAACATTGAAAAAATGAAGACACAGTAAACAGGTGTTCGGGAGACCCCGTACCACTTATCCCAATATTGTCCAAAAACTAATCAGTTCCTTGTCATTTAAGTTTCCATCTTTTTCCAAAGTGTCATTAGAATTGATTAATGAATGAAGTCTGTATGCTCCCAACAAACTTTAAAAACAAAGTGTGAAAAGTCAGCAGTTGTATGGTAGACCCCCCGCCACTTTGATCAATGTATCCCAAAAGATGATAATTATCTTCTCACACTAATTGAACCCTTTTCCATAAGTTTTATCATAATCACTTCATTATTGTAGGCTGTATTGTGCATAAAGACACTGAAAAAACTTCAAAAATTTACAAAAAAAAAAATTTACCGGAAGTGAAAAACCGGAAGTTGGGATGTAGAACTATTGTGAACCGTATTAAATGCTTATGTACCAAGTTTCATCCAATTCGATTATCAGGTACAGATGTTATTGAGCTTTAAAAAAAAACAAGTGTATGGGACACCCCCCACCACTTTGTTCACTATCGCTCAAAAACTAATCAGTTCTTTGCCATACATGTTTGCATCTTTTTCCAAAGTGTCATCAAAATTCGTTCACGAACGAATTCTGTGTGCTCCCAACAAACATTGAAAAAATCGTGACACATTAAACAGGTGTTCGGGGGGACCCCCCCCACTTATTTCAATATCATCCAAAAACTAATCAGTTCTTTGCTACTTAAGTCTCCATCTTTTTCCAAAGTGTTATTAAAATAAATTAATGAATGAAGTCTGTATGCTCCCAAAAAACTTAAAAAACAAAGTGTGAAAAGTCAGCATTTGTATGGTAGACCCCCCACCACTTTAATCAATGTATCCCAAAACATGATAATTATCTTCTCACATTAATTGAAACTCTATTCCATAAGTTTCACCATAATCACTTCATTATTGTAGGCTGTAGTGTGCATAAAGACACTGAAAAAACTTCAAAAAAGTACAAAAAAAAAATTTTTACCGGAAGTGAAAAACCGGAAGTTGGGATGCAGAACTATTGTAAACCGTACTACATACTCATGTACCAAGTTCCATCCAATTCGCTTATCAGGTACAGATGTTATAGAGCTTTCAAAAAAACAGGTCCTCCATGGACCCCCCACCACTTTGTTCACTATCGCTCAAAAACTAATCAGTTCTTTGCCATACATGTTTGCGTCTTTTTCCAAAGTGTCATCAAAATTCATTCACGAATGAATGTTTTATGCTCCCAACAAACATAAAAACTTTGTGGAAAAAACCACCTGTTGTATGGTGGACCCCCAACCCTTTATCCAATGTGCTCCAAAAGCTGATAAAATCTTTCTCATGTTATTTAAAAGCTTTTCGCAATGTTTCATGAAAATCGATCGGTAATTGTAGGCTACAGTAGGGATAAACACCAGAAAAAAAAAACTTTTTAACCGGAAGTGACAAACCGGAAGTTGGTATGCAAAAATATTGGAAACAGTACTAAAACCTTATATACAAAGTTTCATTAAGATCATAGCCCGGGATCAGAAGTTATCCAAGATTTAAACTTAGAGGTGTTCGGGAGACCCCCGCCATTTGGTCCAAATTTGAAATGAATCCAGATCTTCCATTTTCAAGTGAACCTGTATCATTTGCCAAAGTTTCATCAAGATCCTATGCAGAAAACTCACCCACCCACCCACGCACACACAGACGTACACCAAATTTTTTTTTGGCTATTTAGATTGAGGATGGTCCAAAACAAAAGAAAAAATAAAATTTGGGGTATGTAAGATTTTTTTTTTCACGATAGATTGCATTACTTCACACAATTTAAAATTGTGATGAAGTAAAAACTGCAGTGTACCGGCGAGAACCATGTGTTGTATTCAAGTTAAAGGAATTGGAGAAAAGGTTGGAATAATAGAAAAAAGAGAGATACGAAAGGAATATTAATGTGTTCGTGTATAACTGAGATTTCGAATAGGAAGGTGTTATACAGGGTGAGTCGGGAAGAACGAACCAAATTTCAGGAGTGTATTATACACGCGAAAACAATTTAAAAAACCCATATGTTCTTATTCGATAATCATTTGTTTTCAAGTTATAGCGTAATACCAAATAAAGAAAAGTTCATATATTAACGGTTTCCTAATCATAGCGTTCTTTTAATAAATGTTCAAAAATACCGCCATTGACTTCTAAACATTTTCTGCTTCGTCTACGAAGATGACCCTTTGCCCTTCTAATTGCTTCATGTCTTTCTTCTTTAAAATTGGCTGCAGTATTCCTAATACGTCGAATTAGTGCATCACGAGGGTGCACTCTTACTTTGTACACATTATTTTTAAGCCAGCCCCATAAACAATAATCTAGTGCTGTGAGGTCTGGAGATCTTGGAAGCCAATTAATAGGACCACCGCGACCAATCCAACGCCCTTAAAATGTTTCGTTTTGTTGGAAATGTTTTTTTACTTGAATCACTAAAACTTGAAAATAAACGTTTAATTACTATCATAATACACAGACACATTGTCAAGACAACATAGATGTCAAATAATTTAGAGTCTTGAGCATGGCATACTCTTATTACGTGAAAATTTTGATAAAAGTGGAACGTAGAAAAACATTTGATATTGTGCTATAACTGGAAAACAAATGAATATCGGATAAGAACATATGGGTTTTTTACATTGTTTTCGCGTGTGTAATACACTCCTAAAATTTGGTCCGTTCCTCCCGACTCACCCTGTATATTTAAAATATATTGCTGATTTAAAAGTTTAAACTAATGTTACTCAATATAAAATATGATTGTGAACTAAACGAGCAATTGTGAATTGAATTTGTATAAAATAAAATTAAAATAAACAAACTTTTATAAAATCAGTAATATCAGGGTGGTTAATAAAGAAACATTAATTATAAGACTCTTCTTTATTTTATTTAAATAGTAACACAACAGAAGGTTTGGGTAGGTCATATGTGTAATGAATATTAATGAAGAAGGACTTTTTTGGAAAACATGAATCTAAAAGTAAGATATTTTGCTTAGATTAGAGCATGTAGAGCAGGAAGAGAAAATAGGTCTGAGAAAAGTTTTGCACGCATTCAATGACAGTTTTTATCTCCCAGAAGATAAGCTCGAAGGATATATTAAGAATAAATCTAAGATTAGGTAATTAGAGAATACATATCCAATATTCCTTAGACCGTATATATTACCATATTCACAGAGAAAAAAAATAGAGGAACAAGTTGAGAAACTATTTAGCTTCGGGATTTTATCAGATGCGTTTGGAAGAAAAATATCAAGAGTTAACAACTTTCACTGCAAGTGATCAGAAATTCTAAGAAAACATCAATGGGATTAAGTAACAGTCCCGTGAATTTTGTGAGAATGATGAATGCTGTGTTAAGTGGGTTAAACAGAATCGCGCGTTTAGTGTATATGAACGATATGATATTATTGTTTTTGGTATGAATTTAGAGGAGCATAATTAACGCAACAGAGAAAAATAGTTTAAAGTTGTAACCGAATAAATGTGAATTTAAAAGACGAGAGATACAATACTTGAGGCACATTCTGTCGGAAGAACACATGAAACTAGACTCTCAGAAAATTGAAAAATGAGAGATTATCCAAGACCTAATAATACTAAAGAAGTTCAGCAATGTTTAGCATTTATTGGGTAGTATACAAGATTTATATAACATTTTTCGAAAATAGCGAAACCATCGTCAGATTTAATGAAAAAAGATCGTAAAATTGAGTGGAAAGGTGGGCAACAGGAAGTGTTTGAAATATTGAGAAATGAGGTCGTTGAAGTGTTTTTTGTGAAATATCCGTATTTTGAAGAATCTTTTATCGGATGCATCTCAACAAGGTATAGGAGCAATATTGAGGCAATTTATGGTGTTGTAAAATTCATTTAATTTCTCCCGACTCATAAATACAACAACGCCCTTAATGCGGAACATTATGCGCTTCAATTCAAACACTGACAGTGGCTACCATTGGCGTAACTAAGAAATTGTTCCATCGTGGGCCTGGTCCCCTAATATTGCTGAGTATAGTAATAAAATTGACCGTATACGTATTTCTTTTAATGGATAAGGAGAACTACTGAGGTTTCAAATTTACTGTCATTTATATATTATTTTCCTAGAGCGCATTGTGCAATGTGTTATTAGCTAAAGGTCTTATATTTGTAAGGGTCTTATATTTATTTTTGTTTTAAATAATAAATCGTGTAAATTTATATTTAAAATATAAAAAAAATAAAAGAAAAGGTGAATTTCGTAATTCGAAATCATTTTTCGTTTTCTCGTAGAAAAACTCCTATAGAGAAATGTTTGTGTGTTTCGTGTTACTCACACTCATCAGAGACACCCTAGTTCAATTCCTGGTGTCTTACACACTCAGTCACAGGGGCGATGATGAAACTTGTGTTGATTTTCGTGTTCAAATTATTTCTAAATTAAAGCTTCATCATCTCACATTTACTTAAGTTGAATCCTTAATCTGTGATTATACATCCAGTAACACATACCGATTACACTACAATACCGTCACAAAACATTTTCTAAAGAAGATTTTCTAAGCGAAAATGAAAAATGATTTTGAATTGCAAAATCCAAGTGAATTCTAATAGTTAATCAAGCTTTCATCACTCAAAAAAATCTTCCCCAATTAATATTTCGCTAATGTATGAAACCATATATGGCAATATATTTCAACCGTGTGACCGATAGTAGTTTCGCGTTGATTGACAAGAATTACTAATTAGTAATTACTCTACAGTACACTCGTTGGATGTTGACTAAATAGAAATATTCTCATCCTATGAATTACTTCGGTCTGAAAGACCTAAGTATTACATTCATGAGCTAAAAGTGAAATTCTCACCCCCACTTTTTTGGCATTTCTCGATGTTTTAGGACCTACTTATTCTAAAAAAGGAAAAAAAAAATGTATGTCTATCTTCCGTCCGGCCGGCCGTCACAACCTACAAAATCTAGAAAACCGCTGGACGGATTTCAAAAACTTTAATTTTCTAAAACTAGGTTAACTCAATATAGGAAGAGACGAAAGAACGATGTGTTGACGACCGGAAGCGTGTCAAAAAAATCGTTAAGTGTGTCAAAACAAGGAAATATGCATATTTTTTGCTTAAAAAACTTTCATTTTAAGTGATTACGAGTAGGAACAAAGAATGTGGAGAAATCTGGTATGTGAGATCAAAAACTAGATTATTGTATTATAAATTTGTCAAAAAAATGTTGTCAAGTGTGTCAAAAGAAACATTTTTATTTATTTTTTTACCCAATTTCTTGGAAAAAAATAAAATGAATTATTTGTTTGACATGAAATTTTATTATTATTATTGAGAATTATGGCATTATAAGTTTAACAAAAAAATGTTGTCAATTGTGTCAAAAGAAAGATTTTTATTTAATTTTTTACCCAATTTTTTGGAAAAATAAAATGAATTATTTGTATGACATGACATTTTATTTTATTATTATAGAGAATTATAAGTTAGTCAAAAAAATAATGTCGAGTGTGTCAAAAGAATGATTTTCATTTATTTGTTTAGAAAAAAATAAAATTAGTTATTTGTATGAAATGAAATGTATAATGAACATGAAGTTATTATTATTGAGAATTTTATTGCATTATAAGTTTGCCAAAAAAATATTGTCAGGTGTGTCAAAAAAATGATTTCATTTATTTGTTTAGATAATTTTTTGGAAAAAAAAATTTAGCCGTTTGTTAGTTCTAGTTATTTAGATATATGATTGCGTATTTCTTGTTGAAAGCTACTTTTAGTTTGAAAAAACTTACGCAGAAGTTGTAAGAAAGCTGTACAGAATATGACTGAGAAAATAAACCACTAATTGTAGCCATTCGAAAAATTGTTGCTAAATTTGTGGAAACTGGTTTAATTTGGTGAAAAACGAAAGAGACAAAAATATTGTTACTGTGAGTGCTATTGTTAATTTGAGTCCAAAAACACCAATTCTTCATCGTTCACAAATTCCACCAACCAATCAATGGAAATTACAAAATACTTTGCACAGCTCTTGATTGACACTTGCTCTCGATCTGCACGTCGTCAAATTTTTAATGACCATACAAACAAACTTGAAAAAGCGATTTTTTTGTGTTCCAGCGTGGTTTAATGTCTTATGGAGTAATCAGACCGTATTTTTTTTAAAAACAAAGTTCTAATTGTTTTTATTACGAAGTCTTTCGTTCACCAAACTGGAAGGTGTGGTTGCCTGAAAGAGTGGCAAATGAATCTAGCACATCAAATCATTGTTGGGAAAAAATGTTTTTCAAAGCTTCGTTAATATGGTGTACTAATAAGATAAACGAACATTTTTCACATCACTTTTGACAATATTTTTTTGCTTAATGAGAAATGAAAAACCTTTTTAAAGTTGAAATTGTCTTATTTAATTTATTTCTAATACTTTAATTGATGGTTTTTTCGATCGCCTTGATCATATATCACAGTCACTAATTGTCTTTTGAAATATTTGTAAAATCGATTTACTTAGTAAATAAAAACACTTTCATTTTTTCTAACAGATATATGCTTCATGAACTTTATGTTCTACCTTGTTACGCCAATGGCTACATATTATCTGAATTACAAGAGACAAAATATGGAGGGGCTGAAATCTCACAGCTCTGAGATATCAAGACTTCGGTCTGGGTTAAGGATTTTAATAGTTTTCGGCAAAAAACTTTTATGAGGACATGGTTTTTAGTTTTGGGCAGCGATGTATATCAAACAAAACTCTTTGTTAAAGTACAAATATTTTCTTATCTCTGTATAGAGATGTATTACAAAACTAACACGAAACATCAAAACGTTGCCGGAAAATTATAACAGATCATAAATTAACATAATTTAGTGAAAAGATGATACACTCAGCAAACTACTCAAAAACCTCTCCATTTAGCGTTTCGAGAAAATAATAATCACAAGTTCATATTTCTTTCACAACTCCAAAAATATTGTAAAAATTAAATAAAATCAAACTTTTTTCAAAATTCTAAAAATATTCCAAAAATTATTACAAAATCAAAAATTGAAAATTTTTTCAAAATTCCAAATAATAAAATCAAAAATTATAAATTTTTCAAATTTCTAAAAATATTCCAAAAATTCTTACAAAATCAAAAATTAAAACTTTTTCCAAAATTCTAAAAATATTGCAAAAATTATTACAAAATCAAAAATACATCCTTTTTTCAAAATTCCAAAAAAATTTCAAAAACTATAACAAATTCAAAAATTTCCATATCCAATTTCATTTTCAATTACATTTACGTCATAAAAACAGATACATTTTTTTTGACACACTTGACAACTTTTTTTTGACAAACTTATAATGCCATAATTCTCAATAATAATAATAAAATTTCATTTGAAACAAATAATTAATTTTATTTTTTTTTCCGAAAAATTGGGTAAAAAAATAAATAACAATCTTTCTTTTGACACACTTGACAACATTTTTTTGACAAACTTATAATGCAATAATCTAGATTTTGGTCTCACATACGTGGTCACATAGTACCAATCCCGACCATCAAAATTTCTCCAAATTCAATCTTCTTACTCGTAATCACTTAAAATGAACGTTTTTTAAGCAAAAAATATGCAAATTTCCTTGTTTTGACACACTTGACGATTTTTTTGACACACTTCCGGTACAGTTATCGAACACATTGTCCTTTCGGCTCTTCCCATTGAGTAAACCTATTTGTAGAAAAAAAAATTTTGAAATCCGTCCAGCGGTTTTCTAGATTTTGTAGGTTGTGACGGCCGGCCGGACGGAAGTCAGACATACATTTTTTTTTGCTTTTTTAGAATCAGTAGGTCCTAAAACGTCGAGAAATGTCAAAAAAAGTGGTGGTAAGAATTTCACTTTGAGCTCATGAATGTAATACTTAGGTCTTTCAGACCGAAGTAATTCTATTTATCTATTTGAATATCCTTTACTTGCAACTATCATGGTTAAAGTACAAACAATGAGTACAATTTTATTTTATTTCTACCTTTCAAGATGGAAACATAACTACTGGCAAAAAATAAGAAAAGCTTTGTATCCCATATCCATTACTTATATCCTCAAATGAGAAAATTTCTCACTTATTAAAAATTTGCTGACAAATTTAACTTTTGTTATAAAACTTTAAGTCGATTCAAGTAATAAATTTACTAACCATTTTTGGAAATTCCAATGAATACAACAACAATTACCTTTAATTAAGACAAGACGTTGTTGTGTTTTCATTATTTGAAGTTATTTAATTATTGCTTTGTACAAGGTAAAAAACACTAATTCAGTTTTACATGATAGTGAAGACACATACAAAATAACAAATAGTACATTATGATGCTAGGACGTAAAGCTAAAGATTTTGGACGTATGTGGAATTTACATCCACATTAAGTCCAAAATAACTTACGTCCGTGCATCATATACTATTTTTTATTCGCCGCAAGCAAACTATTTAAAAAAAAATGTTTATTCTATATTAAAATTATAAATTTGCATAAATTTTGAAATAAAAATATGTGGAACAAGTTACCTTTGACAAAATATTTGTTATCTTTTCCAAATTATTGTATAACTATGACAACAAATGATAACAACTATTTTAATTGGAAAATGAAATTTTGAATTTAAGGGTTGCTTTGATAAAAATTTCTATTTTTTATAGAATTTAAAAAAATACAAATGTTTTTTACTTTTTTGGACGTATCTATCACAACAAAATATATGGTTCAAAAGTGACACTTTAAGGCTGCAAATCACAGTAATAAAGTAACATTTTAATACATAGGCGAATAAAAAAATAATTATAAAGTTGATTGACCACCGTCTACGTTAGTAATTTTGTAAGCGAAATAGTTGTTGACTTGTTTTACTTTTTTTTTTTTTTTTTTTTTTTTTTAAGGCGTTCATGCTCCATGTAGGAGCGTTGCCAGGCTAATCAGCTTCGAATATTCACCACGGTCATTCGCAACAGCGACATAGTTACCATGGCAGCCGATTTTTTTAAGGTCGTTTATTACGTCAGTCTCCCATTGTAGTCGTGGTCTTCCTCGCGGTCTACCACTCCCTGGGGTACTAACGTACATTTTTCTAATCATTCCAGACTGTGAATCGGCTCGTAGAACATGCCCAAACCAAGCAATCCTGTTAGAACGGATACAACCTATTATATCAGGACCCTCAAGAAGGTCTCTGATCTCAAAGTTATACCGGGTTCTATACTCTCCATCGTCTGTCTTAAGTGGACCAAAAATGTAGCGTAGGATCTTACGCTCAAATACAGATAAATGCGATTCGTCATTTTGTGTAAGGGTCCACGTTTGTGACCCATACATCACAACCGGTCTAATCAATGTCTTGTATAACTTGAGCTTGGTGTTAGTTGATACATACGGTGATCCAAGGAGAGGTTTAATTGAGTAGAAAGTTCGATTACCTGCAGCGATTCGAGCTTTAATATCTGTAAGTATGCTGTTGTTTGAGTCAAGCATTGATCCTAAATATTTAAAAGATTCAACTCCCTCAATTCGTTCATCGCCGCACATCAAATCTTTCTTCTCAGCCTCTCTTGAAACATTCATATGTTTGGTTTTATTGTAGTTAATTTGCAGACCAATTTTCCTAGCACCACTCTCAAGCGACTTGAAAGTCTCACTCATAACAGCTTCACTTCGGCCGAGGATGACAACATCATCAGCGTAAGCAATCATCTGTACTGAGTTTATTGACAAGATATTGTTATTAGTCGGTAGTTTCTTTTGACGGCACACATATTCCAAGGCTAGATTAAAAAGTATAGGAGAGATAGCATCACCTTGTCTTAATCCGGAGTCGACTTTAAAAAATTTTGATATTTCGTTCTCTACTCGCACACAGCATTGAGAGTTCTGTACTGTCATTTTGCATAGTGATACCAGTTTACCAGGAATTCCCATTGACACCAGAGCAGACCATAGAGTCTCTCGTTCGAGAGAGTCGTAGGCCTGCCTGAAATCAATGAAAAGTTGGTGCACAGGTATGTTGAACTCTCGACACTTTTCCAAAATCATCCTTATCGAGAAAAGTGCATCGGTGGTACCTCGGCCCCGCCGGAAACCACACTGATATTCTCCAAACAGTTGTTCAGCAAAAGGATTGATTTTGGATAGCAAAATGTAGGTAAAGATCTTATATGCTGTGCAGAGGAGAGCGATTCCTCTGTAGTTTGCACATTGTAGGCGATTACCTTTTTTATGGATTGGTATCAGCATAGCTTTGTTCCAGTCCTGTGGCATGGTTTCAGTCCTCCAGATCATTTGAACAAGTTCAAACAATCTTGAGGATAGAGTTTCGCCACCATGTACAATCATTTCGGATGTTATATCGTCGATACCAGGTGCTTTATTGCATTTTAATTTTGACAGCGCCGCATCGAATTCCTCTTTGGTGGGTTCGTCTACATGTACCTTTGACGCACGAATAAGCTTTGCTCGTCGCCCGACTTGTTGCTGGTCACTTAAGTTGAGAAGATTCTCAAAATAAGCGGCCCAAGTATCTAAAATATTTTTAAGGTCTACTTGTAGCTCCCCATCTTCGTTTTGAATAGCAGTCGATCTAGTTTGAGGGCCCTTCCTTAAGGTTTTAACCTGTTGAAAGAAGTTACGCGATTGATGTTCCTTATTGAAGCTTTCAATCTCCTCACACTGTCTCTTCCACCATTCTCTCTTCGTTCGTCTACATAGCTTTGTAACGGCTTGTCTTGCCAGTTTATAGTTCTCCTTCCTGGACCTGGTATTGCGTCCTTGTAGACACTTCAGATAGCAGTCTCTTTTGTATTGAATAGCGTCAAGACATGCTTGATCCAT
Organism: Diogma glabrata; assembly: GCA_963693315.1. Lineage (NCBI taxonomy): Eukaryota > Metazoa > Arthropoda > Insecta > Diptera > Cylindrotomidae > Diogma > Diogma glabrata. Next base: position 76,747,587 of record OY856186.1, on the reverse strand, counting down.
CCATGGCTTCTGGGAGTGGTTCTGTGGTCGTCCAAGTATTCCCTCAGCAGCGCTTAAAACAGCATCTTTGAGCAAATACCATGACTTATCGACGTCTCCATTAATGGTTTCTGATTTCTCCAATGTTTCGGCAATATGGATTTGATATCTCTCTTCTGTTTCAGCATTCTTTAATGATGAGATGTTAAAACGATTCCGTTGATTGAATTTTGGAATGCCTGGATTTGAGAAGTGGAACCTTATCGTTGCACATACAAGGAAGTGATCACTTCCAATGTATGCACCTCTAAAGGATCGCACATCCCGAACGCTCGAAAAGAAACGTGCTGTTACTAGAACGTGATCAATTTGATTTCGAGTGTTTCCATTCGGTGAGACCCAAGTCTGTTTATGAATCGATCGATGCGGAAAGAACGTACTGGCAATTCTCAAATTATTTGATAATGCAAACTCAGTCATTCTCTCACCATTATCATTCGAATTCAAATGCAGGCTGTTGGGACCCACCACATTTCCATAAGAGATATCTCCTCCAACCTGTCCATTAAAGTCACCAAGAACCATAATGAAGTCGCGTGTTGGTGTTTGTTTCATAACCTCTTCCAGTGCTATGTAGAAATTATCCTTCTCGTCGACGGTCTTAGCTTCAGTAGGTGCATGCACGGCAATAAGAGAAATATTGTTATATGTACCACGTACACGTAGGTAGCAGATCCTCTCACTGACCGGGATGAATTTCATCACGGCTTCTTGTATACGTGCACCAACAAGAAAGCCAGTACCGAATTCTCTTCGAGAAGGATGACCACTACAGTATAGAGAGTGACTATCCAAATCTTGTTTTCCGATTATCGGCTGTCTAATTTCTTGTAGAGCAATAATATCCATCCTATACCTCTCAGCCTCTGTTTCCAGACTTATAAGAGCATCAGGAGCGCTCAGGCTGCGCACGTTCCACGTTCCGATTCGGTAGTCTGGTCCTTTTTCACGTCCAGGTAAAATTCTGTTTTGTTGTCCGGGTCTGTTTTTCTTTTTCTGATCACCAAATTTAACATATTAGTTTTTTTCCGGGGTTAGGGTGTTAACCTTAGGCCCAACCCAAATTGTCGTGAATGGGTCCGTTCTGCATATTAAGGTCACCAGAAACAACCTTTTTACACGTTTATATAGCGAGCCGCTTGATTCAAGACAGACGCCCGCTCCAAGCCGCCCCTGACATGGAGAACAGACGCTTGAGTCGCATTGGTTGTAAGGCGCCAATTCGCCGTGATGTAGCGTCATTGACTAAGCAGTTTTTACTCTGCTTGTCTCCAATACACCAACCTAATTCTGTCAGCATTACCCAGGCAGCACGGCGTGGACGTCGAATTTAGGATTTCGCTACGACTTGTTTTACTTATCTACAATATAATTTGTGTAAATTTAATAGGAACCGAATGTATTATCTTTATTTTGGGTTTTAATTTAATTAACTAAAATAGAAAGTAGTGCCAATTTGTAGTACAAACACTTAAGTGTTTTGAACTTTTTTTGACTAACGAAAACAAAAAATGTATTGTGTAATAAGCATTAAAATATGTACCACAACATATATGTGTCATAGAATCGAGCTAAGACCTTAGTTTTACAACAACATGCTTTTAGAGGTGTTGATGGAAGCGTGTCGCAAATCCTATCATATAATAAAACATGACATGACATAGGTTAATATTTCATAATGGGATTGAGAAAATAGAAATAAAATGAGTGGTAAATAAATTGTTTTATAAATTTGCAAAAATTAAACTAAAATTGGGTTGCCAATAATCCAACAAGTGGCATATTCCTTGATCATGTGACTCATTCAGTGTCTTCCTCAATGATTTAACACTTTAAATAGAGTGACATGATAGCTTATTTTTCACGTATTCAATCGCTTGACATCATAAAATAATATTCAGTAACTATGATTGAGAGTGCTACCGTTGACTGAAATGACTTCAGCTACCATCACCACTGAGATATTACTTTGACTAGTAATATCTCACTGCTATTGTCAGTCTTATGTGGTATGCGACTGGAGTGTAGTAGTACTTATTAAGTAATCAAAACTGAGCTTGGTAAACATATGTTCATAGGTGGACGATTTCCAACAGAATGAGGTGAACAAATCGTTTGGTCTACATTTTCCTAAGAAATAGTTTGAGTATAGTCCTTCCGTATCTCATAAGATCGTTTAAAATAAGTTTTAGTTTACATTCGCCAGATAGGGAACCTAAACCCAACCTTTGAAGATAATAAACAATTTGCAAAGCTTTCACATCCGTCATGTATGCTGTAAGCAAACTTTTTCCCGCTCTATTCAGCACGATCTTTGCATCGTGCAATCTTTCGAAATGGCATTAGATAAATTGATAAAAACATCTTTCTAAAGTATACAAGATATATACATAAGCTATATACAGACGTATCACAAAATCCATGTAAGCTGACGAGTTTGTTTCAAAAATGACGCATCCAGGTTTAATTGCATATCCAATTATAGTAAAACAAAGGCAGGGTTTGGTTTTGAAAAAGGAGTAGAATATGTAAATCAAAATTATCCATAATTTCTTTACTATATCATCAAGGTTAAGTATTGGTGATACTTGGTGCTAGTTAAATCCACTCAAATACAGTAATAATACGAGGTATTTTCGGGTGTATCTATTTTCCGTTTTGTTTCATCTTTGGTGAGCTCTGGTCTGGAATTTACTTTTCAAGCTCCTAGAATGTTTTAAACTGACCTTTGATTTTCTTTTGTTTACCATACATTGAAGATTATGTTTAAGTCAGTATCTGTGTTTGCAGTACTAATCCATCCTTTCTTAGCGTGATTAGTTGATTTGCAATAGCTTTGAACATTGCAGTAGTTTACAATAGCAGAACTTAGAAATTTATCGCTAGTACTATGTTGCATAGAATTTTAGATCTGCTTATATGACATTTTTAGGATAGTATCAAATACTTTAACGAAAATCTCGAGCTATTAATGAATTCTTCTGGACAATGCTTCAGCTTCTTCTTTATCACGATTGTGTTTACTTTAAATTAATTTAACTTGCTATATTTCTTCATTAATGAATGTAGTTCGGTTTTAGGTTCTTCATTCAAACTAGACGATTTCAACCTCGATAAGGTTCATAAAAATATATCAGTCGTAAACAGAGCCATCCTGGATACCAACGGTGAGTGCCAACCCCGTTTACTTTGCTTTGTCTACACATGGCGCGGATCTCTACGTAGATAAACTTGATCGAACTTTTGAACATCGGTCATTATGATACATGCTGACTAATAACGTTAAAAGAAATGTAAATAAGACTTTAAAATAACTGCGGGATTTCATTTGCGGTCGATAAAATGAGTTGAGCTACATCAAGCATCAATCAAGGTTCATCAATCCTAAACTTCTATTTCTTGGAGGTAGGCATATCAGAAAAATTTTCAAGAGTCCTCTAAAGACAAAATGTTCAGGCTGCAGTCAGGTCTTTTAGTGATGTTGTAAATGATAAGCTAGCGGCAGCTGTGGTAAATATAGCCCAGGATGATTCCAGCTTCACGCTAGCAAGCTTTGATACCCTTTTAAAAGGTATTAGTAAGAATTCTGAATTGATCTCGGTTTATAGAGATGCTAGTTGGTATTGAAAGCATGTCAAATAAACAGCATGTGTCGATCTTCATTGTTTGACACTGTATAGGAAGCCGATCTGTCTGCTTGGAAAAGGTTTTGTCTGCTGCTAGACTAGAAGTGGTTTAAATCCTAAAATACCTTAAAATATCCTTAAATGTAGCAATCCAGAATTTTCCACTCCCGACTGGCTAGCTAAGAGGATACGTAAGCGGAAGGTTACTAACAATACTAACAAGAAACTTTTAGGGAACGCTGGCAGAGTAAGATCTTTTGATACACTTTGACCGTGAAACAATTACACTGCAAGTATAATGGAAGGGTGCGAGCTTAAGGCTAAGACAGGTATGCCTGAATCAGACGAGGATACTTTCTCCACGTATCTGCATCATGGGGTGCAAGATTGCCCTTTATACCCTATTCCGTTCCCGAATTCTATTCTCAGTTATAGTTAAACAAATTTAGAGCTATTTAAATCTAAAAGCGGAGTCGAACATCGTCTACTGAAGTAAAAGAAAATGCCCAATTCTGACCAAGGATCATAATATACATAAAACGTCCAGATGTTTTCAAATCTATCCAAAGTTTATTTTTTAAGGAAGAAGATATCAAGAAAATATCAAACGTTAGAATGAATTGCACCGGTTTACTTTATTTTGCAACGGTCAATCAAATATGTGACACATCTAACGGATTTTACCAAATTTTGAAAATTTTCTGTAAAACATCAACAGAAACAACAATTTTATACAGTGGAAAAATTATCCAAAATTAAAAAGTCAGATAAAAAATCGCTCGCCAAGGGTTCCGTGAATGTAAAAAAACAATTATTTTTCCAATTATTTTAGAATTTTGAAAAAAGTTTCAATTTTTGATTTTATAAAAATTTTGTTATAATTTTTGGAACTTTTTTAAAACTTTAAAAAAAAGTTTAAAGTTTTGATTTTATTTTGATTTTTAGAATATTTTTGAAATTTTGAAAGAAATATAAATTTTTGATTTTGTAATATTTTCTTGAAACGCTAAATGAAGAGGTTTTTGAGTAGATTGCTGCTAGTATCATCTTTTCACTAAGTTATATTAATTTATGATCTGTTATAATTTTCGGCAATGTATTAATATTTCATGTTTGTTTTGTAATAAATTTCTAAGCAGAGATAAAAAAAATAATTGTGCTTTAACAAAGAGTTTTTTGTTTGATGTACATCGCTGCCCAAAACTAAAAACAATGTCCTCATAAAAGTTTTATGCCGAAAACTATATCAAAATCCTTAACCCAGATCGAAGTCTTGATATCTTAGAGCTGTGAGATATCAGCCCCTTCATATTTTACTGTTTGCTTTTACTCGTAATCTAGACCAGGGTAGAAGCCCTTAAAAATAATAAAAAGTAAAAAAAAATAATAGTAGGATGAAACCCATTAGAAAAGGAGGAGAATATTATAAAAATGAAAGAAAAAATAATTTACGGGCGATCTGAGGTCGGGAAGGGGAAGGGGTGAGTTTTTAAGGGTAAAAAACGGTTTATATCGATTTCCGGCAAAACTAAAAGTCCTATGGAAAAAAAGTTACATAGCAAAGTTGTAGGTAATAAAAAGATCTAAAACTTTTGTATCGACACTTTTTTCACATAACCTCAAAATTTATGTGAAAAATTCAAAAAACCAAGTTTTTGGTTTTTTACTTTTATCTTTTACAAAAACATTTTTTTTTTTCACGAAATTTGGTGAAAACTTGCCTTTTTATGTCCCAAATACGCTGTAATTTATTTGATTGGAAATTTTTATTTGTTCACCTTATTTTGAATTAATATCGAAAAAGCACCCTAATTTTCAATCGAAAATTCACCCGTCAAAATATCAGCTTTTTTCAAAAAGTTGGTATGTTTTCTGTTCGTTGAAATCTCTACTTTCCGATGGTGAAAAAAAAAATATATTACTACAGTAAATCTTCTCAGAAAATGCAAAAAATGAATTAAATTTTCGATTCAAAAAACCATAGTTTTTGGTTTTTCATTTTTATCTTTTACAAAACAATTTTTTTTTTTCACAAAATTTGGTGAAAACTTTCCTTTTTATGTCCCAAATACGCTGTAATTTATTTGATTTGAAATATTTATTTTTTCACCTTATTTTGAATTAATATCGAAAAAGCACCCTAATTTTCAATCGAAAATTCAATTCATTTTTTGCATTTTCTAAGAAGATTTACTATAGTAATATATTTTTTTTTTCACCATCGGAAAGTAGAGATTTCAACGAACAGAAAGCATACCAACTTTTTGAAAAAAGCTGATATTTTGACGGGTGAATTTTCGATTGAAAATTAGGGTGCTTTTTCGATATTAATTCAAAATAAGGTGACCAAATAAAAATTTCAAATCAAATAAATTACAGCGTATTTGGGACATAAAAAGGTAAGTTTTCACCAAATTTCGTGAAAAAAAAAATTTTTTTGTAAAAGATAAAAATAAAAAACCAAAAACTTGGTTTTTTGAATTTTTCACATAAATTTTGAGGTTATGTGAAAAAAGTGTCTATACAAAAGTTTTAGATCTTTTTATTACCTACAACTTTGCCTTATAAATTTTTTCCATAAAACTTTTAGTTTTGCCGGAAATCGAGATAAACCGTTGTTTACCCTTAAAAACTCACCCCTTCCCCTTCCCGACCTCAGATCGCCCGTAAATTATTTTTCCTTTCATTTTTATAATATTCTCCTCCTTTTCTAATGGGTTTCATCCTACTATTATTTTTTTTGTTTTCAAAAATTATCGACCCTGGTCTAATCACCGCAAACAAAATTGGAAAATACCTCAGCCAATACATTACAACTTGCCCCACAAAAAATGTTACAGCATATCCCAAACAGTTTTTTTCATAAAATATATATTTTCGATTAGCGAAACAAACCATTTTAATCAAATAATACTTTAATTATCTGTTTAGCTATTATGACGTTCATATTAAAAATTTACTTAATAGCTATTTATGTATTAAGGGCCTAAAGTATGTCTTTTCCGCTTAAGAGTGAAATTGTTGCTCACATTGTTATTTCAATAGGAAAATTAAATTGCACTTTTTTGGCATTGTTATTTTAATAGGAAAAAATGACCTGCTTTACGAACAATTTTTGAATCGTAAAAGTGCATTTTTTGGTTTACTCGTAAAAAAATATATTTGCTGAAACAAAATTTTTTTTCTTACATAGCGCCAAAAATGTTTTTTTTGATCCATGAACATGAACTGCAAGTATATAATTGCAAAAACTTCTCACACCAATGGGAAATTAAATTAGACTTATGATTGTCAAATAAGCTTTGGTGGTTATCCAAAATTGATTCAATTATCAATTGAAATCAAGTAAAAGTACTTACACTAATACTTGTTGATCGCGAAAGTGTTGATAAGTTTAACTCTCATGTAAAATTAATAGCAATACATATTATCATTAAACTTACATATATCTGCTAATTTAAAACAAAAAAAATAAGTGATAAGAACATTACCTTATCCGAATTCTGGAGCCACAACTAATTAGAATAACGTTATCATCTGTTTCAAATTGGTGATTGTAATTTATTATTTTCACATGAAAGAATTTACTTATAAAAGTCTCTGGTTTCACTAAAAATTTCTGTTAAGAAAAAATGAAGAAGAAAATATATATGTTGAAGATTTTCAATTTTCATTTTATTTGAAATAACTTACATTTTCAAACTCGTTTATCCAATCATTTGAAAAATATCGCACAGTATTTTCATGCCACACTGTAATAATAGAAATTTTAAGTGAAAAAAAATTTGATAAGAATATTTTTGTCTTACACCACGAAATCATTTTTTTGTTCATATGTTATCCGCGATTTATTAAAAGAAACTGAAGTCGAATAATAGCAATAATAAACAAATATATTCAAAAAAAAATTTTGGTTGAATTTTGTTAGTACATTTCCATATGTAAATAATACATGTGGTGATCGCTATAAATAAACGTATTATTTGAGATGCAAGATAACAAAATATATAAGTGCGAAATGAAAATAAAAGGTTATGTTGTTTCGTATTGAAATATATTTTGACTTTCTCGCTCTCTTAAACTTATATACAAACCAAAAGATTTTGTTCAAACATATTTTTATTCGCCTACATATAAAAGTGGTACTTTATTACTGTGATTTGCGGCCGTAAAGTGTGACTTTTTAACCATATATTTCGTTGTCATAGTTACGTCCAAAAAAGTAAAAAAAATTTGTATTTGTTTAAATTCTATAAAAATAGAAATTTTTATCAAAGCAACCTTTAAATTCAAAATCTTACAATCCAATTAAAATTATTGTTATGATTCGTTGTCATGGTCACAGGTCGTTCAATAAGTCCGTAGGATAAGTAAGAAAAAAACAACATTTTGACAAAACTCGATTTTTTTATTCAACATAGTTGCCTTCGAGGGCGATACAACGAGTATAGCGATTTTCCAACTTTTCTATACCACTTTTATAGTACGATTTCTCTTTCTCGTCAAAACAGGCCTCAGTTTCAGCGATTACTTCATCATTGGACTTAAATTTCTTTCCAGCAAGCATTCTCTTGAGATCTGAAAACAGGAAAAAGTCGCTGGGGGCTAAATCTGGAGAATATGGTGGGTGGGTAAGCAATTCAAAGCCCAATTCATTCAATTTTGCCATCGTTTTCATCGATCTGTGACACGGTGCATTATCTTGGTGAAACAACACTTTTTTCTTTTGCAAATGTGGCCGTTTCTTTGCGATTTCAGCCTTCAATCGATCCAAAAGTTCACAGTAATACTCGCTGTTGATGGTGGTTCCTTTTTGGAGATAGTCGATGAATATTATTCCGTTCGTATCCCAAAATACAGACGCCATCACCTTACCGGCCGACTGTTGCGTCTTTGCTCGCTTTGGATTCGGTTCGTCGACTGCTGTCCACTCAGCTGACTGTCTTTTGGATTCTGGTGTGTAATTGTGAAGCCATGTCTCATCCATTGTCACATATCTACGATAGAATTCCCTTTTATTGCGGTTTAACAGTGCCAAACACTCCTCCGAAGCATCGATTCGTTGTTGTTTTTGGTCGACTGTGAGCTCACGCGGCACCCAATTTGCACAGAGCTTTCGCATACCCAAATATTCATGTAAAATGGTAAAAACACTACCATCTGCTACCTTTACAATGTCAGCTATTTCGTGCACCTTCAATTTGCGATCGTTCATAACCAATTTGTGGATTTTTTTTATGTTTTCTGGAATAACAGCCTCATTTGGGCGTCCACTGCGCTCTGCATCTTTTGTGCTGGTACGACCACATTTAAATTCAGCCATCCACTTCTCTACCATTTGTCTCGATGGAGCAGAGTTTGGATAATGTTTATCAAGCCATTGTTTGGTTTCCACTGTATTTTTTTTCATCAAAAAGCAATGCTTTATTAAAATTCGAAATTCACTTTTTTCCATTTTTTTTCAAAAACAAAAGTTGCTTCACACAAAATGCTATAACTCACGAATAAATAGTCAGATTGCTGTCAAATTTATACACGTATCGTTTGAAGGTTAGTACTAAATAAAAATCACATGGAAAAAATTCTAGTAACGCCATCTATGTGTCATCCTACGGACTTATTGAATGACCTAGTAGTTATACAATTATTTTGAAAAAAATAACAAATATTTTGTCAAAGGTTACTTGTTCAACATATTTTCATTTCAAAATTTATGCAGAATTATAACTTGATTCAGAATAAATAATTTTTTTTCAATATTTTGCTAGCGGCGAATAAAAAATAGTATATGACGCACGGACGTAAGCCGGATTTAATGTGGGTGGACTTAATGTGGGTGTAAATCTCGGCTAGCACCTTGATTTGCAAACTCCACATACGTCCAGAATCTTTAGCTTTGCGTCCTAGCATCATAATGTACTATTTTATTTGATTGATACGAGCGTATTTATTTGATACGAGGTTCATAATTTTTGTAATGCAAAATAATTATATGCAGAGAAAAGTAATAGTTATTTAAATATCGAGGGCTGAAAGTAGAAGATTATGCCTGCGGTTCATATTGAAGCCCGACGCGAAGCGAGGGCTTTTATTGAACCAAGGGCGTAATCTTCCTTTCAGTCTGAGTGTATTTACAACGTTTCACGCACAACTACACGACTTAATTGTAGTATAAATCAATTTTTGAATTTTTAAAACTCGCTGGACATTTTGAAAATTATACTAAACATGCCATGTTTTTTCTATAAACTTCATACAATAATTTATTTGTTTGTTCTAATTTTATGATTATTTTCCGGGCAATTATTTTACGGACAGCAAAGTAAAAAAATACACTAATATTTTATATAGCAACGGGCTTTTATTTTACGGACGTTAAGTTCAACTTTCAGTCACGATAACTAGAATGTAAAGTATGTTTTACGATTCGTTTGTGCGTAAAACCATTTTTTACGAGCGTAGTCGAAGACTTTGTCAGTTAACTTTAGCATTTTTTTCAACCAATCATAGTCCCTGAAAATGACGAATTGTTCTTTTAATTTTTTTATTGGAGTTGGCTTAACTTTCAATTTTTACTGAATATATACAATACAAAAAGTAAGAGAGGAAAATTATTACATTATAAAAAGAGAAAACATCAAAATTTTCAAAATATTAAAATTAGAACTAAACATATATGCCATTGATTTTAATTTTTTTTACGCACAAACGAATCGTAAAACACATTTTACATCCTAGTTAACGTGGTTGAAAGTTGAACTTTACATCCGTAAAATAAAATCCCGTTGATATATGAAATATTAATATATTTTTCTACTTTACCGCCCGTAAAATAATCACCCGTAAAATATTCTTAAAATTAGAACAAACAAATAAATTATTGTATGAAGTTTATAGAGAAAATCATGGCATGTTTAGCATAATTTTCAAAATGTCTAGCGAGTTTAAAAAATTCAAAAATTGATTTATACTACAATAAAGTTGTGCAGTTGTGCGTAAAACGTTGTACATATACTCAGGCTGAAAGGAAGATTACGCCCTTGGTTCAATAAAAGCCCTCGCTACGCGTCTATATGAACCGCTGGCGTAATCTTCTACTTTCAGCCCTCTGATAGTTCTTCTGAAGAGTGTGATTATCCAATGATACGATTGCAATTGAAGAAACAGATTCTGTCAAAGTGAACTATGTATACCTAAAAAGTTTTAGGATTTTTTTAAAAATAAAATATACACTCGCTGACCATATACCTGAGTACGGTTAAATCGTCTGCATTGTTTACACGCAATTGCTTATAATAATTTTTATGTAGCGTAAGCAACCAAATACATATCACGCATATGCCCAAAACGTTGTTTACATTTAATTTACAAATACATACTATCGATTGTTGTTATTGTAATTAGTTTTTTTATTTTATTGTAAACAAACCACTAAAATACGAGAAATATTTCTTTCACTTAACACAATGTGTTAAAATTTACGTTTCTGCTTACAAATACCTCAATTTCCTCAAAATTTTATAAACGTTATAATTATGATGGCAGTAAAATAGCAGAGAGGAGAAACAACAATAATTGCGTCAGTTCATAATGGCTTAACGTTGAATCATCGAGGTCGAAATAAAATATAGTTTGCGGTTTAAAAGTTGTAAGATATTTATTATAATTTACGATCAGCATACTTCCATGTTTGGTCATAAGATAAAATGAATGTTTAGCAAATAGTCAGTCACAGATGTGGTATGATGCATTTATATTACATTTTAAAACACTTGTAGTAGAATAAAGCTCTACAAGCAACATTGAAACAACACAAGTTCGTCCCACGATCATACTAAGCTTTGTAATCTACATCTAATACTAAGCAACATAAGAGTTGATAAATTATAATGTTTTTTTTACCAATATCCACTAATATTATTGCAGTGAAACAAATCTCCATAACAAAAATAATGTTATCATACCAATTGTTTTAAAATCGATTTGAATTTGCTTTGCACAAATCGAACTCGTTTATCGACCATTAGAAAATTCTTAAAAATCCGGTTGCAATCTATTACAACTTGTTTACATTTCAAGAATAGGTGAGGTAGGTCATATTTACGTTTTTATCAGTTTAATGACTTCATTCATTGTGGAATTTGATTTGATTTGATTTGAAATAGAGGATATTTAGACATTTTGATATTTTATAAGGAGATTGTATATAATCCTATCTGCTTTGTTCAGTTTTATCCCTCGGCTGAACTACAAATTTGATTTCTTTTTTATCTTTCGCTGTGTTTAATATATTTTTGCATGACTGTTGGTTTAACCAATGGTCTTAATCTAGCATGAACGAACCAACTATATGTTCGATGATTTGCACCGTAGAGTGGCGATTATAAGATCATGACACACTATTTGGAAAATCTTAATATAACTTAGAAAAGTACTTCGGTTTGAAAACCTTCACGAGCCAGAAGTGAAATTCTTACTTTAATTTTTTGGCATTTCTCGACGTTTTAGGACCTACTGATTCTAAAAAATAAAAAAATAATGTCCATCTGTCTGCCGTCACAACCGTCGTTACAGAAAAAACTGCTGAAGCGATTTCAAAAACTTTTGTTTCTAAAAATACGTTAACTCAATGGTAAGAGCTTAAATGATGATGGGTTCGAAAACTGTACCGGAAATGTGTCAAAAAATCGATAAGTGTGTCAAAAAAAGAAATTTGCATATTTTTGGCGTAAAAAACGTTCATTTTAAGTGAAAACGAGTAGCAACATGCAATATGGGGAAATCTTGATGGTCGGCATTGGTATGTGAGGCCAGGAGCTTTATTTTTGTATAATAAGTGTGTCAGAAACATAACGTTTAGTGTGTCAAAAGAATGATTTTTATCTTTTTCCAACCAATTATTTTGAGAAACATAAAATGGGAAACCTTTTTGATTAGAAGCATTTGTCAAATAAAATTAATTATTTGTATGACGTGAAATATAAATAATTATGCTGTTGCGCTGTTGTAGACTATTTAGATGTTCTTTTTTTTAATAAAAATTGTTTACAATATGTGTCACAACAACACATAAATACCTTTTAAGACCTAGGTCCCACATCAACTTGCTCTCTTAGGTGTTCATGAACACTTTTTTTAAACCTCTGTTAATTGAAGCCACCAGAGACTATGGGTTCCGGCAAACTATTACATTTGTATGCAGTTCGGACAAAGAAGTGTTTCTGCGATCTGCCAATATGACAGCACGGGATTTTGACCGTTTGACTGGTTGCGGTAGCCGATTGCCGAGTGAAACGGGGGTACGAATATGTTTAAGGCATGATGCTGCTGACGCCATCTGAGCACTGTCGATGACTATATTTGTAAAAAACAACGAGGTCAGCAGCACTGCGACGATGTGGTAGGGATGCAAGTTTTGTTGTCAAATCTCGATCACCCACAATTTGTATAGCCCGGGTTTTAAACAGCGTCCAAGAGGTTCACGATGGAAACAGAAGCAGCACTCCAAACTTGACAACAGTACTGCATACAAGGACAAACATATGATTTATAAACATGGAGCAATCGGTATAGAGTGAAGAATTTTTTGCATCTATTAAGGAGGCCGAGTTTTCTAGACGCGCTTTTTACCATCGCCATTACATGATCGTTCCGGAGTAGATCATTTGAAACTGTGACTCCCAATAAACGAATGTTTTCACATTCACCTATTGGATCATCACATATACTGAGTAAAATATCTTTGGGGAAATCGGTCTTTCATCTGGAAACAATCAACAGCTGTGTTTTGGTAGAGTTGAAATTGACCAGGTTTTGGTCATCCCGATCGGTGACTTTTTTTAGGTCTTTATTCAAGCTTAAGGCAGCGTCTCTCCGGGCGGGATTAATTCGTTCGTGCATTTTACCTTTTGAAGGAAGGGGCTCGAACGATTTGTGCAGAGTACTATCATCTGCAAAACTATTTATTGGGTTGCTGGTGATTTCCAACAATTCGTTGATATAAATCAAAAATAGGGTTGACGACAATGCTGAGCCTTGAGGTACACCAGCGTTAATTAGTTTAGACTCAGACCAAAATCTGTCTAGGGAGACCAAAATCTAGAATCAGCTGCACAACATTAGGATGAAAACCATACGCAACGAGCTTATTGATTAATTTGGCATGCCAGACTCGATCAAATGTCTTGGAGATGTCTAAAGCAATAACGTATGTTTCACCACCTTTATCAAGTATGCTGTTCCAACAATGCGCTACATAGTTTAATAGATCGGTAGTTGATCTTTTGTTTCGAAAACCGTATTGGCTGTCGGCTGTTAAATGATTGGCTTCAAAAAAATTTGTAATGTGTGTATTAATATAATGCTCGTAGACTTTGGATAGGACCGATAGTAAAGCTGTTGGCCTATAATTTGAGATATCGGATTTTGGTCCCCTTTTGGGCATTTGCCAACTTCCATCACGAGAGAAATATACCAGATTTGTAGGATTGGTAGAATATCTTAGTTAAAGTTGGTGCAAGTTCTTTGGAAAAGGTTTTTAAAATAATGGGTGAAATGTTCTTGATGCTTTGTTGAAGTTTAACCCCTAAGGCTTTGTTGAGGTTTAACCCCTTTAAAAGTTTAATGACTACTTTTGGTTTGAAGTGGAATTCATTCATTTTAACTCCTGAAACCTGGATTTGGGGTATTTCTTTAGGAGTTTCCAAAACAGTGAAGTTCAGAGCAAAGGGATCAGCGAACAAGTTAGCTTTTCTTGCGGGATCATAGACGATTGAACCACCATCAATAATAGGGGGAATAGACGGTTTTGTACCAGAATTTAAAGAATTCATGGCACTGTAGAAAATCTTGTTCAGATATAGACATAGACGTAAGTTTTGAAGTTTTCGCTTTTTCAATTTAAGACTTTTCGTTTGAGATAATCTGGTAAGATATTTTGTTGGCCTTTAGATATCGGGATCGATTAGTGGGAGTTTTTTCATGAATCCATATCTTAAATGATCTACGTTTGTTTCTAAGTGCCGTTTTGGCAGCTTTTAAATACAAGTATTTTGGTTTGGGTTTTGGAGAAAGGGACGAATTTATTGATCGCAAATTGGATGGTTTCTGTAAAGTTGTGAGCAGAAACATTTACATTGTCAGTGTAAAAAGAATCATGGTCGAAAAGGAAACCACGGAGAACATTTTGAAGACCAGTCTTATCCATTTTTGAGTCGGGAAATATTTTACGGGGATTGGGAGCTGTAGTTTTAAGTAAATCCGTTTTGATAACTGATGGAATTAAATAATGATCAGGATTTCCAATACTACTTTTCGCGATATCGACAATCGTAATATCTTGCATTGTGGTAAGATAGAGATCTAAAAGAAATCTATAATTACCGCCATCACAGGGATTGAAAGTTAGGTTTTTAACAATTTGGGATAGGCCCTTGCGGGTTGGCTTTACCACTTACGCATAGCTGCGCATAGTTGCTTTACCACTTGCAGACTTATGTCCTTTCTGTTGTACTACCATATGTTTATCAAAAGGTTTTTTAATTTTTTTATGTTTTGTTAAAGAATGAAGAATACTACGGAACGCTGCCTAGCTTAGACTGGGAGTGCTGCCGTTGACTAATTAAAGTTGATATCTCCTTCTAGTGGTATGCGATATCTCTCTCATATGTCAATGGTAGGGACTGGAGTACGCGGGGTAGTCAGACCCGTAGATCAACATTGATCATAATCGATCCCTCCTGCGTACGATATGCCAGCTTATATCGTTCCCAAAAGAACTGTATTTGTTGTTGTATACTTTGCCAGGGATTTAAACGATTTACATTATACTCTAGAAGGTTCCCTTCAGGTAATGCATTGAGTGGTGCTATTTTTTTTAATCAAATGTGTTGTATAGTACACATAGGTTTTATCGTTTAGTTATCCATTATTGTTATATATAATGATATAAAATGTTATAAAATATAAAAAAAAACAAACAAATAAAGATTTGCGTCCATTAACATCCTTAGAACGCATGTTGTTGTGGGACATTGGTCTTAAAAGGAGTTTATGTGTTGTTGTGACACATATTGTAATGTCTACTACCCAGCATTACAATATGTGTCACAACAACACATAAACACCTTTTAAGACCAATGTCCCACAACAACATGCGTTCTAAGGATGTTAATAGACGCAACTTTTGTTTTTTTCTTTTTTTTTAAAATATTTTTTGTTAAATAATGGATAACTAAACGATAAATCCTATCACATATAAGATATGACGTAGCCCAGTATTTCATGATAGGATAAAGAAAATAAAAATAAAATAAGAGATAAAAAGCAAATTTGTTATAAAAATTTGCAGGAACAAAACTAAAATGGGGTTGCCAATAATCCAGCTATCCAGTGGCATAATTCTTGATTATGTGACACACTATCTTTCTCAATGATTAAAGCCCAGATATAGAGTTATATGAAGGCTCGTTTCTTCGAGCAAGCAACGTGTCACCATCAAGGAATATGGCATTGCTAAGATTGAGGATGCTGTTGACTAAATGCATCCGCCAGCACCCTTAAGATATCACCTTGGCTAGTGATATCTCACTGCTATTGCCATTGGTGTGTGATATCTCACGCTAACTCATATGCGAATAGTAAGGACTGGAGCACGTTGGGTTGTCACACCCGTGGATCAAAAAGTTAAAAAAAATTATCAAATCAATAAAAGCTGAGAAAATTAGGGTTTAAACAATTTAAATCAGTTACATCTTCTGTGGCAGGACATAACGGACGAAAATTTAAAATTGATTGAATTAGGCATACCATCGTTTGAAGTTCTTCTAAAGTTTAATTCTTGATAGTTGTATAACTTGAACGTGATGGCATTTCGCCAATGTTACTGAGGACTTTCATAATTAACCAAAGTCAGGTGCCCCTGGTGGAATTAAATGTCTGGTAATGTAACCTCCACCGTAAATTTGAAAATTTTTGCATAGTCTTCTTTAGTTGAGTGCAGTTCCATTATATCATCAAGTTTTCGTTAAGAACCACTAAAATTAGTGTCATTATCGGTAAAAATATCTGTAGGTAGACCTCTTCGAAATACAAACCATATTAACGCAGCAATAAATGCATCAGTCGATAACTCACTCACTGCTACTAAGTGTTCCGATTGTATTGTCATGTAGTCAAATACTGCAATATATCTTTTATTATCTGCACTACTCTTCCACGCTTGCACTACTCTTCCACGAATAGGACCAGCAAAATTAATTCCCGTTTTCAAAAAAGCTTGTGATGGTGTCACTTGCGCTTCTGGAAGTATCCCCATCATCTGTTTGGATATTTATGCTCGCATCTTGCAGAGGATTAAACCATTTTTAATAGTAGATCGGATCATAATTCGGCCATGTACAACCCAGTTTGTTGTTTTAATAAAGAAGCAAATAATGTTGCCCATGAATGTAGATATTTCATATGATAATAAGTAATTAGCTTCTGACTGTAAATATAATGCTTAGATAGTATCATTGAATTTTTGGATTTTTCGAAATATCTTCATTAGACTTGAACCATTGATTCCATTGATGGAATAGTAACTCTAATGTGTTGTTTGCTTCATTAATTGTTGCTGTAAACATTTCCGAAATTTGTTTTTATTTTTTACAGGTTATTTTTTCAGCATCGTAGCTTTGGTATCGTTTGGCAGAAATCCGCAAGTTGAGAGAGCTATTTTGGTCCCACAGATCATGTGGTAATAATTTTGATTGCAGCATTTTTTTATAATGTTTTATATGGAAGAATGTTTAAAATTGTTGAAGTTCGATTGACCACAAAGGTCTATGATCTTCTCGGATGATTTGATATCCATGTCTGTACTACAGTTGAATCAGTCCAAACATAGATATTTATATCTTCTAATTTTAAGTCACCTTTTAATCGTTTGAAAAGTGCCAAAAGATGAGCTCTACTTAACCCTAACTGTGGTAATGAAACCTGTTTCACGGGAGCTACTTTGGTTTTTGATGGTACTAAATGTATATTAATGTGATTGTTTTCATTGATCACTCTTACTTAAATGAGTGCAAGCGTTTCCATTTGCATCAGTCAGAAAATCAATGTATTTGAACATTCTTGAATTTGATCTCAGATTTGTTACTATTAGTGGACTGTAGTTTGCTAGTAAATATGGAATATATCACGGTATCTCAATTTTCTTTAACATAGGCATTGCATGTTATCAATGTTCTGGTAATACCAAAAATCCATAACCGTTGTAAAAACAATTTAAACATGATTACCACTGACGATATCCAACCAACAGGATCAAACAGTTCTGCTGACTCTGATAAAATGGTTTGTTTTTTTGATATTATATCTGTACAAATATTAATGTTGAAACTAATTTAATCCTTACTTTAATTTCATTGAATTGATCGATTTCCTAATTATCTTCTTCTTACAAACTTTTCACATTTTGGATTTTTAAATTTTATGTATTGTTTTTTTCATTATTTTATAGTTTTCAAATTTACAATTTTCAGATTGTTAATTTTACACGTATTCAAATTTTCAAAGTTTTTAATTTTCAATTTTCGTATGTTTTAATTTTCTTTTTTTCTTATTTTTCTTATTTTCCTTTTTATTTCATTTCCCGCTTATTTTTTGTTTTCTTATTTTCTTATTTTCTTCTTTCTGATATTATCATTTTCCTTTTCTCTTATTTTCTTTTTTTCTTATTTTCTTTTTTTCTTATTTTCTTTTTTTCTTATTTTCTTATTTTCTTATTTTCTTATTTTCTTATTTTCTTATTTTCTCATTTTCTTATTTTCTTATTTTCTTATGTTCTTAATTTCTTGTTTTCTCGTTTTTTATTTTCTTATTTTCTTAATTTCTTATTTTTTTATTTTCTTTTTTTTTTATTTTTTCATTTTCATATTTTCTAATTTTTTATTTTCTTATTGTTTTATAAATACTTTCATATATTCGTATATCTCATTTTCTTATTAGTCTATTTGCTTAATTTGTTTTTTTCTTATTTTCTTATTTGCTTTTTTATTTTTCAGAAAAAGAGGAAGGCTCATATTAAATTTGTTAAAAAGTATTTTCATTCGAAAAATGTGTTACTATGAAAATGGAATTAATAATGCAAATGTGTGCATAGCAAGTGAGGTGGCCATTATAAAAGCAAACGCTTATTCGGCATATTGCGCTAAAATTCAATGGCTACAGTCATTTTTATGTAGGAGTGTTGGCTTTTCTCAATTTTTTCAGATTTTAATAATTTTAATAATGAACATTTTTTATATTTATGTGAAATCAGGCTTAGTTTCAGTCAAATCATTAGTTAACCTGACAGTTGGAATAAGTAAATGCGCTTATTTTAGATGTAGCACTTTAAATTAAACCAGCGATATTGCCACATTTGCCGTGCTTGGTGACACAAAGCAAGAAGTGCCTAATTGTGTAAATTCATCGGCCTGTATTCTTTTTGGCTTATTTCATCAATTTCCTGTCTTTAACAAAACTTAAACTGGTTTTGTACATTAATCTTATAAAAAACTGAAAAGGTACATTGCAAGTTCTCTTAGATGTAAGAAAAAGGGAAACCCTTTTGTTTTCTTAGTAAATTTTAATGCTATGCCGGTTTTGCATTTTTTCTCCTTTTATATAACAAAACAACATGATTGGAAAATGGGAACGATGTCCGATTGTACATTTATTTCTTTTATTTTTTATATAAATTTAATTTAATACAAAATATTTCCATTATTTTTCTTAATACGAAAAAATCAAAGGAATTTTTATTAAATTCATAAGAACTTTATGTATTCATTTTTATTTAAATTTTTTGATTGCTTTAGGATTTTCCTATTGAGTTGATTTTTATATTCATTGTTTATAGAAAGGAATTTTGAATAACGAATTTCTTATGCATTGACGTTTTTTCTCAAAAAGATAATATTCTTAGTCTTTTGTATGATAGAACTTTTTTCAGTAAGTTGCCAGTTAAATTACAAAGACTAGCGAGGAAAAATCATTTATAATAAATCAATAAGAAACCGTCTCATATCCGACCAAACATATGTGATATCCGTGGCATCTATTTCATTGGATTAGCTTCGTACTTTGAATCAACTTAAAATACATTTCAAAGCTCACTATGTTGTACTCGTTTCTATATAACCTTAACCTTTTCACTATCAGTCGATACATTAAAATTTGTAATTTATTAAATTCAGTATAATTAAATGCTAATCCATTTAACCTTTTGAGATTTAAAGATTTTAATCTGAATTGAAGATTTATATAATAGAAAAGCATTATCATGTCAAAAGGTTATATTTTCTATACAAGAAAACTAAAAAATAAAAATGTCGTTTTGTTATTTACAACATTAGTGTGTGATAAAAATGGAATTAATTTTTATTTTAATTTTTATTTTCTTAGCCATTAGTCAGAATAATGATATTATGGAAACATTTTTTACTTCTTTTACAGTCGTAACACGTCTTTTGTCAAAAGCTAATAAGTGTTGTCTAATCTGCAGAATGTCTTAATTGATTCGTAGTTTAAGCTTCAGTATGCAACTTAAGAAAACCTATTGAATTTCGGGTAGTTTTACTTAGCTAGTTAGCGAACATGTAAAACGAACAGCTAGAAATTATTGACAACCGAATTTTGTACCATCTTTAACCCAGAGTTGGGCTGCGCTCTCTTTGCCCACGTGATTGTTTCATAAGAGATGGTTGTTACTACCATCGTATAAATCCACTTAACAATAGCAGGGCAGTTGAATTTATCATGATGATATGACTTAATTGAGCTCGATTTATTTGGTAAACGAGATAATTAATTGTTAGTCTAATTGAATGATAGTTGATGTACACCATGTGTTTATTCTATCAGATTGAGGCTTATATATACTATTATAACTCAAAGTTTCAAAGGATGGTCATTTTAAGCGAGATCTGCTGAAAGACTCGTTCAATATCTGTTATACAAAGGCACAAACAGCAACTTACTCATTGTAGATTGTCTGCTTCCGGTTTTAACTTTGAAACGCGTACTGAAGGAGTTTTGTTTTATCAACTTCTCTATCATTCTTAATATAAATGATGTGAAAGTGAAGTTTGTTCATACTACTGTAATTGAGTAACATCTTTCTTAGCAATTTTCAGAAATAATAGCATCTTGACCGTTTACTAAAGTTCTTTACTATGCCCAAGAGCCAAACACATATGAATATTTCCATGGGATGGAATGATTTTTTTTGCTGTAAAAAGGCTGGTACATGGTTGGAAGCTGGCTATTTTTTACTTAAGGAAGGAACAAAATTAATGCGGAGGCAAAAAAAATATTTTCCAAAATGGTTTTAGATTTAGTTTATTTAAATAATAGTAAACCGATATGAAGCAATGCAAAAAAAAAAATATTAAAAAAATATAATAATTTTTTAAATCACTAAAATTAATTATTCGAAGTGTCCGTTTGCTTTTTGTGTTTGTTTTCATTATCTTCACAAAAAAATTTCTTTCGCACATAATTTTAATAAAACATGAAAATAAGATCAAATGCATCAATTTAATATTACAAAAGTTAAATTATCTCAGAAAATGTTAAATGAAACCAGTTATTTTAGAAAATGGAAAAATTATCCTTCATTTTCATTATTATGAAATGTGCGTAAATGTGCTTAACCATTTATGACATGGGGTAGCGAAAATCCGAAATTCTACGTCCACGCCGTGCTACCTGGGTAACGCTAACAGAATTAGGTTGGTGTAGTTGAGAGGGGCAGAGTAAATACTGCTTATACTCAATGATTCTGCACCTATGGTGAGTCATTGGCGCCATAAAACCAATGCAACTGAAGCGTTTGTTCTCCATGTTAGGGGCGGCTTGGAGCGGGCGTCTGTCTTAGATCAAGCGGCTCGCTATATAAATGTGTAGAAAGCGTCTGTTCTCCATGTTAGGGGCGGCTTGCAGCGGGCGTCTGACTTGGATCAAGCGGCTCGCTATATAAACGTGTAAAAAGGTTGTTTCTGGTGACCTTAAGATGCATAACGAACCCATTCACGAAAATTTGGGTTGGGCGAAGGGCTAACACCCCATTTCCGTAAAAAAATTATTGTCATGAATTCTGTACACAGGCCTCGGAATATCTCGGAATCATTATTGGAACGACCTCGGAAACTGTACCCGGACTACGATTTAAAAATGGGAACCTGGAACGTGCTAAGCCTTAGAAGACCAGGAGATCTCCTAAAACTCACACAACAAGACGAGAGCTACACACTAGATATAGTGGCATTACAAGAACTAAGATGGCCAGGTAGTGGAATCCATGAAACAGCGAAAGGATACACTCTTTATTATTGCGGTCATCAAAACGGAGGAGAATTTGGAGTTGGCTTTCTTATACACCGTCGCGTGAATCAGCATGTTATCGACTTCTGCCCAATTAATATGCGGTTATGCACACTGAGAATCCGCACGCAAAAATTCAATGTAACGATCGTCAATGTTCATGCACCTACTGAAGATAAAGCAGATGATATTAAAGACCTGTTCTTCCTAGAACTCGAAGAAGTCATCAATAAAATCCCGCGGCACGATATAAAAATCGTGGTAGGTGACTTTAATGCTCAAATCGGTAGGATTGCAGAACTTAAAACACATATCGGCCCTAACAGCTTGCATCATACCAGCAACAATAACGGTTTTCGCGCAGCCGAGCTGGCTATGATGTATGATCTAGTAATTTCCAGCACTTTCTTCCCTCACAAGAGAATCCACAAAGCAACGTGGAAATCAAATGACGGAAGAACGGAAAATCAAATCGATCACGTCATGATTTCTAAGAGACACTCCACAAGTGTAACTGACGTTCGATCATACAGAGGTGCTGATATGGACACTGATCATATGCTTGTCATCTTTAAGTACAAGTGCA
This sequence comes from Diogma glabrata, assembly GCA_963693315.1. Lineage (NCBI taxonomy): Eukaryota > Metazoa > Arthropoda > Insecta > Diptera > Cylindrotomidae > Diogma > Diogma glabrata. The sequence goes on along the minus strand of OY856186.1, from coordinate 76,724,982 downwards.
AATTATCATCTACATTTAATAGACAAGCAAAAAAGACCGTGCGCTGGAACGTCGATGCATTTAAACATCCGGAAACGCTGAACAGATATCAGGAAATTGTAACGCAAAGCATAGAAGAGCAAGACATCTCTTCTGAGATGCCATTTAACATACAAGAAGAATGGCAAACGCTTCAATCAACCATTATAGCCGCAGCACAAACTACAATCGGAAAGCGGCCACCGAAATCACACAACGAATGGTTCGACGACGAGTGCCGCCAATCCGTTGAACATAAACAAAAACTGCGAGAAAAATGGTTAACAAGGAACACCCGAAGCTCCCAAGCTGATTATCTATGCGCCAGGAAAGTCTCAGCAAAACTTCTACGTAAAAAGAAACGCGAACACATGAAGAGCTGCATTGAAGACATCAACCAACATGCGGCCAGCGGAAATTCAAAAGAGTGCTTTGCCAATGCACGGAATCTGAGAAAAGATTTCGACCCAAGATCTACAGCCATCAAAAATGAAAATTATGAACTTACAACAAGTGAACGTGATGTGCTGGCAGTGTGGCGATCCCACTTTCAAGACCTATTGAATAGGACGAATGAAGTTCATCCTATTCGAGCAATTGCTCCATCAACTGAGAAGATTTTCGTCCCTTACCCAGCAATAGAGGAAGTGGAAGCTGCAATTAAAAAACTGAAAAATGGCAAATCACCAGGTTTCGATGGAATTCCCGCAGAACTTTTGAAAAATGGAGGAGCAGCTCTGGTCTCACGTATATACGATCTGATTCTTCCAATCTGGGACCAACAAGAACTGCCTGCTGAATGGAAAACGACTCTCATTGTTCCGCTACATAAGAAAGGTGACCGTCTAAAGTGTGCGAATTATCGTGGCATCGCACTGTTGAACACTGCATATAAAATACTAGCTAATGTCGTACTTGCTCGACTCATCCCTTTCGCCGAATCTATCATCGGTGACTATCAGTGTGGTTTTCGTCCCAACCGCTCAACCACAGATCAATGTTTTACATTAAGGATGATTCTGGAAAAATGTTGGGAGTACAACATCAGCATTCACCAGCTCTACGTTCATTTCAGGCAAGCATATGATAGTATCATCCGCGACAACCTCTGGTCCGCACTCATATGCCTTGGTATCCCAGAGAAACTTGTTTCTCTGTGCAAACTCACAACATCGGGATCAAATTGTAGAATAGTAATCGAAGGGTCAGTTTCTGATCCTTTCGATATAACATCAGGTGTTCGACAAGGTGATGCACTCGCGCCTGTACTGTTTAATTTGGCGCTAGAGTACGCGATAAGAAAAAGCCGAATTGAAACGCAAAACTGCATATATAATAAATCTAGTCAAGTTCTTGGCTACGCAGATGATATTGTGCTTCTCGGACGTAGAACGAGCGATATTAAAGATAGTCTCTCTCAGCTTGAAAGAAATGCTAAACGACTGGGATTATGCATCAACACCGGCAAGACTAAAATACTAACAACATCTAAGAACATACCTCCCGGAAATCTGGATACTGGCGACTACGAAGTGGAACGCGTGGAAAACTTCAAATACCTCGGGTCTGTAATAACATCGTCAAATGACATGCAGGCAGATATCAAAGCCCGTGTCTCTGCCGCATACAGAGTTTTCTACGCATACTCAAAACTTCTGCGATCAAAACATCTTTCGCGGTCGTGTAAACTCACACTTTACAAAACATTAATTCGACCTGTGCTTACATTTGGAAGTGAAAGCTGGACACTGACTTCCTCCGATTGTAGAATTTTATCAACATTCGAGAGGAAGGTCATACGAACAATTTATGGTCCATGTAAAGTTGCTGAAAATCAGTATAGAATCCGAATGAATCATGAAATCAGACAGCTTCTTGGAGGCTGCGATGTAATCGGATTCATTAAATCTAACCAAATCAGATGGTTTGGTCATGTAGAAAGGGCTCCATTAGAAAGAATGATAAAAAAAGCGTCCCAACAACAACCAGCTGGTGTTCGTCGAAGAAGAAGACCTAGACAACGCTGGCGTGATGACATCATCCAAGACCTTCGTGATATAGGATGTCAAAACTGGGGTCAACTGGTCATGGAACGAGATGATTGGAAGCTTATTGCACAGACGGCAAAATCCCTTCATGGGATGTAAACGCCAGAGAGAGAGAGAAATTTATGACATGTGCACGATATGACGTTAGCTTATACATGACATGTATTATGTCAGTTTTGTCCCCGGAGGTTTTGTAACATGCACAATAAATTCTCTTTTCATGCATTTTTTTATAAGTTGTTTTATTAAACGTCTATTAAATTTTATTCACACATTTTTTCAAAATAAGCTGTAAGATAAAATTTAAGTTTTAGAAAATGTGACAGTGTAATATATTGGTTATTTTCGATATCTGTAAAGGTGGCTGAACCTTTTGCTAAGAATACCAACAGGAAGTAATCGGAGGACTGTGTGCCTTGAGATTTTATATTCCAGCGATACATGAATGAACGTCCCCCAATCCAGCACGAATTAACCAATATGCACGCATTTGAGAAAGAAGAGATGGACCCTTAAAAAATTGAATAAAGGAGACTCTAACGATCCTAGAATCGAAGAAAATTTTACCTAATTTTTTGGAAAAGAATAAAATTAATTATTTGTTTGACATGAAATGAGAATATGAAATTGGACATGGAAATTTTTGATTTTATTATTATTTTTGAAATATTTTTGAAAGTTTGTATTTTTGATTTTATTTTAAATTTTGGAATTTTGAAAAAAGTTTGTTTAGTTGATTTAAATTATGTTATAATTTTTGCAATATTTTTAGAAATTTGGAAAAAGTTTCAATTTTTGGGTTATTCTTAGAATTTTTGAAAAAGGTTTCAATTTTTGATTTTGTAATAATTTTTGGAATATTCCTAGAATTTTGAAAAGAGTATTTTTTTTGATTTTTTATAATTTTTGCACTATTTTAAAAATTTTTGAAAAATTTCTATTTTTCACTTTGTTATAACTTTTATTATATTTTTGGAATAGAATTTGAAAAGAAATATGAAGTTTTGATTTTGAAATATCTTGTCGAAAATCTAAATGGAGAGGTTTTAGAGTATAGTTGGTGATTGTATTACCTTTTCACTAAATTTTGTTTATTTATGATCTGTTATAATTTTCCGGCAACGTTTTGATGTTTCGTGTTAGTTTTGTAATAATTTTCTAAAAAGAGATAAAATACTTGTACTTTTGCAAATAGTTTTAATTTTGATATACATCAACATCGCTGCTCAAAACTAAAAATAATGTCCTCATAAAAGTTTTTTGCCGAAAACTATATCAAAATTCCTACCCAACCCCGAAGTCTCGATATCTCAGAGCTGTGAGATTTCAACCCCTTCATATATATAATTTTTGTAATTTTGACGAAAAGTTTGTTTCTTTTGATTTTGTTATAATTTTTGCAATATTTTGAGAATCTTGGAAAAAGTTGAATTTTTGGAATATTTTTAAAATTTTGAAAAAAGTTTTAATTTTTGATTTTGTTATAATTTTTGAAATATTTTTATAATATTGAAAGAAGTTTGTATTTTTGATTTTTTTATAATTTTTGCAATAATTTAAAATTTTTTGAATAAATTTATATTATTGATTTTGTAATAATTTCTGTAATATTTTTGAAAAAAGTTTAAATTTTTGATTTTATTATAATTTTTGGATTTCTGAAAGAAATCTAAATTTTTGATTTTGTAATATTTCTCGAAACGCTAAATGGAGAGGATTTTGAGTAGTTTGCTGAGTGTATCATCTTTTCACTAAATTATGTTAATATATGATCTGTTATAATTTGCCGGCAGTAAATTTCTAAACAGAGGTAAAATACTTGTACTTTTACAAATAGTTTTATGTTTGATATACATCGTAGCCGATAACTAAAAACAATGTCCTCATAAAAGTTTTATGCCGAAAACTATATCAAAATCCTTAACCAAAACCGAAGTCTTGATATCTCAGAGCTGTGAGATTTCAGCCCCTTCATATTTATATTTACTATTTTCACGAACTAAACAGAAATTGTTTTAATAAAATTTTCTCATAGAAATATGATAATATGTTTTTCGTTCGCCTACATATTAAAGTGTAAATTTATTATTGTGATATGCGGCCTCAAAGTGTCATTTTTTAACCATATATTTTGTTGTCATACTTACGTCCAAAAAATTAAAAAACATTTGCATTTGTTTAAATTCTATGAAAAATAGGAAATTTTATCAAAGCAACCTTTCGATTCCAAATATCCTAATCCAATTAAAATAGTTGTTATTATAAATTAAAAAATGACAATATGTACTTCTTATTATTTCGCAAATATTTTGTTTTTTATTATCTAAAATTTTGCTCAATGCATTTCGGCTCACGTCATTATCAAGAGAGCGATACAAAAAGGTTATGAAGAAAAATTTTTGATTTGAATCAAAAATAAAATGAAAAATGAATAACTAGATTAAATAATTTATATAAACAAATTGTTAAAACGATTAATTAAAAAGAAGGTAATTTTTCTTATTAAATTGGTTGATAAAGAAAATAACATAAATTGGTTGATTTAATAGTTTCTAAAAATGATGATCGAAAAATAGATCTGGATTTGTCAAAGGAGGATAAATAACGTCGGTTTGAGAATTTAGTAAATTTTTGTTAAAGTGCATTGCTTTACGTATTTCAAAAGATTCCAGAAGATCAAATTTAAGACCTTTCGTTACATATTGTAAAATTTGAATATTGTTGTTATTTATGAAATTGCTAGTATGATTTTCCTCAATTAAATGATTAGGTGGAAGATGTTTGTCCTAATCTTTATGTAGATATCATAGGAAAATCTACCTGTTTTAAGTTTTATTTTTGTTTTATTTTTGTTTTTAATGTGTCACAACAAAAACCATACGCTAAATAAATAGCACTACGAAAATGTTCAGCACATCGAACATGAAACTGGCGACCTGTCTGTCCTACATAGATTGCATCACAGACAAAACAAGATAGTTGATATACTCCAAGCTTTGAAAATTTACTTAATTTTTGTTTATTATCTACAAGAAGATTTTGAAAGTTATGATTATTATAATAAGCACAACATAAATTTGTATATTTTGAAATTTTTTTTTCCAAATTTTTGGCTTAAATTGCCTGTGTAAAGTATTTTACGCCATAAGCAGGAGGGATCGATTTTGATCGATTATGATCAATGTTGATCTACGGGTCTGGCTACCCTGCGTACTCCAGTCCCTGCCATTGATATATGAGTTAGCGTGAGATATCACATACCACTGGCAATGGCAGGAGATGTCATTAGCCAAGATGATATCTTAGGGTGCTGGCGGACGAACTTTAATTAGTCAACGGCAGCACTTCCATGTGTGGGCTTTGTGCCTCGATTGAGGTGGTGCGTCTGGGGTGCGCTGCATCAGCTGGATTATTGGCATTTAGTTTTGTTTTGTTTTGTGCAAATTTCTCACAATTTGTTTTTCACTTATTATTTTGTTATTATTTATTCATCTTATTATGAAATATTGGCATATGTCATATTTTATTGTATGATAGGATTTTTTACTTAATTATCTATTTTAAAATAAAACATAAAAAAATAAAATAAACCTTTTGATATATATATGGCAGTACAACCAAAAAAAAATAAGTCTGCAAGTGGTAAAGCAAATTTGCGCAATCCACCCGCCCATAAAGCGGCACGTCCACGGAATTTGCAGGGACAAAACATATATGAATCAATAAACAATTTTAAAATACATGTTCAAAACATCTACGGATTGAATGCTAGCCAGGACCACGTGCTCGCCAGATAGCTTTATACAGTGGTTTTGTACTCACGGAGGCTCTACAAATTATTTTCATCCATCCATAGACGGGCTTTGCTCTTAGATAATCTGTAGGTCAGTGGGTATAACCTTATCAGAACCAACTGAATTTAATGGTTTTAACTGTTTGGTTGGCCAAAAAACTTAGACTATGTCACCAGATCCTCGGGCATTCAAACTAACGAAGGCTTGACATTTCACGTAGCTGGGGTTGCCGGCTCGTAGGGAAAATTGGTGTCCTTGAAGCTGGTCGTTAAAAATTAAATTTTCTCAGACGCTCCTAAAAAATTCTTGTTGGAGAAATAAATAGCTAGGACATTTTTGTTTTAAATAAAAAGAACCCGTGCCGCAAAATCATCGAAGTTGATTTAGTGATAAATTCGTAGATTTTTTAAATTTCTCTAAAATACGTAGATCTTAAAACAAAATCATTATTTGCTCAAAACGTATACTTCTGATGTTATTTAAAAAAAAAATTCTCGAAATTCTTCGTAGCTCGTAAAAACAAATATGACGAAAAGTGATAATTTTGTTTTTTTTCACGATTATATTTATATTCTTTTTATTAGCTATAGCAGAAGAAGAAAATTAGCACTCTTTTGCCATCCTTATTATATATGATTTTTATGAATTGGGAAGATTTACAAGTTTCTTTCAAAATATCATCAAAAATATACATTTTAGGCAAAAAATGATAAGGTCCTTTGGTTGTAGAGATTTAAATTTCCAATAAACATATCTAAACAATTTTTTTCAATCTGCATATTTCATGAGATATTTAAAAAAATCTACGATTTTATCGAGAAATCAATTCCGATGATTTTCGGGCACGTGTTCTTTTTATTAAAAAAATGCTCTTTTGTTTGAAAAAATCTAATTTTTAACGACCAGTCGAGTGTCTATTAATAGTTGGACGGTTTCCATCCAACTTAACCAGGTAGCCTGGTGTTATAGAGTTGGTTGCAAGGATTTTCCTTAGTCTAATAGCTTCCGTAGCTTCCTCAATATTTTCACAAACAAGTCTACTGGCTTTTCGTAATTTTTTTTTAGAAAGCCTTAGAGAATATTTTGATAAAGACCCTAGTCATGAGGCTCAACAAGGGCCTAAAAGCCTCCTTAAGATTATTCATCTGAGCAACAAAAAGCGATTGGTTGCGATTGATTAACAACGAGTAGCTTTCCCCTCTCGTCATATCTTTTGGGGGGTTATAGTGAGTAAGGAGAAAATAAAACAATCTGACACGACAGCAGTTGAACCTTCTTCTACGGATCCGGAAATGTTTTACTGAATCTTGTTCTAGCTCGAACATTAAACAAGAAGGCTTTGCAGAAGATGTATGCTCGACTGCCACGCATTCCAAGATGAGCTACTTTGACATAGGTAATCTATGTCATCCAAATCAAGTACATATAGCGATGCTATTGTTAGCACATCGTTCTGATCCTGAAACCATGGATATCTAAGAACTCAATAAACAAAGTCACAATACCCATAGACTCCTTTATGTGAGGATGGTAAGGTTAAAGTTCGTATTTTAAATAAAACAGTCATATGAATATTTTCTTACTACCCATCTATAGTGACAACGATATGGTCATCATGGGTATGGAGATCAACCCAAACTTTCTTTGGTTAGTCTCATCGTCGATGGCGTATGATGCCAATGGCCTCTGCCGTCAAAACTTCTGGTTACTGTTATTACGGCAGCCTTCCTCATCGAAGAGATTCACTAAACAACGAAAGATTCAATTTTTGATTGTCTTTAAATCACTAACCTTATTTTATGCAACAGGGGTTGCAAACCAACATGGGTAACAGAAGTAGGTCCATGAGGCCTTCAGGATCTGAAGTTTTCCTTGGATTTTTTGTTCGCGCTTTTGGATTTTTTGTTCGCACTCTCTTTCGACCACCTCAACACACGGGCCATAGGTCCCTCATGAAGTTTATGGCTGTTTTGTATAACAGATGTGACCCTTGGTGGCCTTACATGCTATTAGCTTGAAGAACCGTTGGAGCCGTCTTGGGTTTTTAAAAATGGGTGATGGACTTAGGTTCAACCTAAGTATTGACAAGAAATTCGTAATCAAGACAATTGCCACCATCTTCAATTTTCGGTAACTTAACTGCCACAAAAAGGTTGTCTTGAAGTAAATTTAGTCTTTGAAAGGTGAACCTTTGCCTTTTTGGTCACGTTTACTGCCTTTTCTTGTGATTTTTGCCTCTCATCAGAAGCATGCTTTTTTGTTTTTAATGACAAGTTTTTGCTTTATCCTATACAAGTTTAGTGCCCCAATGGAGTTTAATGCTACTAGAGTCCATTTTCGACACTGTTTCCTTTATTTTCTCTTAATTTTTACAAGTTTTTTCTTTTTGTTTTTATTTTTAAACATTTTCGTTGCGGAGTAAAATATGTTCATATCTATACGTAGATGACCTATACAAACAAGGTTAGGTTATTTGTGATGGCTCTATGTTTCAGAGTACACTGTTTGCAACTGAGCTTTTTGACAAACAGAATTTAACAGATTCTAAGCACGGTACGCTATCCTCCACTATTCATTCCAGTCAAATAAGGAACGAGGAGAGTTAATTCGTGTTTGGTTCGGGACCTCTAATTGTTTATTTAGGAGAAGCTTTGATAGCGAACGAATCGTGAGGGTTACCCGCTATCCACTACCCGCGATTTTTTCTGGCTGCTGGCGCATGAAGTTCTAAAACTTTAAACGTTAATGAATTCAAGTGACATTGCGAACTTTAAGAAACTTAATCAATTTTAGTCAAATTCGTATAACGCAAATAATCGAATTTTAGCGAACTTGAACAAATTGTGAATAAATCGTGGAGAATGTAGCCGAATTTGGAAAAAAAAACAAGTGAAAATAACGACATTTTTACTAAATTTAAGCAAAATAAATCAAATTTAAGCGACGCAAATAAAATTTAGATGAATTTAAGGGAATTATGTATATATATTGAAATGTAGTAAATTTGCCGAATTCTTACTACTCTTGCCACTGCAGGAAATATTTCTGCAATTTTACTTTCAATAAATAAATTTCAAAAACATCTTTACAAAAATAATAAAAAATTTATTTTATTAATTAAGTTAACTAGTTCTTACTCTAAATTAACATCGATAAAAAACTATAGATTTATGTTTAAATCTCATTTATCCCAAAAATCATCTCAAATATTTAATTAAAATCAATAATAATGAGATGGTATTCTCCGAAGGCAGTTGATGAAAATATGTTAAGAATAAATTGAGTCCATGTAATTTTGTAATCTCTGTTCATCGAAATTTGGTTCTTCGACATCATTTTCACTTTTCACATAAATCTGTGTTAATTTATTTCCTCCATAGTACACAAATGTTCTAACAAATACTAATTTATGGGCATCTAAGAGATCATTAAAAAAATCAGATACATGAGTCTTAAAAAATCTAAATTTAATACTAAATAAACTAAAATTAAATTCATTTAAGTTTCTTAAATTCATTTCATTTTCAGCAAAATTAATTAAAAACTCATTTGTTATAAATGAATTATATATATAAACATTATTTAATTGTGGAAATATTTTAACGATTTCAAATAGAATATTATCATCAATTGTACTTATATTGTATAAATATAATTTTTTTAAATTTAAACTGTTAACAGATTGTTAACTGTTAACAAACGTGAGAAATGGAACAATTTTATGTTTGAAACATTTGTAAAATAAATTTCCTTCACGTTAAAATTTAGTAAAATATCAGTCGTTGTTAAATAAGATTGAAAAACTTGTAATGATTCCAATTGAATTTCAAAATCGAAATTATTTTCCACATCTACAAATTCTTCTGATTTTAAACGTTTAAGGTTGAGGAGAAATTTCTCTACTAAAGATTGTTCAATTTCATCATCGTTCGTCGCCACATCATCTCCATATACAGTTAATTTTTTAAGGGATGGTAGAATTGGTTTACCATCAAATGTTGTTAAATTAAATAAATCCCAATTCACAATATTTTCATTTGACACAATAATTGATAGTTTTTTTAAATTTGGTAATACCATTATTTCCTCAATATGATTTATTTTCAGATTTTTTATTAATTTTATGTCTATTTCATGGATCTCATCAGTTTTATAATTATTTGTAAAGTGTTCAAGATCATTATACATTCTAACATTTGTTTGATCAAAAATTATATTGAATTTTCCTTTTAAAAAATAATAAATATTAAATTTGGAATATTCTAAATCGTGTATAATTTCAGACATACTAGTCAGACTTAAATCATAAATTTTTGATTCCATTTGTAACTGTTTTAAATTTGGACAAAATTGATTTATTAAATTTAAAATAATAAACTGAACACGATAATATTCTCGAACATCAAAACATTTAATCACAATAATTTCTTCAATTAAATTACCAATTCTTATTAATAAATCACGAAATTTAAAAATATTAAGCTTTTCACCGGAATTATATTTTTGTAAAAGTTTAAATAAATCTAATTTTTTAAATTGTTGTCGATAGTCATAGTTTAAGAAAAACACTGAGTTTGGGTTTCGACGAAAAACTTTTTCGAATGAAATTAAATCAAAAATTGAGTGAAAACTTTTCCATAATGCTTCAATTTGAAAGAGGTGATAGATTTTTTCCGATGTTAGTAATTTTGTGGTTTCATTCGTTTTGGTAGGAACTAGATTATCTTCAAAATATGGTTCAGTGAAATATATCATGGCTGCCTTAAAACACTTCAAAACGAATCTTTCATTTTCGGATATCCACCTGTAACAAGAAAAGAATAAGAATTGATTTTATTTATACATAAATATTATACATATGTACATACATCTATTTTTCTTCTTATTTAAAATTTTCTTATGTAGACTAGTTTTTCATTTCTTATTTGCCGTATGCTGTATGTAACATTTCCCTCAACCTACATTTTGAAAAATGACGAAATTTACAACGCATACAAGTAAAAGTAATAATATATGTGGAATCGTGAAATAAATAATCAATGCATATTGCAATACGTAAGTTCTTACCTTACACTAAAACATACGAAAATTTAAAGAAAGATATTAAATTTTTGAAGATCTCATGCCAAAAAATTCTATTCATAGTTGAAATTAATGATCTGAGCGACTGACGCACTACTGATCGACTTTATACTTGGTTTACAAGTCGTTAGTAAGTAAATAAAAAATAATTGTATTTTAGAAACATTTTAAATTGTTTAGTTTGAGAATTGGGTAGTCTAAAAATTTCAAGAAGTTCAAATATAGGGTAATTTTGAAATCAAATTACAAGAAATCGATTCACCTAATATCAACGATTTTTTATGTTTTGAAGGTAATTAACGGGCCTATCTCTTGCATCTTTAAAAACACCAGTAAACTTGTTGCTCACACTGTTCAAAATACTATAAAATAAATTTTTGGGTAGCGAAATCCGAAATTCGACGTCCACGCCGTGCTGCCTGGGTAATGCTGACAGAATTAGGTTGGTGTATTGGAGACAAGCAGAGTAAAAACTGCTTAGTCAATGACGCTACATTACGGCGAATTGGCGCTCTACAACCAATGCGACTCAAGCGTCTGTTCTCCATGTCAGGGGCGGCTTGGAGCGGGCGTCTGTCTTGAATCAAGCGGCTCGCTATATAAACGTGTAAACAGGTTGTTTCTGGTGACCTTAATATACAGAACGGACCCATTCACGACAATTTGGGTTGGGCCTAAGGTTAACACCCTAACCCCGGAAAAAAATTAATATGTTAAATTTGGTTATCAGAAAGAGAAAAACAGACCCGGAAAAAACAACAGAATTTTACATGGACGTGAAAAAGGACCAGACTACCGAATCGGAACGTGGAACGTGCGCAGCCTGAGCGCTCCTGATGCTCTTATAAGTCTGGAAACAGAGGCTGAGAGGTATAGGATGGATATTATTGCTCTACAAGAAATTAGACAGTCGATAATCGGAAAACAAGATTTGGATAGTCACTCTCTATACTGTAGTGGTCATCCTTCTCGAAGAGAATTTGGAACTGGCTTTCTTGTTGGTGCACGCATACAAGAAGGGTCAGTGGTCATCCCGGTCAGTGAGAGGATCTGCTACCTACGTGTACGCGGTACATATAACAATATTTCTCTTATTGCCGTGCATGCACCAACTGAAGCTAAGACCGTCGACAAGAAGGATAATTTCTACATAGCACTGGAAGAGGTTATGAAACAAACACCAACACGCGACATCATTATGGTTCTTGGTGACTTTAATGGACAGGTTGGAAGAGATATCTCTATGGAAATGTGGTGGGTCCCAACAGCCTGCATTTAAATTCGAATGATAATGGTGAGAGAATGACTGAGTTTGCATTATCAAATAATTTGAGAATTGCCAGTACGTTCTCCGCATCGATCGATTCATAAGCAGACTTGGGTCTCACCGAATGGAAATACTCGAAAACAAATTGATCACGTTCTAGTAACAACACGTTTCTTTTCGAGCGTTCTGGATGTGCGATCCTTTAGAGGTGCATACATTGGAAGTGACCACTTCCTTGTATGTGCAACGATAAGGTTCCACTTCCCAAATCCAGGCATTCCAAAATTCAATCAACGGAAACGTTTTAACATCTCAACATTAAAGAATGCTGAAACAGAAGAGAGATATCAAGTCCATATTGCCGAAACATTGGAGAAATCAGAAACCATTAATGGAGACGTCGATAAGTCATGGTATTTGCTCAAAGATGCTGTTTTAAGCGCTGCTGAGGGAATACTTGGACGACCAGAGAACCACTCCCAGAAGCCATGGATGGATCAAGCATGCCTTGATGCTATTCAATACAAAAGAGATTGCTATCTGAAGTGTCTACAAGGACGCAACACCAGGTCCACGAAGGAGAATTATAAACTGGCAAGACAAGCCGTTACAAAGCTATGTAGACGAACGAAGAGAGAATGGTGGAAGAGACAGTGTGAGGAGATTGAAAGCTTCAATAAGGAACATCAATCGCGTAACTTCTTTAAACAGGTTAAAACCTTAAAGAAGGGCCCTCAAACTAGATCGACTGCTATTCAAAACGAAAATGGGTAGCTACAAGTAGACCTTAAAAATATTTTAGATACTTGGGCCGCTTATTTTGAGAATCTTCTCAACTTAAGTGACCAGCAACAAGTCGGGCGACGAGCTAAGCTTATTCGTGCGTCAAAGGTACATGTAGAAGAACCCACCAGAGAGGCATTCGATGCGGCACTGTCAAAATTAAAATGCAATAAAGCACCTGCTATCGACGATATAACATCCGAAATGATTGTACATGGTGGCGAAACTCTATCCTTAAGATTGTTTGAACTTGTTCAAATGATCTGGAGGACTGAAACCATGCCACAGGACTGGAACACAGCTATGCTGATACCAATCCATAAAAAAGGTAATCGCCTACAATGTGCAAACTACAGAGGAATCACCCTCCTCTGCATAGCATATAAGATCTTTTCCTACATTTTGCTATCCAAAATCAATCCTTTTGCTGAACAACTGTTTGGAGAATATCAGTGTGGTTTCCGGCGGGGCCGAGGTACCACCGATGCACTTTTCTCGATAAGGATGATTTTGGAAAAGTGTCGAGAGTTCAACATACCTGTGCACCAACTTTTCATTGATTTCAGGCAGGCCTACGACTCTCTCGAACGAGAGACTCTATGGTCTGCTCTGGTGTCAATGGGAATTCCTGGTAAACTGGTATCACTATGCAAAATGACAGTACAGAACTTTCAATGCTGTGTACGAGTAGAGAACGAAATATCAAAGTTTTTTAAAGTCGACTCCGGTTTAAGACAAGGTGATGCTATCTCTCCTATACTTTTTAATCTAGCCTTGGAATATGTGTGCCGTCAAAAGAAACTACCGACTAATAACAATATCTTGTCAATAAACTCAGTACAGATGATTGCTTACGCTGATGATGTTGTCATCCTCGGCCGAAGTGAAGCTGTTATGAGCGAGACTTTCAAGTCGCTTGAGAGTGGTGCTAGGGAAATTGGTCTGCAAATTAACTACAATAAAACCAAACATATGAATGTTTCAAGAGAGGCTGAGAAGAAAGATTTGATGTGCGGCGATGAACGAATTGAGGGAGTTGAATCTTTTAAATATTTGGGATCAATGCTTGACTCAAACAACAGCATACTTACAGATATTAAAGCTCGAATCGCTGCAGGTAATCGAACTTTCTACTCAATTAAACCTCTCCTTGGATCACCGTATGTATCAACTAACACCAAGCTCAAGTTATACAAGACATCGATTAGACCGGTTGTGATGTATGGGTCACAAACGTGGACCCTTACACAAAATGACGAATCGCATTTATCTGTATTTGAGCGTAAGATCCTACCCTATATTTTTGGTCCCTTTAAGACAGACGATGGAGAGTATAGAACCCGGTATAACTTTGAGATCAGAGACCTTCTTGAGGGTCCTGATATAATAGGTTGTATCTTTTCTAATAGGATTGCTTGGTTTGGGCATGTTCTACGAGCCGATTCACAGTCTGGAATGATTAGAAAAATGTACGTTAGTACCCCAGGGAGTGGTAGACCGCGAGGTAGACCACGACTACAACGGGAGACTGACGTAATAAACGACCTTAAAAAAATCGGCTGCCATGTGTTGTATGTTTAAGTTAAGCAATGCACTAACAATGATATATAACTTTACTTCATTTATATATATAAGTACATTGAATTATATACCTTATTTATTAAACAGTTATTTATTGATTTAATAGAATTAAATTAATACATTATTATTAGACTACGAGCATTCAAAGAGTTAAGTCAATAATTGAATAAAGTTGTTTCTAATAAATATAGAAGTGTTTTTCTAAAGTAACAAAACTTAACATGGCGCAGTTGTAATCAAAGTTTTATAAGTTTAGTGACAAAGTTTATTTTTGATCGAATCTCAGTGCCTTATTGTTATAAAATAAAACTTTTGAAGTTGAAAAAAAAACAGAAAATAACATTTTATTTACATTAAATAAAATTACAATTAAAACCTTGTTCTGTTGGACGCCATAAAAAGCAGAAACTGTTAGTGAATGAAAAATATTAAAATAGAACCGCTAGAAGAAATAACAGAGGAGAGAGAAACGACGATAATGGATTTTAACAAGCCAGAGCCTTTGTTTATGGAAGGAAATTTAGCTATAAATTTTGTTAAATTTGAAAGAGATTTTTTAAATTATTTGTTAGCGTCAGAAAAAAATAAAAAATCTGAAGAAATTAAAAAGGCTATACTGTTAAATGTGATTGGGGCAGATGCTCAACAGAAATATTATACATGGAGTATTTCTACCAAAACTACTGCAACATTAGAAGAAGTACTTGAAGAATTTCGTAAATATTGTAATCCGAAGAAAAATCCAATTTATGAGCGGATGAAATTCTACAAAAGGCAACAAAAAAGTATGGAGAGTTTCGATGTGTTTTTAACAGATTTGAGAAATCTAGCTGAGGGATGTGAATTTAATGAAGGTAAACAATTAATGATACGAGATTTCATTATACTTGGACTGAACAATCGTGAATTAAGTGATAAGTTGATGAATACTGCAAGTTTGACATTAGATAATACAATTAACATGTGCCGTGTAGCGGAACTGGAGGTCACACGATCAAAAGAAGTTCATGAAGGTCGAATTATGGAGTGTGCGGCAATCAACAATAGAAGACAAGGTTTTAATAAATATAGAAGTGTTTTTCTAAAGTAACAAAACTTAACACCATGGTAATTATGTCGCTGTTGCGAATGACCGTGGTGAATATTCAAAGCTGATTAACCTGACAATGCTCCTACATGGAGCATGAACGCCTTAAAAAAAAAAAAAAAAACTGATGCCGTTGGTCACACTAAAAGATGCTTAAAATAAAAGAAAAAGTTTGTTTTTGGTCTATAAATGTTAGTTTTTAAAAATTTGCATCTCAGGTCAAAAATTTTAGTTTTAAACCTTTAGAACAAGAACTTTAAATTTTGGCATAAAAATAAAATAAAAAATGCTTGACCAACAATATCAGCCATCTTAAAATTTTATTTTTTGAGATTTTTAACAGTGCAAGCAAAAAATTGATCTTTAATTTTTATTTCGATAGCCTTTTTACCTTTCTAATCCTACTCTCGTGCAATTTGATGTCTAGGTCACTCTGAATTTGAATTGGCAGAAATCTTACGAATCAACCAGTTCTCAACTAAACACCTTTAAATTTATCTAAAAACTACGTATTTTTTACTTTGCCTATGCTTCTTGTCTTCCAAGTATGAAGTTGGTCAAAAATGGCAGGGTTCAGCGTTGGTTGTCCAGATGACGGATGTAATATAAAACTTTACCGTACTTTTTTGACCTCAGATGAATATTTGTAGAACAAAAAAAACGCCAACTTCAAATTTTAGTATGTTTTAGGGTAAGGTGGGAACTTTTATACTGTGGAAAACAAATTCAAACAATTCTTGACCTTCGACATCAGCACCATCTTTAAAAAATGTGCGTCTTAATATTTTTAACATTGTAAGCAAAAGTTTTACTGTGTATTTTTTCGATAAGCAAAATGTCAATTTCAATGCAAAAAAACGTTAATTTTGGGTGAGCCGTTCTTTTGCAATTTGATTTCAAAATCACCCTGAGTTTGAATTTTCAAGAAACTTTCGTACTACCCTGTTCTCAGACTTAACACTTTAAATTTTTTTCTAAAAACACGGTTATTTTTTACTTCACCTATACAACTTATATTAAAAGTACTTTTTTTATTTAAAGTGAAGCATTAATAAAAAAAAATTATAAATTAACGTCTCTGAATATCCGAAGATACCCTGGCAACTACGGAGAAGGATGGAATGCAAATTAAGTATCTCTGAGAAATTTATGTACGCCAACTTTAAGCCTTTGAGTATTAAAATTATCAGGGAAAAATCACACAGGTGACTCGGTTGAAAAAGTCATGCTGGAAGGTAACATTTCCTAACAGTTGCCTTTCTGCTCCTAACTATATGAATCGTAAGGGGATGGATTGCTATAGTTGCTCTAGTGTGCAGCCAAAGGTTTGCAAATTTAGGTAAATCGATTTGATCTCTTTAGAAGCTCGTTCATCAATAATATATTTGTAAAAATAGTGCCAGCAACATTTTTTCTGCACTCAACAAAATTTTTTGGCACATTTTAAAAAACAATTGTCTGTTTAATTTTTTTTAAACGACGTGTTTTTTTAAGTTCGTCGTTTCAACAGACATGTATGTTAATTTCCAGTTTTCAACAAACGTTTCTGATAAATATCTTTAACAACACTTCCAAATTGTTTGTTGATTTTCAGTGTTAAATGAATCAAATGTAAATAAATAAATCATAACTTTGAAGATAGTTTTAGGTTAATAGTGACATTTTTCTATAGTTTTTAGTATACCTTATGTATGTGAAATTAGCGGAGTTAACAAAAACGTGATTTATTTAAAAAAGTTAGATTTTCTGACAAAAAGTATAAAAATATTTATCAAGTGGCAATACGATGGTGGAATTAAGATAAAGTGTTCAGTGTTGGATTAAATAAAAAAATATGGAGGGGCTGAAATCTCACAGCTCTGAGATATCAAGACTTCGGTCTGGGTTAAGGATTTTGATATAGTTTTCGGCAAAAAACTTTTATGAGGACATGGTTTTTAGTTTTGGGCAGCGATGTATATCAAACAAAACTCTTTGTTAAAGTACTAGTATTTTTTATCTCTGTTTAAAAATTTATTACAAAACTAACACGAAACATCAATACGTTGCCGGAAAATTATAATCAAAATTCCAAAAATATTGTTAAGTTAAATAAAACCAAACTTTTTCAAAATTCCAAAAATATTCCAAAAATTAGAATAAAATCAAATATTTAAATTTTTTCTAAATTCCAATAATATTTCAAAAATTCTTAAAAATTCAAACTTTTTCCAACATTCTAAATATATTGCAAAAATTATTACAAAATCAAACATTGAAAATTTTTTCAAAATTCCAAAAATTATCATAATATCAAAAATTAAAAATTTTCCAAAATTCTAAAAATATTCCAAAAATTCTTACAAAATCAAAAATTAAAACTTTTGCCGAAATTCTAAAAATATTGCAAAAATTATTACAAAATCAAAAATACAAACTTTTTCAAAATTCCAAAAATATTTCCAAAACTATAACAAATTCAAAAATTTCCATGTCCAATTTCATTTTAAATTACATTTACGTCATAAAAACAGCTACATTTTCTTCCAAAAAATTGGCTAAAAAAATAAATGAAATCATTTTTTGACACACTTGACATTATTTTTTGACAAACTTATAATGCCATAATTCTCTATAATAATAATAAAATATCATGTCACAAATCATTAATTTTATTTTTTTGTAAAAAATTGGGTAAAAAATAAATAAAAACCGTTCTTTTGACACACTTGACAACATGTTTTGACAAACTTATAATGCCATAATTCTCAATAATAATAATAAAATTTCATTTCAAAGAAACAATTTTAATTTTTTCCAAAAAATTGGGTAAAAAACTAATTAAAAATCTTTTGACACACTTGACAACATTTTTCTGATAAACTTATGATGCCATAATTCTCAATAATAATAATAAAATTTCATTTCAAACCAACAATTTTCTTGTTTTCCAAAAAATTGGGTAAAAAAATAAATAAAAATCTTTCTTTTGACACACTTGACAACATTTTTTTGACAAACTTATAATGCCATAATTCTCAATAATAATAATAAAATTCATTTCAAACAAACAATTAATTTTATTTTTTTTCCAAAAAATTAGGTAAAAAAATAAATAAAAATCTTTCTTTTGACACACTTGACAACATTTTTTTGACAAACTTATAATGCAATAATCTAGATTTTGGTCTCACATACCAATCCCGACTATCAAGATTTCTCCAAATTTAATGTTCCTACTCGTAATCACTTAAAATGAACGTTTTTTAAGCAAAAAATATGCAAATTTCCTTGTTTTGACACACTTAATGATTTTTTTGACACACTTCCGGTACAGTTATCGAACACATCGTTCTTTCGGCTCTTCCTATTAAGTAAACCTATTTTTAGAAAAAAAAATTTTTCAAATCCGTCCAGCGGTTTTCTAGATTTCGTCGGTTGTGACGGCCGGCCGGCCGGCCGACAGACAGACATACATTTTTTTTTTTTTTGCTTTTTTAGAATCAGGAGGTCCTAAAACGTCGAGAAATGTCAAAAAAAGTGGGGGTAAGAATTTCACTTTGAGCTCATGAATGTAATACTTAGGTCTTTCAGACCGAAGTAATTGCATAAATGTATATTTGTTTAATATTTAATTTAATATTTGATTTTTTAGGTAGATTTCATATAAAAATCTACCTATTGGAAAGTGCTTCATCTCGGAATTTCGGAAAAATTTTGGTGGCAAACGACTATATATATGATGAGCGGAGACGGAAAATCAAAATGAAAAAAAAAGTCCAGCGGCAGGTATATCCGCTAGAAAAAGGTAGATTTCTTGATCAGACAGATATATGATTACAAGTAGAATCAATGTATCAAATTAGTTAAAATAAAAGAACTAAGTAGAAACGAAATTATCAATATTAATTATAAATTATTAAAATGCATTTAAAATATTACAATATATTTAAAATATCAAATATATTCAAACAATTGAAACTTATTTTCGTTTTGATTCAAGTTTAAACGCAATTATTGATATGCGCAAACCTAACGCTTGCGTTTTTCTTATTTTTTAAGTAATTTAATATAAGGATATAATTGTATTTTATTACGTTTTAAAAATTTTTAAATTCAGTATTTAAATGTTTAAAAATTATTATATATATTTAATAGTTATTTATTTATCTAGAACGAAAAGGCCGAGGCCGAAATTACTAGTAAGTACCTTTAAAAACACTTTTCGTTTGAGGTGAATACAAAATTTTATTTCATACTGGAAATTTATTAAAATATAAAGAAATGAGTTTTAAATTTTGCTCAAATTATTCGTAATAATAAAGTAAACGGTAACCAACTTAATATTTAGTAAACAAACAAAATAACATATAGCAACCAAAAAGACCCGTCAATTGTTTTTGAATAATTTGTTATTTTTGATAAATTTGTTTTCAATTATTTGTGTTAAAATGGATGCAAATGAGATTCGCCGTAATCCGCTAAACATGGTGAATCGTTTACGAACCGTAAACGAACAATGCGGTTCGTAAACGGTTCGTAAATGGTTCGTAAGGGGTTCATAAACGATTCACCATGTTTAGCGGGAAAGAAGAGTTTGCTGTCAAATAAATCACGGAATCAATACGAAAAGGAATACGAGTTGTTTTGTGAGAGGAGAAAGGAAAAACGCATTCTGATTGTAAATGAAGATGTCCTTTTAGCTTATTTTTCTAATAAGGTAAGTACCTAATTTTGAAAAGTAGAAAAATAACATTTAACATTAACAAAAAATTATAATAATTATAGTCAAAAAAAGTCCAAGCGGCACGTATATCCGCTAGAAATAGGTAGATTTTGGGACCAGACAGCTTTGTGTACAAACAGAATTGGATTTGTCAGATTAGTTTAAATTAAAAATTTAACTAGAAACAGAAAATCCAAAAAATTTATCAAACAACCAAACTAAATACATAAACAGAAACTACTTTGTCAATGCAATTTCGAATAGTTTTGTTTAGTTTGGTTAAAACTCCTTAATATCAAATTAAATCCTTTGGTGGATTAACGTTCTAACTACATCACAACTGCCATACTATAATTTATAATCAACAACAACATCAAACAACTTTTACACCTCAAATATAATACAAATATCTATCAATTGTAAATATGTAATCAATATGCATATATTTATTTCAACTAAACCACTTCCAAATATTCCAAAGAAACTATTCCCTAATTCAAAACAATAATAATTCTTCAAAACAACAACAACAAACATTCAAAACAAATATTTTAACCTTTTGCGAAAAAAAAAAAAAACAAAAAAAATTATATGAAATCTACCTAAAACAAAAGAAATTTTATTTAATTGGGATATTTTGGGATTTGTTTGTAATTATATAGCGTTTAGGGGCTTGCATTGAGTTAGTATAATGTTAATTGCATTGGAACTTCTAAGGTTAAAAAACTGAAAATTTCTGATGTTATAGTTGAAAAGTTGAATTAGAAGCTAGTGTTAGTTTAATCAAAATAAACTCGAAAATGATGAAAGCAAGGCCGTTTGCGTTTGTTTTTGTTTTTGTTTTAATAGCCACAGGTTCTCAACCTCTGAACTTAAACAATTTGTTTTTTAAGTTTTGGATAGATATAACTTGGTATCTACGTTTCTGAACGTTTTCATTTTTGAGCTTGGTCATTTTCATCTAGATCAAGAACAACAAAGTTTAGTAAATTTTTAAAACAGCTGATTTTTCAAGAACCCTAAATGCCAAGGTTTTCATCTCACAAAAAATGATATAAAAAGGTTCAAATATTCAATATTTATGAATTTTATTTAAACTTTATGTTTCAAACGGAAGTTATAACGCCTTAGATTATTCGACTTTTAAGACTCTA
>OY856186.1:76517925-76703263 GCA_963693315.1 Diogma glabrata | reverse complement strand
AAGAAGTTTATCGACGATTTCTAAAATTTGGACGGTCTTCTACGAAAGTGACGATTTTTTATCGGCAAAAGAAAACTGAATACTCAAGGAAGTTCATTGGTTTAATATTGGTACGATGGAGATAAGAAAATAATCAATTTTTAACATTATTCAAAGATTAAATTAAATTGAATATCCAAATCATTGTAGCTCTATGAGCAAAAAGGGATGTCTAAAGAATTATGCATGCACAACACAGAAAAATGCTCAAAGTTATGCAGACGAAGAAATAGAGAATGGTACAGGCGAAAATGAAAAAAACAACTGGAGGTTTGAACAAGAAACGCCATTCACGTAACATGTTTTTAATATGTTAGAAGTAAGAACCTTGAAGTGGAAATTATCACGCAGCTCTTCAGTAGATACCGATGGAACGCCGAAATTTTTTCAAATATAGACGCACAATTTTATTATTATCAAATTTTTTTATATTGGGCTGGTATTTAGATTTGACTGATCCATTTTATTATTAAAAATACCAAAACAAGTTTATATTCGATCTAAGGTATTTATCTCAAATAAAATCGAAAAATAAACTGCTTTTCAACTACACAACTGGATCGAGGTAGAGTAGATCAAAGCAAATTTGAGTATAAGTTTGATCTTCTATTTAACGCGCCTATTGTAAACGACATTGTAGTCGCCTTAAATTTTATGTGACACGATAATTTTTTCAAAATTTTTTAATTATTAACATTGAAAATTGATAATTATTCTGTGAATTTGAAGAACGTAAAATGTAATAGGATTTTAGTTTTTGATTTTTTTGTTTCAGAATTTCTAGTTTCAGTTGTGTCCGTTTGTATCGACTACAATTACCAAGTCTTAAGCTGCGTGACATAACTACAGTCATGACACCTGATGTTGCACCGACTTTATTTGGGGTACTAGGATATCGCAGATTTCACTTGAGTAAGCCAAAAAATTAAAAAAATTCTGTCTAGCATTCTAATACTCTAATACCGGATCGTGCCATATCATCGAACAATCATATCATTTAAATCGTTACATCGATTAAATCATTTTGTCAAAAAAACAACCGAAAATAACAACAGGTAAAATCATAACACTGTCGATAAGTGATTGCACCGAATGATCATTGCACCGAAGTTTTTTCGATATACTGGAACTATCGTATATATCATCGAAATTCATAAAATAGAAATGGAAAATCATACTGTCAAAATACCATATAACATCGAAAATATTTGATTTTGTCTTTCAACCTTATTTTGAATTGGCGTTACTCTCAATTCTATAAACGTAATACCCAAATCTCCTTCTGGATTCGATCACTTATTAGTAATCAAAAGCACCAGGTTTTATTAAGTTATCACAAAAACAGTTAATAATTCTGCAAACAATATTCTTTAACAAGAATATTCAACAGCTTCAAAAACACCAACGGTTGATTGTTGGAATTGCCAGTTCACAGCGTCGAAAATAAAACACAAAATATCTCTTAAATAATACTCAAAACTTTATTCACTTTATTTAAAAAAAACTTCCTCCATTTACGGTTTATGTTTGTGATGCAGCGTTTCGTTTAAAATTAAATTTTCTGTCTACTTAAATTCAATACTATACCGTACAACCTAGAAAAATCGATCAATCGGTTAACCAAACGTTTTTCTAAACATCTTTAATCCGGAATGTTCCTTTAAACAAAATAAGAAATAATTTTTGTCTGTTGCTGATAATTGCTGTTGTATTTACAGTTAATTAAATACAACAGCAATTATTTTCATTCATTTGTTGTTGTGTTTTGTTTTGTTGATCATTAATTAATCATCATCGTCATGAATATATGTTATAAGGTGTTTTATTTAAATTAAATAGAATTGTATATTATATTTTTATAATAGTATATTGTAGGCTTATATATTAATTTTATTTTAATATATAATTAATTTTATTTTAATTTTATATATAATTTTTTATTCAACGAATGTTGTTGATGTTGTTTGTTAATTTTAAAAAATTTTTTTATATTATTTTGAAAATGGTAAAATATACATTTTAATTTTAAATCGTATATCGTATCGAGCCCTTTATTCTATCACTGGCCAGTTGTATCTTCTGTCTAGCAAGCTTGTGAATATCTTTGAGGTTCTCCCTGATTCAGCTGACGTATTATTTCGCAGACAAGGATGCTGATGGTACTGCCCCAAATTTGAGATCACCAGGTCAGGCAGTCTTATATTTCTTCCAAAAATAGTTTGAGCTGGTGTCATGATAGTGGTATTTTAAACTGCTGATCTGCATGCTATCTAAAACAAAGGAATACGTTGATCCTAGTTACCTTGGTTCTTACTAATCACTTTAGTTAGAAATTCCTCCAATGTAGCATTAAATCTATCGGCCATGCCATCTGATTGTAGATGCCAAGCTGCCGTCTTCATTTAGTTAACTCCGATCATTTGGAAAATTTCCTCGAATAAAGCCGGCCGAATACTCCACTAAGACTAAGATCACCACCCTCCAAACAAATCTTTAATGAACAAATACTTATATAAATATAAAATTTTAATTTAAATTTTAGTTGTAAAATATAAAGGTCAAGAAACCAATATTTATTGATAGACAGTGAAGTTTGTGATGTTAAAACAGTAACACACTGCATGGTCCTTCAAGCCGGCATAATATAAACGCTAAATCGGATTTCAAGATAAAAATAAAATTTTCAACAAATTTATTTACAAGGTTTGTAAGGTTTGTAAAAATTTTTTGAGTGGTGCCACTATTTTCCTGAAATTAAAATTAAAGTACGATAATCAATGTTAAAAGTTTTGAAACATGTTTTTGTCTTTTACAATAAAATTTTATTTATTTCATTTTTTGTGTCCTATATCGCTCGTAATCTGATTTATGATCGATTTTAGATCATTAAATAGAATTTTTAGACGGATTAATGAGCATTATGAGGCTCAATGTTTTCTGGTGCAATCCAAAAAGGTAAAAAGTACACAAAACGTCAATTTTACTTGAAAATACTAAGAAGTTTCCCTTATCTTCAGAGAAACATTAGTTACATCACCTCAAAGCATTAATACTTGTAAGTAGGGATGAGCATCGAGACAAAAACATCGATGTTTACCATCGAATAAACATCGGGAGCCCAACATCGATGGTCGTGAAACATCGACCTCAAAACATCGATGTTTTTGAGTATTCATTCCCCAAAAAGTAAAAAACCACACAAACAAATATTAAGGTTAACATAAGTATTTTTCTTTTATCTCTAACACTTTAAAACAAGTTTAGTTATTTTACACAAAAAAAACAGTATTTTTTATTCCCACATTTTCTCTGGCACAGAATTTAAAAATAAAATTTTAGAAGCCAACTTCCCCTCTAAACGATTTCTTGTTTTCGATATTATCTGGCCAGCTTTAGAAAATAATCTTTCAGAGGGAACGGAAGTTCCTACAACAGCCAGATATTCAATTACAACTCCCGATAAATTTGGGTAGGTTGGTTTTAAATCCCTCCAGAAAGACAGAGGATCTTGTTGGATTTTTTCTACAGGACCACCTAAAAAGAGCAATTGGAAGATCTTTTTAAACTATTTAAAATATTTAAATTTATTTATTATTATAAGGTTGTGCTACAAGTAGTAAACGTCAAATAAAAACGCTGTAAATCCACAATGCTTCACAAATTTGACAACTGCTAACTCTCAACTGTTAAGAGCTTGAAGTTAGCTGCTTACGTCGAGTGAACGCACCCAATACTATCAAGTTCGAAAAAAAACATCGATAGCCAAACATCGACACATAACCATCGATGGTGAAAAAACATCAACACTGTAACATCGATGGTAAATACATCGAACATCGGGCCCCTACCATCGATGTTTATCAAACATCGACCATCGATGCTCATCCCTACTTGTAAGGAGTATTCTTATTACACAAAAAAATTTCAATTGTACCGAAGCGTGGTATGATAAAAAAAGACACATTGTAAACGAGTTAATCTAACAGTTTGAAAACTTACCTAATATTATACAAACTGCACAACTCTCTTATTATCGTTCAATCGAATAAGATCGTAAAATAAAATTAAAAAAATAAATATAAAATTAAATTATTTTCTCTGATTTAAAAAAAAATTTTTACTATCAAAATTATTTTCATTTTGTTTTGAATTTTTATTTACAAAAGTGTATTTTCGTACATGTAATAAAATTATAACAGTGATAAACAAGTTTTGGATTTAACTGTTCAAGAACCTGAACCACCAATACATGTGGTTCAAAACATATTAAATGATGTAATAAATACATCAAAATTATAGTGTAACTAATAGTTCTAAATCTGGTATTTCATCATCGAAAATGCCAAAAAAGAGGAAAGCCGCCGCTGTAGAATCCTCATCGCAAATGATGTCTGAACATGACAATTCAAATGAAGATATCACCAACAATATCACAATTCCAGTTAGAAATTCGTTCACTCTATTAATGAAAGATGCATCAGCAGGAGACTGTATTTCCAAAAATATACCACAAAAAACCAGATTTACGCCACCGATCACGGTAAGAAATGTATCAAGAGACAACATTAACTCAATTCTCAACAAACTGAAAATTGGAACTTATCGCATTAAATATACAACACTAGGTATAAGATTACAGTGTACAAATTTAAGTGACCATGAAAATATCTTAAGTCATTTGTCAGAAAATGATATCGAAAATTTCACGTTTAGATCTCCGGAGAAAAAACTTTTGAAATTTGTCCTAACCGGTTTACACCAAATGGATGCGAATACATTAAAACAAGAGTTAACCGAGCTGGGACTCACAAAAATTGCCGAAATAAAACCAATGTCAATCAGAAATAAAAGATATGATTGTCAAAGTGCATACTTGATAAAGTTTGAAAAAAACTCTATAAACCTAAAACAGCTACGCCAAGTGAAAGTTATTTTTAATACAATAATTAACTGGAACCATTATCGAAACAAAAACACGGGCCCAATGATTTGCAGAAGATGTCAACTTTATGGTCATGCTGCTGAAAACTGTAACTTTAAAATTCGCTGTTCAAATTGTGGTGATAAACATGAAAGCAGTAAGTGTACTATCAACGAATCAACAGAAACTAAATGCTGCAACTGCGGTGGACCGCATAGATCCACATCTCAAGAATGTCCAAAGCGAGATGAATTTATCAGACTTCAACTTCGTCGTAGTAGTTGGAAAACACAACAACACACTAGCAACAAAAACTTGGAATCTAGTGTATTCAAACCATCTGAAAATATGTTCCCCAAGCTGCCAACACGCCAGGTTGATAATAAAACAAAACATTCAACGTTTTTTTCAACTTCTACACAAAATAACTCCAAAATGATGTCTCAATTGTTTCATCCAAATCAAAATACAACACAAGCCAACCAAACGATGATCCATTATTTCAATTTGGAAAGCCGGATGTAAGTAATATTCCAAACCAACCAACTAATAATAATCTCTTTAGTTTTAGTGAAATTACACAACTTGTCCAGGATGTAGTTGATGGTCTCTCTGGATGCAACACTCGAAGAGAGCAATATAATGTTATTGTGTCACTGTCTATTAAATATTTATATGGATATGGCAAATAATCGAAAAACACCTTTTTTTATAAAATACGATCTGAATATTTTATATTGGAATGCTAGCGGAATTAGTAACAAATACTCCAAACTACTGGATTATATGTATAGAAATACTGTTCATATCGCGCTGATTTGTGAAACATGGCTTAGTAATCAATCACGACTAAAATTTTCCAACAAGTATAATATTCTCCGATATGACCGAAATAACTTCAAAAAAGGGGGTGTGGCAGTTGTAATTGACAAAAGTATCATATACAATATTTGTTCATCATTCAATCTTCAAGTAATAGAAGCTATGGGGATTAATATTCCGACAAGTTCAGGTAACCTCAAATTAATAATAGTATACTTTCGTGACCAGAAATACGGCAACCATGATACGAAAACCATTTCAAATGCCTTTGTTGAAGATATACGTATCCTATGCAACTTACCAAAAACAACCATCATTTGTGGAGACTTAAACGCAAGACACAACTCGTGGAATTGTCTTCGTAGCAACTTAATCGGTAAAACACTAGAAAGTTTTCTCGTAAGAAATCCCAATATTAATCTGTATGTACCTGATACACCAACATATCTGCCACTTAAAATCAACTTCATTCCATCAACCTTAGACCTAGTACTTTCAAGCAACAACTCTAATATCTCATCTCTAAACACTTTAAACGAATTCGGTTCCGATCATTTGCCCGTTAACTTCAAGTTTACTACACATTGTATTGTTCGAAAAAATCCTACTCTCCAATTTAATTACAATCAAGCAGACTGGAAACTCTTTAAGAAGCACTTAAACGACAACATCAATCTTATTTCCATAAAAAACGAAATAAACAGTCTTGATAGCTCAAATCATAAAAACTACCTAGAGTGTGTTCTAAAATCCTTTACGGATACACTAACAGAAGCTTGCCAATTATATATACCGGTACGTTCTCAGGCAGCAGGTGACCATAGTCATCCCTTGCTGCCTGAAAACGTCATAAAACTTAAAACATTTAGAAACTCTCTTCGCAGACAATGGAATTTACACCGTCGTTTAGTTGACAAACACAATCTTAAAATATTAAATAACGAAATCGCGAGACGAATTCAACTTCATAGAAATGAGCAATGGTCCGCTTTGGTTGAACAACTCAATTTACAGCCAAAGCTGGATCACAACAAGAAACTTTTTAAAATAACTAAAATTCTCACTAAGAAAAAGAATAATATAATCCCCCTGCTAAAACATACAAATAACAATAACGTTTCACAAACACTTCTAGCTGACAAGGAGAAATGTAATGCACTTGCTCAACATTTCAACAAAATTTACAAAATGAATAGCAAAATAACTCAGACATATAAAACTCAAGAGGAAATCACCCAACTAAAATCCAAGCTCGACGTTCTTAACAGTGACGAACCAATTACCGCGATCCAAATAGAATCATCAAAAATCAACTTACTGGTTTATCCCAAAGAAATAAAGTCCATTATTAGAAACTCAAAATCGAGTAAAGCCCCCGGTCACGACGGCATTAATAATATACTTTTAAAACATATTCCACGTAAAGGAATAGTTTTTCTAACAGTAGTTTTCAATGCACTACTTAAATTTGGTTACTTTCCAAAAATATGGAAGAACTCCAAAATTATCGCAATCCCTAAGCCAAATAAGGACAGATCACTGGCATGCAATTATAGACCAATCAGTTTGTTAAGCAACGTAGAAAAAATTTTTGAAAAAATAATCTATAACAAAATGCTAATAACAATGGACTCAATAAAAAACTCATCA
Organism: Diogma glabrata; assembly: GCA_963693315.1. Lineage (NCBI taxonomy): Eukaryota > Metazoa > Arthropoda > Insecta > Diptera > Cylindrotomidae > Diogma > Diogma glabrata. Next base: position 76,695,831 of record OY856186.1, on the reverse strand, counting down.
AGGAGAAATATCTTACCCGATCATCAGTTCGGCTTCCGGGCTGGCCACTCTTGTAATCAACAAGTAAAACGAATAATTAAACACATCAAAACAAAACGATGTGGAAAAAAATCTACTGGAATGATATCATTTGACATTGAGAAAGCTTTTGATACCGCGTGGCATGACGGTCTTATATTAAAAATGTACATGCAAGGTTTCCCTTTAATTATCATCAACATAATAAGAAACTTCTTATCTGACCGAACTTTTAGCGTCTTTTACAAAAACAGCCATTCTGACCAGCTTCATATTTCAGCCGGTGTTCCCCAAGGTTCAGTGATTTCACCGTTATTATATTCTGTTTATATAGCTGATATTCCTGCTCCTCCCAGCTGTGAAATTGCAACTTTTGCAGATGATACTGTTATATTTTCCACGGCAACTGAAGCTAATGATATTATATTATCACTCGAAAAAGGTTACAAGTTACTTTACGATTATTTTCAAAAATGGAAAATTAAAATCAACAATGAAAAAACGGTAGCTATCTACTTTACAAGACGAAGGGCTTCAAAATTCGTTCCCCAACGCAATCTCATTCTCAATGGAACCGAAATTCACTGGAGTGAAAATATCAAATACCTAGGCATCACTTTAGATCCAAAATTAACATTTAATGCCCACATCTCACATAGTTTAACTAAGATACAAATTGCAATAAAACAACTGTATAGTCTTCTAAACAGGAAATCAAAACTTTTCAAAGATAAAAAATTATTAATCTATAAATCTATTATTCAACCGGTGTTACTGTACAGATGCCCATGCTGGGGATTCTGTGCACAAACATACATTAATAAAATCCAAATTCAACAAAATAAATGTTTAAAAATGATCCTTGATAAACCTTGGAGTTTTAACACTAAACAGTTACACAATTTAGCCAATGTTGCATTGATTAAAGATCAAGTCGAAAAGATTTCATCCAGATTTGCCATCAACTGCACCTCATCAGAAAACCCACTTGTTAACAATCTATTTCAATAAATCTAATATAATATAATATTAGTATATGTTTAGTTAGTAAGTTAGTTAATTATTTTATTCACCTAGTTTTAAGGAAACAGAGGTTAATTACATTATATTAAAAATCATTCCTCTAAACATTTATCAAATAATTTACCCTATAGCATTTAAAACAAACATGAATTAATAAGTCAATGACGTAATATCTATGAGTATATAAACCTAATAAATATAATATATAGATTAATAAAATTAAACAAAATGTAAACAAATACAAAACAACAGTAATAATAAAAAATCTTGAACTTGAACTATACAAACTGCAATGACTCTTCTGCGTGTGTGATGTTTTGCCTAAAGTAATTTGAGGATTGAGAGTAGGGCATTCAATATCGGTATACCGAATAACGCAATACTGATATACTGCCATGTTTTAAAAAGCCAATATATCGAGTTTTTAATACCGATATAATTCGTTTTTTATTCAAACCAATTTTTTTAATAATTTAAAATTCTGTGACTGCAGGTTCAACTGTCGAATATCAATTTCAGATTGATATTTAAGTTATTATTTATTTTACTAGTTTACAGACATATAACTTTAATATATCTGAAAATTTGGGATTTCGAAGCGGCTTCTAAAAAACTCTATTTCGATTGTAAAAAGCACCTTATTGTTGTGGCAAAAAGGCGAATCAAAAATCATTGAAAAGTACCATGTCGCTTATGGAGTCAATCTTATAAAAACAAATCAATTTGGATTGATCCGAGACCATTATGTGGCGCAGCCTATTTTATGTGAAGCATGGGTTGCATTGATCTTAACTTTGTAAAGTGGACAATACGAACATAATTATGCTTAGTTTTCTCATACCTATTTCAAGCAGTAAATTTTTATTGCTTCGAAATCGCCTGAGCTTTTGTAAAATTTAAGGTAATCCGTTAGAAGTGGAGTACGAATCTGATTTGGCATTGCAATCAGTAAGCAAGTGGATATACAAAACATGTTCTGGCTTGAAATATTCACCTCAAACCTCAAACTTTGAACCACGATAGGAATGGATGCAGCACGATTACATACTTGAAAAACTTATTGCCATTCTTTGAATGAGGAAGATGATTCATCTGATTGATTTGATATTTGTAAAATTATGCACAATCCATTAAATATGAAATATGATTTCGATTTCCTGGCGCTCTTGTTGACATTCAAATTAAAATTTCTCCAATGGGTCTCTATTTTTCTAGAATTTGTAGAATGTGCGCAGTTCTTTGAAAATTAGTCCACTTCGTAAGTTTCCTCCTCCATAAAATCCAATCTTAAATGAATAAAAAGCTCTGAATAATGTGACGTAAATAGCGCTAGATTTGGAGCCAACGTTGAATTAATTGGAGCTTTGTGTAATGCAAATTCTGATGTTATTCTGGTGTTTCATGTTTTCTACATTACTAAGAACTACTTTGTTAACATCATTCATGGTTTAACTTTTGAGGAATTTAGCGTTGTCTGTTTTTTCTTGTCGCAATATCGGTATACTGGTTTTGATTGATCTCAATACTACAAAACCGATTTAAAATTTCTTTTCCGGTACTGAATGTCCTAATTGAGAGTTTTGGAAGTACAGAGAAAGTGAAGTACAAGATTTAGAGCTAAATCTATAAATAGCAAAATAATATATACTTTTAAGGAATTAGACAATGTTACAAGGCTAGTTTGAACCTATCATACAACCGAGATGGAATTTCTAGTGATGCGTTATGATGCATTTTAAACTTGTGATCAACGTCTCAGGTCATCCAAACCATCCAACCAACGTAATGATAAATGGTAAACCAAGTACAAACTATAAGCATTCCTAAATTGCCCAATATGTTCAATGGATAATCCTGAGAGTTCGGGATTAATGAAGTAAAAAATCCCGGGATTGAAATCCCTAATTTAGATACACATAGAGAGTTCGTTGTCCATAATGTCTCACATGAATAAAATTCAAGTCACAACAAATACAATGCTATCCAACACATCAAAATAACATGTGCACAACTTGTGACGAATTTAATGACGACTGAAAATATCAAGGTCTTGCACTAACAGTGATAGTAACAGTATGTTTTTTTCAAAAAGAAACCGATAAAATGCAGATTGCTTTTGGAAACAGGTTTTTAGGGTGGCTAAGCTAAGGTTTATGTTAATCAATTAATGGTGGCCATAAATACTAAAAAAGTAACTATATCAGCAGAAAAATGTTGGGTATCACTTAATCATCACATCATCTTCACCTATCGAATCGAAAAATTATTTTACATATAAATTTTGGTCCAACATAGAAGAAAAATGTGTTCTAAATCGAGTTGTGAAAACTTGACCATTTTTGATTTTCCTAAAACTTGGCATATAATTAATGCGGACAAAATAACAAATACATATTATTTTATTATTTTCTTAAAGTGCATAATTTGAGCATAGTGGGGCACCCACCCTAACATGCATGTAAAATGAAAATTGTGCCAATCCGATGTATCTTTGAAATTAAATTGCTCAAGAACTACTATATTGATATCATCAATCTTTTTTTTGTTTGATAGGTGATTAGTTAATCGTTTTAAAAAAAAAATTAATTAATTGTTTTTATAATTAATTTTAAATTTAAAATATTAAAAAAACTTTTTAAAGATGACGCTAGGGTCGTAGATCAATTGGAATTTAATTGTTTTTAAAAATAGTTCTATTTTGACTCTAAAATATTTCAAATTTACAAAGACGAGTTAATTCGTGTTTTTGAGATATTTAATTTTAAAGATTTTTGGTACGACCGAAATTCTAATTTTTCATCATTTTTTCGAACAATTTTTATCAAAAAAAAATTTTAACCACTGAAGTTCGAAAAAATGAAAGAATTAGAGTTTTGGTCGGACTAAAAATCTTTAAAATTAAATATTTCAAGAACAAGACATTCACGCCGCTGTGTAAATTCGAAATATTTTAAAGTAAAAAATACGGAGAGGCTGAAATCTCACAGCTCTAAGATATCAAGACTTCGGTCTGGGTTAAGGATTTTGATATAGTTTTTGGCAAAAAACTTTTATGAGGAGAGGGTTTTTAGTTTTGGGCTGCCATGTATATCAAACAGAAATAACTCTTTGTTAAAGTAGAAGTATTTATTTATCTCTGTTTAGAAATTTATTACGAAACTAACACGAAACATCAATACGTTGCCGGAACATTATAACAGATCATAAATCAACATAATTTAGTGAAAATATGATACACTTAGTAAGCTACTCAAAAACCTTTCCCCTTAGCGTTTCGAGAAAATATTTCAAAATCACAAATTCATGTTTCTTTCAAAATTCCAAAAATATTGTAAAAACTAAACAAACTTTTTTCAAAATTCTAAAAAAATTCCAAAAATTATTACAAAATCAAAGTTTAAAACTTTTTCAAAAATTCTAAAAATATTGCAAAAATTAAAAAAAAATCAAAAATTGAAACTTTTTCCATAATTCCAAAAATTAGAATAAAATCAAATATTTAAACTTTTTCTAAATTCCAATAATATTCCAAAAATTTTTAAAACTTCAAACTTTTTCCAAAATTCTAAAAATATTGCAAAAATTATTACAAAATTAAAAATTAAAACATTTTCAAAGTTCCAAAAATTATAATAAAATCAAAAATTTAAAATTTTTCAAAATCCTGAAAATATTGCAAAAATTCTTACAAAATCAAAATTGAAACATTTTTCAAAATTCTAAAACTATATATAAAAATTCAAAAATTCAATTTTTTTTTCAAAATTCTTAAAATATTGCAAAAACTATAACAAAATCATAAATTGAAACTTTTTCCATAATTCTAAAAATATTGCAAAAATTATTACAAAATCAAAAAAACAAAATTTTTTCCAAATTTCTAAAATATTTCAAAAACTATAACAAATTCAAAAATTTCCATGTCCAATTTCATGTTTAATTACATTTACGTCATAAAAACAGCTAAATTTTTTTTTCCGAAAAATTGGCTAAAAAAATAAATGAAATCATTTTTTGACACACTTGACATCATTTTTTCGACAAACTTATATTTCCATAATTCTCAATACTAATAATAAAATTTCTTGTCATACAAATAATTAATTTTATTTATTTCCAAAAAAATTGGGTAAAAAATATATAAAAATCTTTCTTTTGACACACTTGACAACATTTCTGACAAACTTACAATATCATAGCTCTCTATAATTATAATAAAATATCATGTCATCAAATATATTTCAAGTCAAACAAATAAGTAATTTTATTTTTTTTCCAAAAAATGGTAAAACAATAAATAAAAAGCTTTCTTTTGATACACTTGACAACATTTTTTGACAAACTTATTTAACCATAATTCTCTATAATAATAATAAAATTTCATGTCATACAAATAATTAATTTTATTTATATACGAAAAATTGGGTAAAAAAATAAATAAAATCTTTCTTTTGATACACTTGACAACATTTTTTGACAAACTTATAATGCAATAATCTAAATTTTGGTTTCACATACCAATCTCGAACATCAGGATTTACCCAAATTCAATGTTCCTACCCGTAATCACTTAAAATGTACGTTTTTAAGCCCAAAATATGCAAACGACGATTTTTTTGACACACTTCCGGGACAACTATCCAACACATCATCCTTTCGGCTCTTACCATTGAGTATACCTATTTTTAGAAACAAAAATAAAATTTTTGAAATCCCTCCAGCGGTTTTCTAGATATCGTCGGTTGTGACGGCCGGCCGAATCAGAATCAGTAGGTCCTAAAACGTCGAGAAATGCCAAAAAAGTGGGGGTAAGAATTTCACTTTTGGCTCGAGAATGCAATACTTAGGTCTTTCAGACCGAAGTAATATAAATGTTCAAAAAAAAATTAAACTCCAATTGATTTTCGACACTAGCGCCATCTTTAAAAGGGAATTTTTAATATTTTACATAATTTTAAAATTAACTACAAAAACGTTTTATTAATATTTTTATTATTTTATTTTTTTTAAAGATTTACTAATTACCTATCAAACAAAAAAAGTTTGATGAAATCGGCATAGCCGTTCTTGAGCAAATTAATTTCAAAGTTACATCAAATTGAAAGAATTTTCATTTTTCATGCATGTTGTTGTTTTTTAAATTATTTAAAATTTTTTTTTTTAAATAATGAAAATTCTATTTAAACCAAATGCACCAAAACTCGGAGATCCAATGAAGATAGTGGCTATGAAATTTTTGAATCTTGAAAGAAAATTTCTGAGTGATCATAATTTAAGATGCAGTTGTACAAAAATTATGGAAAAGTATAAAAAACTGGGACATATGGTTAAAATATGAAACAAAACTTCAGAATTTGGTGATCATGAAAAGTATTATCTTCAACACCACGCTGTATATAAGGAATCTACCATAGTTATTGGTTCCAAGAGTCTTTGATGGATTTTAAAGAACCAACAGTAGCTATTATATTAGACGATCACTTAAGATTTCTATAGTGTTTGTGAAGGTACACAAAAAGTTGGTTGGTTCAGGTCTGTCCAATATTTTTTAAAAACAATGTGGCCATATTATAATATATTAGTTAAATCCATGTTATTTTCATGAATGCATTTATGTAAAGGAAAAGCAGTTACTGCATAGAAATTGTTCATTATGAATAAGAAAAAAAGTTTATAGATTTTTTATTTATTTTCGATTTTCTTCAAGAAAATGAGAAAATGCATTCATTTTTCAATTGGTTTTTTAATCAATCAACGATGAAGAAAAACTTTGAAAAATTTAAATAGTTTTCCATTTTATATACATATTTGATTATGTAAATTTGTAAAGATTTTTAGATTATTGCTTTATGTTGTGATTTTATTTCATTTGTTTTTTAATGAAACTAATGATAGCTAATCAATAACCGTAGTAATTAATCTGTTTTAGTTAATGCTTTTGTATATTATTGCAAAAAGTATTAGCTAAATAGTCAACTAGTAAAAGATGAGTTTATTCCATTTGATTACGTATTAAGTTGTTCAAACATGCTCTAAACAACTTACCATGTTCACGTTAATATGTCATACATTAGTTACCATGTCATACGTTAGTTACAACTGGCATAGTGAAAACTCATTAGCTTTTTTGTAATAAAACTTTTTTCTAAATGTGTTGAAAAATCACCATCTTTTTGCATGTGATTAAACTCATTATGTAGATTTGCTGTTTCTAACACGATTAAAAACAATTTAACCTTATATTCTATAATATAACTAGACAATAAATATTACCAGTTTCGATTTTATTTCCTATCGTTTACGAAATAATAAATAAAAAAACTTCCCCTAAATTTTTGGAATCTTGTATTGTACCAATTCAATAATAGCTTTTTTTTTTAAGCATTCTTTTATATCTTTTATTGCATATTTATTTAATTTTTAAAAATCACATTTTTATCTGACCAAAAATCATCGTTATTATGGTGAATTAACATATTCAATTTTTTACTTTTACTTCATTATTCACAAGGTAAGGTTCTTAAATTCTTGCTTAGAAAGCATGCAGAAAATATTTTTCTTTTCGGAAATCAAGTTTTCACAGGCTGGTAATTGATTTCTCTCGTTCGTATTAGTATTTTCTGTGAATCACTAGTGTTGACGTTGATCGTTGACGAGACAAACCAATTTGAAAAATATGGAGGGGCTGAAATCTCACAGCTCTGAGATATCAAGACTTCGGTCTGGTTAAGGATTTGTATATAGTTTTCGGTAAAAAACTTTTATGAGGACATGGTTTTTAGTTTTGGGCAGCGATGAATATCAAACATAACTCATTGTTAAAGTACAAGTATTTTTCTCTGCTTAAAACAAAACGTTGCCGGAAAATTATAATCAAAATTCCAAAAATATTGGTTAATTAAATGAAATTAAACTTTTTTCAAAATTCTAAAAATTTTCCAAAAATTAGAATAAAATCAAATATTTAACCATTTCCTAAATTCCGATAATATTCCAAAAATTCTTAAAAATTTAAACTTTTCCAAAATTCTAAAAATATTGCAAAAATTATTAAAAAATCAAAAATTGAAAATTTTTTCAAAATTCCAAAAATTATAATAAAATCAAAAATTTAAAATTTTTCAAAATTCTAAAAATATTCAAAAAATTTTTTTCAAAATCAAAAATTAAATCTTTTTCCAAAATTCTAAAAATATTGCGAAAATTATTACAAAATAATAAATACAAACTTTTTTCAAATTTCCTAAAATGTTTCAAAAACTATAATCCCATTCAAATATTTCCATGTCCAATTTCATTTTCAATTACATTTGCGTCATAAAAACAGCTACATTTTTTTTCCAAAAAATTGGCTAAAAAAATAAATGAAATCATTTTTTGACACACTTGACATTATTTTTTTGTCAAACTTATAATTCCATAATTCTCTATAATAATAATAAAATTTCATGTCATACAAATTATTAATTTTATTTTTTCCAAAAAATTGGATAAAAAAGTAAATAAAAATCTTTATTTTGACACACTTGACAACATGTTTTTGACAAACTTATAATGCCATAATATAATTCTCAATAATAATAATAAATCATTCAAACAAATAATTAATTTCATATTTTTCCAAAAAATTGGGAAAAACATAAATAAAAATCTTTCTTTTGACACACTTGACAACATTTTTTTGACAAACTTATAATAAAATAATCTAGTTTTTGATCTCACATACCAATCCCTACCATCAAGATTTCTCCAAATTCAATGTTCCTACTCGTAATCACTTAAAATGAACGTTTTTTAAGCCAAACATATGAAAATTTGCTGTTTTTGACACACTTAAGGATTTTTTTGACCCACTTCCGGTAAGAATTTCACTTTTGGCTCATGAATGCAATACTTAGGTCTTTCAGACCGAAGTAATTATAAACTTTAGAAAAATCGTGATTTTCATATATTTTGTTAATCAATACTCAAATGTGGTTTTCTCGTTAACGAATCAAAACGCCTGTCTGTAATTTTAGTATATGTTGGGTTAATAATAAATCTTCAAGATATAAACAAATAATAGAAAAAAGGTGCTTTTTGAAATCGCCATGTTCGAAAAAAAAATCATCAAAAAATATATATTTTTTTTATCAGTTCTGTCAGTTTATAAAAATATTATATAAACTAAAGCCGCATTTAGACTATTGCAAAACTCTGCAATATTTCTGCAATGGTAGTGTGTAAAATATTCATTGCACAAAAGTTTGGCAATGAACTCATCGCAAAACATTGCAATGACTCATTGCAATGTTTTGTAAAGAGTTCATTGCCAAACTTTTCTGCAGTGAATATTTTACACACAACCATTGCACGACTATTGCAGAAATATTGCAGAGTTCTGCAATAGTCTAATTGCGGCTTAAGCCTCAAACAAAACAAACAAAAAATTGACCAAAATCGAATAAGCCGTTCGAGCACAATTTAACTTTAGTCTTTGATTGACACTAAATTTTCATAGAAATTTCAAACCACCCTGTGTCAAAACTAATGAAAAAATAAAAAACACGTATTCATTTTTTGTATTAGACTAACGATTACTGAAGTTTTGGTAAAATTGGTAATGTTGGTAAAATAAAAAACTTTCTAAACATTTGAATATATGTAGCTGAAATTTCATTTAACTCAAAATTGATGAGTATCACAAAGTTTAGATCGAGTCGAGAGCAACTTACTGACAGATTATCAGACATGAAGATACATATGCAACAATGGAAAATTCTTTTATGCCCCATCTTTACATGGACGAAGTTCAGCTGTTGTTCTTTTAGCAAAAAATCCGGCACACACTGGCTGCAACAATATTTTCTTTCTTAGCAGTTATGTAAATTTGCGTTTTGGAAAACGTATTTAGAAGTGTAGGTATTTGGAAATGTAAGTATTACACATGGAATAGAAGGAGAATAGCATTTCACTGGCTCAAATGCAAAGAGCAAATTGACAGATAACCAATCCAGAACCCGTTTCAACGCTTTTCTTGCAATTGGAATTGTCAACGGCGTTATAATGTCACTTTTCGAGTGCCACACATGTCACGGTTGACATTGAGATAGATTTCTTAATTACGCGTGTCACACGCCACATCAAAATTTAATTCGTGCATTGATTCATTCTCGTTCTTGGGAAAAATATAAATCGCAAATGGCTGAAGATATTTGCTTTAAAAAACCCAAGAAAAATTAAAATATGAACATCCATTTTGCATCAAAAATTTACAACAAAGCGGTGAAAATGATTCGTTTCGTTGAAAAGTTCTCAACCGCTTTAATAATGGATTTGCTGCTGCTGCTTCGTTCAATGTAAAATTGCGTCGTGAACAAAATTACAACACGAGTGACCTTTGACGGTAATTTCGGATAATCAGCAAAGGACCAATAACAGGGAAGCAAAACCTTCTTCATGGCATCAATTCGATCACGAAATGACATAGATTTAGCTCTTGCCTCATCCGGAATAGCTGCGTTATTTCTACCAGGTGAAACAACTGCCCGTTTCAACTCACCAACACTAGTAGACGAAATAAATGTTTGCCTAAAATACTCAACTTTGTGTTACACATAGAGACGGTAAAATTAAATACAAATACCGGGGTCTAGTGGCAAAGCGATCGATCCGTTAAGATATTCTCACAAAAATGCGAATGCTAGTTTTCAATACGGGGTATGGGTTGTCAACAAAAAAGCACAAACTTTAAATTTTATTAAATAAACATTATGCAAATTGTTTTGCAACTCTACCATGATTACCAGGCCTAAGTAATATTATATAATAATACCAATTTTACCAGAAATTCTACCATGGTTAGAATATTACTATTATATCTGTAGTCTTCATTCGATTTTTCATCATTATTAGTAATAAATTATAAGTTAGTTAGCAAATTTAATTTTTTAGGTAATCAATTTTGAAGAATTCCGTTCAATTACACAATAATCAAATATGGCAGATTCTTACGAATAAGAGTACGACAATCGGTACAGTGATGAGTGTTTCCTTGGAAAAAACGAGCATTTTAACCAGAATTACCATAAATATATCCAGTAAAATTTGTGTTCATCGTTAGTAATCTTATTTAAACTTTTTTTTGTAAATTTTTCCAACGATGAACAAAAATTATTTTCGTGGGGAGGAATGTAGTAAAACCAATTACGTATCTTTCTTTAAGGGAAATAGCGAAACAGCTTTTTAATTAAATTAATAGAATTAAATAAATTATGGAAAAGACATAAATAATTTGCAAATAGTAATGCCATACAACTAAAACCAATACGTCTTGATTAAATTCGTTACATATGATTTTAGTGTAATTTTAAGGAGTTCTAAAAGCTTTCGGGTCGAATTGGAAAAAGTGGAAAGAGGAGCGCCTGAACAGTTTTTTATTTAATTGATAAGTCTTTTGAGATTCAATTTTTTTCAAACATACACGTTTAGTGTGATTTCCCATAGTTCTCAAAATTTTTTAACGTAAATTTGGTCAAAATGGTATATTTTTTTTTAATGTTAGTTTTTAGAATGAGATTTCATTATTTGTCTTGATCAATGAGGTGATTTGTTTACATTCAAAACAATTTGTTTTTTAATATCCGTTTTTAATTATTATCAAAAAAGTGTTTTGGTCAGGATTCTTCTGCAGGATATTTTTAGAGAGCATAAACTTTGACTAAATATTAGCATACGGGATAGTTAACTTACTAATAAACTAACTAAAACTCAGGATAAACAAGTTTCTTTTTCATTAACTATATATTTTTTTTTATTTTCAATAGTTAATTTTACCCACTTACATTCTCGTTACCAATAACAATGTATTGATTAAAATTATCCGAAAGTAGATAACTAAACCTATTCAAATCCAACTGACCGAATAAATTTGAAATCCTTTTGTTCACAAAATTCAAATTCAATTAAAATTTCGATTATTTTGAAATTATTTTTGCTATTATTGTCGGTATTCTGGTGACAATTTTAAAATCTAAAATAAAAGATTTGTTGGGTAGAAGAATTATTAAGGTTGGATTCCCTTAAAAGTTATGAAATTATTTTCCTCATCAATCAATGTAGGATGTTGTTTTTTCCGTATCTAAATGTACATATATATGTGGAATATTTATTTACTGTTTTATTACAATATGAATTCAGTTTAATTATTTTTATTGGTAACAAAAGGATCTAATTGATAAAAGCTTTTAAGTTTTATTTTTGTGGTTTTGAATGTTTGAATATTCAAAGATAAAGTTAAACCGATAGGATTAAATTTAATTGAGTTTTATGTGCGTTGGGGAGACTCTTATTATTATTTAAATTATGCTTGGCAAATGCTTATATATATTTAAGACGGATTGTTGGAGCTCTATTAATAATATCTGGGTGAAAATAGAAATAACACATCCTTAGTTGTGCGAAAAAGGGTTTTGAATAGAGGTAACATTTTAAGATGTTGAAAAACGGTCAGCATAAATTATTTTATAAATAAATGTTTCTACCAAATTTATGATTTTTCAATCTATTTAAGAATCACTATAATACGTTTACAAATCAACGAACCTTTGTAATCTATGATCAGCCCTGATTTAAATTCTGACCTATTTATTGCCTTTAATCGAACATGGAAAAAATCAGAAAAATATCCTAAATCTCCCATCCGATTTTAATCTACATATATATGGAATGTAAATAAACATAAAATCTTATCTAGTTAATAATCTCCCTATAATGATACCCGTATTCTTCAAATCCGTACTGTTACCATCCTTCAAATCTTAATAAAATATAAAAAGAATAAAATTCTTTTGTTATAAAATTCAAATTTTTTGAATAATATGTAAAATTGGAGTTTGCTTTTAAGGCCAAACCACATTTCAAATATATGTTTTGTATTGACAAAGTAATAAAAAAATTTTTTTTTATTATTATTATTATCCATTTAAGGAAGAAAAATCCTTTTCATACATAACAAAATAATATGTTTATAGAAAGGGAATTGAGAAAATTTCATTGTATAATCCTAAAAATTTGATTTATTTATTTGATCAAAATATGAAATGGAAATAGATTTTTTAATGCAGAGGGTGTGGGTTATGTCTGAATTTTGACATGTCCTCTCTACATTTAAATAAAAAGAAATTACTCGAGCTCTGTCGGTCAATATGAGTCACCAATAAAAAATTTACTTATAAATTTAACATCCTGAAATCAAATATAAAGAATTTCGCTTAATATTTAATTATACTTAACACACTTCGTCGTAAAAATGCTGTGAAATTATTTTGTTGGTTTTTATATTTCAGAGATGGCGCACCAAATCGCCGAATAATTTTTCATAGCAAAATAATGTTTTGCTTAATATTTCACACCAAAATTTGAAAATTTAATTTATTTTAAATGACTTTATTTTGTAATAAATATTTCGTTTTGAGTTTGTGAGTTGTGACTTGTGACTTGTGACCGATTTCACAGACTTATGAAGACTCATGAAGAATCGGTGCGATATCTGCCCGCTAGCTTTCAGTGATGCGGGGGTGGGCTTTAACGATAAATTTAGAGCTTCAATAACACTGCTTTAAACTGAGAAAAAACAAGAGGAAACTTTAATTCCTTAGAGGCTCCTTCGTCATCCAAATATCGCTAGCTCTCCTGCCTAGAGATGTTTATTCGTGCATAATGAAACCTTGTTTTAAACATAAATTATTCTAAAAAAACAGCGTTTGATATTAATCTAAATGTAATTGCAATTAATAACTTTGGTAATAAAATATTTATTCTTAAGCTCACCATCCTCAAATGTGTACATTTGAGGTTGAACACGGATATTTGCTTCACCACAATTTTAAATTGTGTGAAGTAATGCAATCTATCGTGAAAAAAAATCTTACATACCCCAAATTTTATTTTTTCTTTTGTTTTGGACCATCCTCTATCTAAATAGCCAAAAAAAATTTTGGTGTACGTCTGTGTGTGCGTGTGTGGGTGGGTGGGTGAGTTTTCTGCATAGGATCTTGATGAAACTTTGGCAAATGAGATACAGGTTCACTTGAAAATGGAAGATCTGGATTCATTTCAAATTTGGACAAAATGGCGGGGGGTCTTCCGAACATCTCTAAGTTTAAATCTTGAATAGCTTCTGATCCCGGGCTATGATCTTATTGAAACTTAGTACATAAGGTTTTAGTACAGTTTCAATATTTCTGCATACCAGCTTGCAGTTTGTCACATCCGGCTAAAAAAATTTTTTTTCAGGTATTTATCTCTACTGTAGCCTACAATTACCGATCGATTTTCATGAAACGTTGGTAAAATCTTTCAAATAACATGAGAAAGATTTTATCAGCAGTACATTGGATTAAGGGTTTGGGGGTCCAGCATACAATAGGTGGTTTTTTACACAATGTGATGGCGCCTCTGACTTGGCAGTGGACTGTATGTTTTCTTTTTGACGAACGACGTTAAATAAAAAGCCAGAGAGCTATCAAGAATTTTGGTTTTATTATATGCGTGTCCTCAGTTATCGCGCCTAAGAATGGCAAATGTTGATGATGACGGCTGATAATAATAATGTATGACGACTGATGATGTAATATAAATTGAATGATGTTATGCGTGTCCACTGTTATCACGCCTAGCAATGATAGGAGATGATGATGACGACTGATAATAAAGTATGAATGCGACTGATAATATAATATATGACGACTGGTGATATGATATAACTTGATTGATAGTATGCGTGTCCACTGTTATCACGCCTAGCAACGGTAGAAGATGATGATGACGACTGATAATATAATATAAATGTGACTGATAATATACTATATGACGACTGATGATATACTATAAATTGATTGATAGTATGCGTGTCCACTGTTATCACGCCTAGCAATGGCAGAAGATGATGATGACGACTGATGATATGATATGAATGCGACTGATAATATAATATGTGACGACTGATGATATAATATAAATTGATTGGTAGTATGCGTGTCCACTGTTATCACGCCTAGCAATGGCAGAAGATGATGATGACGACTGATAATATGATATGAATGCGACTGATAATATAATATGTGACGACTGATGATATAATATAAATTGATTGGTAGTGTGCGTGTCCACAGTTAGCACGCCTAACAATGATGACGACTGATAAAATAATATGAATGCGACTGATAATATAATATGTGACGACTGATGATATAATATAAATTGATTGGTAGTGTGCGTGTCCACAGTTAGCACGCCTAACAATGATGACGACTGATAAAATAATATGTGGCGACTGATGACATAATATAAATTGATGAATAATGTGCGTGTCCACAGTTAGCACGCCTAACAATGATGACGACTGATAAAGTAATATATGATGAGCGATGACATAATATAAGTTGATGGATAATGTGCGTGTCCACAGTTAGCACGCCTAACAATGATGACGACTGATAAAATAATATATGATGAGCGATGACATAATATAAGTTGATGGATAATGTGCGTGTCCACAGTTAGCACGCCTAACAATGATGACGACTGATAAAACAATATATGACGAGCGATGACATAATATAAGTTGATGGATAATGTGCGTGTCCACAGTTAGCACGCCTAACAATGATGACGACGGATAAAATAATATGTTATGAATTGTGAAGCGTGTCCACTGTTATCACGCCTAGCAGCAGCATATATGAATGATGATGATGATGATGATCATTGTGTGCCAACTCATCAATGCCTCAGTTGGCATGCGCTAGTAAATTATTGTATTGCCTAAAAAAGGGCAATGAATTAAAAAATGAATTTCATAAGAAGTAAAAAATGTTTGAAGACACTGTGCCAAATAGGGCTTGTAACATGAATTTCACTCCTTGTGAAAATTAATCAGCATTACAATCAGATATTCGGATGCTTAAATATGGCGGCCATGCAACAATAATTTCGGCAAACACTGGCAGGCAGATGAACACAAAAAACACCACTGCACAATTTCACCAATTAAATGTAGAACTATTTATTTTATTTTAAAAACATTTTTGTTTTACAATGTTTTATAATTCACATTAATTTTACATTTCTTCTGAACATTATTTGTATTAAATTAACTACTCAAAAATTAACCATCACTTGTCAGAAATTAAACGAAGAAGAAGCCTTATTAATCATAAAATCTAAAATATATAGCCAAAAAACTAATCATTTTATTGACTGCAGAGCTCACGTGTTCAACATTAGCATAAATTAGTACTAAATACTGTCGTATCGACACAAGATATGATAAATCTTGCCAAGTGGTGAGAACGTGAACTCATCAGATGAAAACTAAATGTCAAAAATTGACATTTCAAAAAACAATAATATTAAAGGTAAAATTATTTGATTAAATTACAAACAATAAATTAATAAAACCTTTCTCTTTCAGTATTATTCTATGGATCGGAAACATCAACAGCTGGAGATGTCATGGATTGCAAGACTTGTAAGTTCTGAACTACTTAATATAAATAATTTTAATGTTTGCAGACAGACAATATCCAGTGTTAATAAAAATCCCGACGGCTAAGCAAAGTTAATTAAGAAACTTAAATTAACAGCTTAAATTAAAGTAATTAACCAATTAATACAAGTCAATTTTTTTCTTTCTTTTTTCAGAGACAACAAAACAAAACAGCCACGAAATGTTGACTGAGGTTATTCAACAAATATTTTGACGAAGGACAGAGATATTATTGGTAAGTATGACTATTTACATAACATTATTGTTTTTTTATTTCGAACAGCTCTGTCCGTTGTCAACATATTCCCGCCTTTGACGATAATTACTTATATAAATTATTATAAATCATGAATTGATGAAAACTATTAATCTAATTGGTTATTTAAAAATTCAGAGAGTTAACAACTTATAGCTAATATCATAAGTGTGTCATATGACCACTTTAATTTTAATTCAGAACATTTTATGTAAGTTACTTTAATTCAGAAAATTATGTTACTACTAGTTTTAAGATACTTATTTCTGGTTCATAACCAATTATCATTTTTTTGCTTTAGAAATGTTTATTTTTACAAAAACAAAAATATTTTTTTATTTTGAATAAATTTATCAACAACAACTGTTGTGATTATGTACTTTTTTTATTTACAATTGAACATGAGATATCATGAGAGATGCCAAATGACAAGAAGTGAAGTTTAAAAGCTCGCATTACTGTAAGTATCAGTGTACTTTCTGCCGTTGAGGTTGGTTGAATAATATGCTAGAGTTCACGATGGGTAGTAACGTGTAGTTCTTAGTGACGCAGGCAACAACTTGAGACCTTCATCAAGCTTGCTAAATACTGATTTTGTGGACTCGACCAACGGTGGTGTTATGATTGTAACAAAGCGACAATGGTAAACGACTCAAAACGGAACTGACGTTGTGAAGTGGTGATACATGAGTAACGCGATTAGATTTTGAATTGGACCTAACTGATAATAGTTTCTGCTTCCTAAATGGAATTACAGATGACGCAAATTGAGACGATGAATATTCTGATCGATAGAGACAATGACTCGTATATTAAAATACTTTCGAAGACGAGTCAATCGACGAAATTGATGACAGTGAATTTAAAATTTGAATTAGTCCAAAATCATGACGGATAAAATCATTTAATGTGCGTGTGTAGCTGACGTTATAGCGGATTAACCATTAAATGTGCTGAGCATTGACGACGACTAAAGGTTTAATCATTGAGTGTGCGTAGCAACCCAAGAGATAAATAATTAAACCTGGATTATGCAGAGCATTGACGAAGACTAAAGGTTTAATCATTGAGTGTGCGTAGCAACCGAAGAAATAGATGATTAAACCTGGATTATGCAGAGCATTGACGAAGACTAAAGGTTTAATCATTGAGTGTGCGTAGCAACCGAAGAAATAGATGATTAAACCTGGATTATGCAGAGCATTGACGAAGACTAAAGGTTTAATCATTGAGTGTGCGTAGCAACCGAAGAAATAGATGATTAAACCTGGATTATGCAGAGCATTGACGAAGACTAAAGGTTTAATCATTGAGTGTGCGTAGCAACCGAAGAAATAGATGATTAAACCTGGATTATGCAGAGCATTGACGAAGACTAAAGGTTTAATCATTGAGTGTGCGTAGCAACCGAAGAAATAGATGATTAAACCTGGATTATGCAGAGCATTGACGAAGACTAAAGGTTTAATCATTGAGTGTGCGTAGCAACCGAAGAAATAGATGATTAAACCTGGATTATGCAGAGCATTGACGAAGACTAAAGGTTTAATCATTGAGTGTGCGTAGCAACCGAAGAAATAGATGATTAAACCTGGATTATGCAGAGCATTGACGAAGACTAAAGGTTTAATCGTTGAGTGTGCGTAGCAACCGAAGAAATAGATGATTAAACCTGGATTATGCAGAGCATTGACGAAGACTAAAGGTTTAATCATTGAGTGTGCGTAGCAACCGAAGAAATAGATGATTAAACCTGGATTATGCAGAGCATTGACGAAGACTAAAGGTTTAATCATTGAGTGTGCGTAGCAACCGAAGAAATAGATGATTAAACATGAATTATGCAAAGCATTAATGAAGACTGAATGGTTAATCATGGAGTGTGCGTAGCAACCGAAGAAATAGATGATTAAACCTGGATTATGCAGAGCATTGACGAAGACTAAAGGTTTAATCATTGAGTGTGCGTAGCAACCGAAGAAATAGATGATTAAACCTGGATTATGCAGAGCATTGACGAAGACTAAAGGTTTAATCATTGAGTGTGCGTAGCAACCGAAGAAATAGATGATTAAACCTGGATTATGCAGAGCATTGACGAAGACTAAAGGTTTAATCATTGAGTGTGCGTAGCAACCGAAGAAATAAATGATTAAACCTGGATTATGCAGAGCATTGACGAAGACTAAAGGTTTAATCATTGAGTGTGCGTAGCAACCGAAGAAATAGATGATTAAACCTGGATTATGCAGAGCATTGACGAAGACTAAAGGTTTAATCATTGAGTGTGCGTAGCAACCGAAGAAATAGATGATTAAACCTGGATTATGCAGAGCATTGACGAAGACTAAAGGTTTAATCATTGAGTGTGCGTAGCAACCGAAGAAATAGATGATTAAACATGAATTATGCAAAGCATTAATGAAGACTGAATGGTTAATCATGGAGTGTGCGTAGCAACCGACGAAATAAGTGGTTAGACATGGACTATGCAAATCAATAATGAAGACTGAATGTTTTGATCACATTGCATAATGTGTTGACGAGAATGGCATCATGAGCCAAAATGTAGCTATGATGCACTAGCTTATGAATTAGAAAGTTATGATTGTGGAATTACCATAAGTAACAGCCGATCGAGGTTGTAAGTTCTTGATCGATTTGCACTGTGAAAAGTCTTTTGACTTTTGATTTTCTTATACCAGTTTTAGTGATTTCAAGTTCACAACTCTTGTACATTGTGAAGACTCGAACCAACGTTTGTTGGTTAAAATACTCTTCACGGAACCAACGAAAGTGTTGGTTACGTGAGAATGCTCTTCACAGGAATTATATAACTGATGCGAAAATGGGACGAAATTCTCTGTTTGGTTTAGGTAGCGGGAAATAATAAATGCTAGTACTGTATTGGAATGAAGTTAGATAAAACATATAAATTACTATTGAAATTAAATGATACAACTTCAATTAAAATGAGAACTTTAATTGATAAGAATTATTCTGATAACAATGACCTACATGGTATATGTTTTATCGCTTGATATGAAATATAGGAGACGATGATTCGTATAATCCTTTGTCTATGCAGTCAACAACTGTAACAACCAACTTGTTCCTAGCGGCAATTGTAGTTGTTTGCCGAATTGACTAGAGCTGCAGGATTTTAAGTTATAGACAACTCATCGCTACTTAATTTATAAGTGGGGAGAGTTTAAAGATTATGCTTGTGAGGAGATGTATGTGACATCAAAAAAATAGAAACAACTCCTATTTGATACACATGTTATGACCAAGGCTAGGTGGTTTATTTAATGTGGAGGATCATCAAGTTAGTAGAAGGAACATATGAATGATTTTAGCCGAGTTTGTATTAAAATCGGGTTAATGATGGTATGTCTGAAAGCAAGTTACGTTACGATGAACATGTTAGGTAGTAACGTCTTTGTCGATCTCGGTTTCAAATGGTAGAACACTTATACGATTGACAGCTCTTTTCAATTCTGACAGTGCTGTCTTGA
The DNA here is from genome assembly GCA_963693315.1 of Diogma glabrata. Taxonomy (NCBI): domain Eukaryota; kingdom Metazoa; phylum Arthropoda; class Insecta; order Diptera; family Cylindrotomidae; genus Diogma; species Diogma glabrata. The sequence continues at coordinate 76,675,487 of OY856186.1, read as the reverse complement.
CTGTAACCACACGAGTGATCCCATCTTGTCCAGGATGTAATGCTGTTATGCGACCTAAGTGCCATTTTAATGGTGGTGAATTATCGTCATGGAGGATAACTAAAGAACCTACTTGGAACTTATGTGAGCCCTGATGCCACTTGTGTCGTCGTTGGAGTTCCGATAAGTATTCTTTGTGCCACCTTTCCCAAAATTGATGTAAATTTTGTTGGATTCGTTGCAAGCGTGACAACCGGTTGCTGGACAAATCAATTAATGATGGTTCTGGGATTGATGTCAAAGGAGCACCGATAATAAAATGACCAGGTGAAAGAGCGGTCAAGTCTGATGGATCACTAGATAAGGGCGTAAGAGGTCGAGAATTGAGACATGCTTCGATTTGTGAAATCAGTGTAAGGAGTTCTTCCACAGTAAGGGCTGCATTGCCAACTGCGCGTTTGAAATGATGCTTAGCACTTTTGATTGCAGCCTCCCACAAACCCCCAAAATGTGGAGACCGTGGAGGAATGGTTTTCCATTCTATTTCGTTTTCGGAGCAGAATTTTAAGCTGGTGTCTTGAAATGACTGAGAAAGAAATAACGTTTTGAGCTCCTTCAGTTCCGAACGTGATCCGACGAAATTGGTGGCATTGTCCGACTAGATGCGAATGCATATTCCGCGTCGAGCAATAAACCTTCGTAAGCAAGCCAAAAAGGATTCAGTTGAGGCACTCATCACAAGTTCCAAATGCACTGCTTTGGTGGTGAAACAGACAAAAAGACAAATGTAGCATTTAATTCTTGTTCTGGCTTTATTGGTTTGGATATATGAAAATGGCCCACAGAAATCTACTCCGACGATGAGAAATGGACGCTCCACGGATTTCACTCTATCAGATGGCAACTCACCCATTACTTGATTGCGTAATTGCGGTTTTATTCGATGACAACGAACACATTGATGGACGATTGTCCTGCATAAGTTGCGTCCACCAGTTATCCAATATTGCAAGCGAAGGTTATATAAAAGTGATTGAGGCCCAGCGTGTAGCAATTTTTGGTGCTCATGTCGTACAATTAATACACTGAAGGGATGATTACCAGGTAGTAGGATCGGATGTTTCTGATCCTCTGAAATTATTGCGTTATTCAGACGACCGCCGACTCTTAATATATCGTCTTTATCTAAGAATATCGCAAGAGATCGAAGTGAACTGCTAGGTGAACAATACTTAGTCTTTTTAATACACCGAATGTCGTCACTAAAATTACTTCGTTGAACCATTCGGATCAAACACAGTGTAGCATTTTTAATATCGTTAGGTAATAGAAAAATGGACGCATTACCTTCTCGAATATCTCTATGTTTTGTATTGTTAGTAAAACGAAGCATATAGGCAACAACTCGAATTAGCCTTGTGAGAGACGAAAATCGAATAAAAAGAGAGTTATCATCTGTTGTAGAGTGGACTAAACCACGATCGTTGGTTTTACGCACCTCCAAGTTCACAAATTCATCTGGTAGATTGATGTCATGTGAGATTGACCAGGCTGACGAATGGCTCTTCAAGAACTCGGGTCCTATCCACCAAAGTGATGCCGCAGAAAAGGACGAAGGCATAAGTCCTCGAGACGCTAAATCCGCTGGGTTTGCAGCTGTAGGAACGTAATACCAATCATTAGCTGACGTAAGTTCTTGAATTCTTGAAAGACGATTTGCTACAAATACTGCATATTTTGATGGCTCTGACTTAATTCGATGCAACGTGATTTGTGAATCTGTCCAAAGGTATACCGCACTAAGATTCATTTTCAAGACAGACATAACTTTCTGAGTCAATTCTGATAAGAGTACTGCTGCGCATAGTTCCAACCGTGGGATCGTTTCCTGCTTCAACGGTGCCACTCTTGTTTTCGCACAAATGAGATTTAGTTGATATTGATTCGTTGAGGAGAAGGTTCGGGTGTACAGTACACAACCGTATGCTCGCTCGGAAGCGTCGCAAAACCCATGCAGTTCGATCGGATTAGACGTGGAGGAAGCAATTAACCGAGGGATGTTGATTCGTTGTAATGTATTTAATTCCTGTTTGTAAGTTGACCAGGCTTGTGCGATGTGAGGTGGCAGTGGATCATCCCAACCCAGAGTTTGAAGTTTCCAAATAGCTTGCATGATGAGTTTTCCGGTGAGAACAATTGGAGCACAAATACCCAAAGGATCAAAAATTTGGCATAATTCCGAAAGAAGCCTGCGCTTGGTACATAAAGCAACAGTAGGAGGCAAGTCAAATACCATTTCGAACTGATCAGATTTTGTATTCCATATAACCCCCAATAAAATGGTAACGGTTGATGTGTCGTGATCTTCCGATGATAATTGCTTCATGTTAGAAACAAACTTTCGTAGTTCGAAGCAACCGCAGGCTAGAAGTTCAATTAACTCTGTCTTCAGTTGGCTGGCCTCTGACATGTTTGATGCTCCCGTTAATACATCATCTACATAAAAGTCACTATCAAGAATTTTAGATGCTTCTGGATATTTGATACGTTCATCAATGGCGAGCTGATGTAGCGTCCGAGTGGCTAAAAATGGAGCACTTGCAGTTCCGTATGTAACAGTGGCGAGTTTGAACACTTGAAGACGTTCGGAAGAGTTTAAGCGCCAAAATACTCGTTGAAGGTCTTGTTGGTCATCTCGAAGTCTGATCTGTCGATACATCTTCGCGATGTCAGCACTGAACGCAATGTTATGTTTCCGAAAGCGAAGCATTATCGAAACAAGATCCTGTTGGATCGTAGGGCCTACCATCAGGCAGTCGTTCAGGGAAACAAGAGATGAAGATTTTGCGGACGCATTGAATACTACGCGCAACTTTGTTGTTTCACTTTGTTCCTTTATCACATAATGATGGGGCAAGTAAAAGTTGCATTTATCACTGTCGTGTACCGCAGTGGTCATGTGTCCCAACTGATAGTATTCACGCATAAAGTCTTGGTATTGTTTATAGACCTCAGGTTTCCCTTGTAAACGAGTTTCCAGGGCGTAGAACTGACGACGCGCTGACAGATCGGATAAACCTAGTTGGTCTAACTTGGGATTGGTAGGGAGTGCGACGGTGTATCGGCCATCAACTGATCTCTTGACATGTTCCTTGAAATGAGTTTCGCATGCGAATTCTTCTTTAGACCACACCGGTTTGGACGATACTGATTCCAGTTCCCAAAATCGTTTTACTTGAGCTTCGAGAGATTGGATGCTGCACAACGCTATATGTGATTGAGATTGAGTCCTTGGAGTGCATGAAATATTCGTTTTACCAATAACCACGTAGCCCAATTCAGACTCATAAAATGGAGGTAAGTCGCGATGAAGTTGAACTGATGACCCTTTGAACAGACATTGATAAATCTCAGCACCCAACAGAATGTCGATCCGATTTGGTACATTAAAGTGGGGATCGGCCAATTTTATGTGATCAGGTAAGGTTAGCTTGGGAAGCATAACTCTTGTAGAAGGTATTTCATGGGTAATGGTGGGAAGAACATAACATTTTAACGTCGTAGCAAAGGCTGAGACACACGAAGAGATTTTTAAATAGATTTTGTGTTTGATCAATGTTTGTGATCCCGCAATACCGGTAATGGTTTTAGATGTGACGTGTTTACGTGCCTGTAACAATTTGCATGTTTGTGTAGTAACAAAATTCATTGTTGAGCCGCTGTCTAGTAAAGCTCTGCAGAGGATTTGGATACCATCATTAACTGATGCTCGCACTAAAGCAGTGCCGATAAGAATGACCTTGCTGAACTTGGTGGGTGTAGTCTCTGATGAGACTTTCAGACTGGTTACCGCAGCACACGTCGCTTCACTGCAATCATTATTGAGTGACTGAAGTTCGGAACAGTTAGCTACAACTGGTTGCATTTTAACATCCGGAAATTGATTGTTGCGTTCGAAATGCAATAATGTATGGTGTTTGAGTGCGCACGTTTGACACGGCGGTTGACGACATTCACTGAGAGGATGACGATCTCGTAAGCAATTTCCACAAAGACGGCGATTCTTGATAAAATCATATCTGGATCTTGGCGTGAATTTAGTGCTGGAGAATTCTGGACAATGAGCCAACATATGGTTTCCCAAGCAACAACTACATTTGTCGGACGAACTTGCCGGCGGTGTGTGTGTGGCATTTAGAGCGACTGGTTTGTATGACTTATTCACTCGAGAATGAGTGTGAGCTGATGTAGATGCTAATGTCTCGAGCACTCTGACTCGGTTACGCAACAGCTGCATTAATTCGTCAAACCGAAGCAAATCATTTGGTTTGGTGTGTTTTACCACATGGACCCTAGATGCCGTGTCCAATCGTTGAATCAGGTGGTGAATTAGAATTAAATCCCATTCAGAAACAGCTACCTTTAGGGATTTTAATGCATTATAATGTTTGAAGATCTTCTCAACAAACATTTGGAGAGCTTTAGCTGAGTGCTCCTGAGGAGTTCGGGCGTCATAGAGTTCCCGGGTATGGTGCCGTTGAATCGATATTTCGTTATTATATTTGTCGCACAATAATTTCCAAGCTACAGTGTAGTTGGCCGCAGTTACGGGAAGACTCTCGATTAGTGCAAACGCAGACCCTGCTCTAATACTTGAGATTAAATATAAGAACTTAACTGTTTCATCTAAAGCCTTCGTGTGGATTAAATCACGAAAAACGTCTCGAAACGATAACCACTCAGATTCCAAACCACTAAAGAGCGGCAGTGTAAGCTCTGGAAGTCTAACTCCAGCAGAGACATTGGTATTAGGATTTAGCTCATGCTGAGACGTATTGTGAAATGAGGTTGACAGGGAACTGTCTTCCGATTTTTTAAGGTCGTGCAATTTATCTCTCAACACGATCTCTAACTTACTATACTCTTCCTCAAAGCCAGAGCGATCAGGAGTAGCAAATTCATCTAATATCTCGATTTTTGACTGAACACCGTCATACTTGTCGTAAACACGTTGAAGCCGACTAAGAAGAACTTCGACTGCTCCAAATGATTCAGCAGTTGGAACTTGGGTCTTAAAATTGGTCAATTGGCCCTTAAACGCAGCACGCTGCTTTTTGAGGAGCTCTAATTCAGCCATGATGCGGGTTGAAAATTAACACAAAGGAGAATTACTGAACCAATGAGTGAACTAGGAACCGGGGTTCGAACTGTTTGGGAACCTAAAATTGACCATGCTCGAAATACGTATAATGAATTGTTGTAACAAGGACAACGACAGAAAGATCACTGACACTTATTTGACTACTTATTGATGTGACCGTGTATCGTTTAAACCTCAAAGTTAATGTTAATATAATTTGTATTTAAAAGATATTTGTATTTTAGTATATTAATTTATGGTTTTAAATATAATATGATTACTTAAATGTTTAAAACTAAAATTAAAGGAATACCTGAGAAACCAATCTAGACGATATGGTTTTCTACTATTTTTCCTTTGTGATGACAGCTGCGTTCCGGTGGCAAATCCGGCTCGAAGGACCAAAATGATGGCGCCTCTGACTTGGCAGTGGACTGTATGTTTTCTTTTTGACGAACGACGTTAAATAAAAAGCCAGAGAGCTATCAAGAATTTTGGTTTTATTATATGCGTGTCCTCAGTTATCGCGCCTAAGAATGGCAAATGTTGATGATGACGGCTGATAATAATAATGTATGACGACTGATGATGTAATATAAATTGAATGATGTTATGCGTGTCCACTGTTATCACGCCTAGCAATGATAGGAGATGATGATGACGACTGATAATAAAGTATGAATGCGACTGATAATATAATATATGACGACTGGTGATATGATATAACTTGATTGATAGTATGCGTGTCCACTGTTATCACGCCTAGCAACGGTAGAAGATGATGATGACGACTGATAATATAATATAAATGTGACTGATAATATACTATATGACGACTGATGATATACTATAAATTGATTGATAGTATGCGTGTCCACTGTTATCACGCCTAGCAATGGCAGAAGATGATGATGACGACTGATGATATGATATGAATGCGACTGATAATATAATATGTGACGACTGATGATATAATATAAATTGATTGGTAGTATGCGTGTCCACTGTTATCACGCCTAGCAATGGCAGAAGATGATGATGACGACTGATAATATGATATGAATGCGACTGATAATATAATATGTGACGACTGATGATATAATATAAATTGATTGGTAGTGTGCGTGTCCACAGTTAGCACGCCTAACAATGATGACGACTGATAAAATAATATGAATGCGACTGATAATATAATATGTGACGACTGATGATATAATATAAATTGATTGGTAGTGTGCGTGTCCACAGTTAGCACGCCTAACAATGATGACGACTGATAAAATAATATGTGGCGACTGATGACATAATATAAATTGATGAATAATGTGCGTGTCCACAGTTAGCACGCCTAACAATGATGACGACTGATAAAGTAATATATGATGAGCGATGACATAATATAAGTTGATGGATAATGTGCGTGTCCACAGTTAGCACGCCTAACAATGATGACGACTGATAAAATAATATATGATGAGCGATGACATAATATAAGTTGATGGATAATGTGCGTGTCCACAGTTAGCACGCCTAACAATGATGACGACTGATAAAACAATATATGACGAGCGATGACATAATATAAGTTGATGGATAATGTGCGTGTCCACAGTTAGCACGCCTAACAATGATGACGACGGATAAAATAATATGTTATGAATTGTGAAGCGTGTCCACTGTTATCACGCCTAGCAGCAGCATATATGAATGATGATGATGATGATGATCATTGTGTGCCAACTCATCAATGCCTCAGTTGGCATGCGCTAGTAAATTATTGTATTGCCTAAAAAAGGGCAATGAATTAAAAAATGAATTTCATAAGAAGTAAAAAATGTTTGAAGACACTGTGCCAAATAGGGCTTGTAACATGAATTTCACTCCTTGTGAAAATTAATCAGCATTACAATCAGATATTCGGATGCTTAAATATGGCGGCCATGCAACAATAATTTCGGCAAACACTGGCAGGCAGATGAACACAAAAAACACCACTGCACAATTTCACCAATTAAATGTAGAACTATTTATTTTATTTTAAAAACATTTTTGTTTTACAATGTTTTATAATTCACATTAATTTTACATTTCTTCTGAACATTATTTGTATTAAATTAACTACTCAAAAATTAACCATCACTTGTCAGAAATTAAACGAAGAAGAAGCCTTATTAATCATAAAATCTAAAATATATAGCCAAAAAACTAATCATTTTATTGACTGCAGAGCTCACGTGTTCAACATTAGCATAAATTAGTACTAAATACTGTCGTATCGACACAAGATATGATAAATCTTGCCAAGTGGTGAGAACGTGAACTCATCAGATGAAAACTAAATGTCAAAAATTGACATTTCAAAAAACAATAATATTAAAGGTAAAATTATTTGATTAAATTACAAACAATAAATTAATAAAACCTTTCTCTTTCAGTATTATTCTATGGATCGGAAACATCAACAGCTGGAGATGTCATGGATTGCAAGACTTGTAAGTTCTGAACTACTTAATATAAATAATTTTAATGTTTGCAGACAGACAATATCCAGTGTTAATAAAAATCCCGACGGCTAAGCAAAGTTAATTAAGAAACTTAAATTAACAGCTTAAATTAAAGTAATTAACCAATTAATACAAGTCAATTTTTTTCTTTCTTTTTTCAGAGACAACAAAACAAAACAGCCACGAAATGTTGACTGAGGTTATTCAACAAATATTTTGACGAAGGACAGAGATATTATTGGTAAGTATGACTATTTACATAACATTATTGTTTTTTTATTTCGAACAGCTCTGTCCGTTGTCAACACAATGTTTTCATGTTTGTTGGGAGTATAAAACATTCATTCGTGAATGAATTTTGATGACACTTTGGAAAAAGATGCAAACATGTCTGACAAGGAACTGATTAGTTTTTGAGCGATAGTGAACAAAATGGTGTGGTGTCCCTGGAGCAACTGTTTTTTGAAAGCTCTATAACATCTGTAACTGAGAATTGAATTGGATGAAACTTGGTACATGAGTATGTAGTACGGTTCACAATAGTTCTGCATCCCAACTTCCGGTTTTTCACTTCCGGTGAAAAAGTTTTTTTTGTACTTTTTTCAGTGTCTTTATGCACACTACTGCCTACAATAATGAAGTGATTATGATGAAACTTATGAAAAGAGTTCCAATTAGTGTGAGAAGATAATTATCATCTTTTGAGGCACATTGATCAAAGTGGCGGGGGGGTCTACCATTCAAATGCTGACTTTCCACACTTTGTTTTTTAAGTTTGTTGGGAGCATACAGACTTCATTCATTAATGTCTTTTAATGATACTCTGAAAAAAGATGGAAACTTAAATGACAAAGAACTGATTAGTTTTTGGACAATATTGGGATAAGTGGTGGGGTCCTCCCGAACACCTGTTTACTGTGTCATCATTTTTTCAATGTTTGTTGGGAGTACACAGCATTCGTTCGTGAACGAATTTCGATGACACTTCGCAAAATGTTGCAAACGTCTATGGCAAGGAACTGATTAGTTTTTCAGCGATAGTGAACAAAGTGGTAGGGGGTCCTCCGAGCACCTGTTATTTTGGAAGGTCAATAAGTTCTGTACCTGATAATCGAATTGGATGAAACTTGGTACATACACATTAAGTACGGTTTACAACAGTTCTGCATCCTAACTACCGGTTTGTCACTTCCGGCAATTTTTTTTTTACTTTTTCTCGTACAACAGAATTTATGTTTGTTGGGATACTACTGCTTGCTTTAATATTTTTATTATTAGAACTAGGAAGTCTATAACATTGGTTAGCTTTTAATTAAAGTATTTGATGGATATTAGCTCATTATATATCCAGAACATTTTGTTTCCAGAGCTGTGGTGAAGTCAGCCTATGCATGTGCGTCGAAATATTTTTTTTTTGTTATACAATTTTTGTTTAATGTTGACGTGTTGTTAATGGTGTTGATGTTGTTGTATCCAATAATTTTTCCTTTTATTTTGTTTTTGGTATATAATTAGAATTTTCAGGTTGATTTTTTTATGATTTGTTTTTAGTTTTAGTTTACGAACTTATTTCTTTTCACTACTCTGTAGGCAACCTTTAATTGACATTTATATATGTACCGTTAAAAATTGAGTAACTGTTTTGTTTGTTTACTAATTATTATGTATTTATTTCATTTATCTAATGTTAATGTATTTATTTAGATATATTTTAGACTATTATGTTTATTTAAAAACATTTATATAAGGGCTTGTAAACCTACAAGTTACAGTGATCGTAGGGTGGTGGCATGACCACGATGAGTCTTAAGTCGGGCTTAGGTAATTACAGGAAATGATTTATTTTTGGCCAATAATAGAGTCTTATTAACCGTTGGAATGTTTTCATTACTCGCAAATCATGGTTTGCACGAAGTAAATCTAGAACAAAGTTTTGAGGAACGTATAATTGTTGAGAATCATCCGATTCAATACCATTGTGCTGAGCTTTGTTAAAAACTTTTCTAATATGAGCAAGATTTGATTCCTTTTTCAATTTTTCAACGTTGTCTATCAACTTTAAATATTCTGGCGCCAGGAACACGTTGTCATTTAAGAAAATAGCGTTTACTGAGGTTGTTTCTTTAGAAGAAAACGACCGGGAGATAGAACCTGTAACTACATTTTCTTTACCTTTACGGAACCGAATTTCAAAGTTAGAACGCTGAAGTTTTATGCTCCAACAAGCTAAGCGGTCAGCTAGTCCAGTTTGCTTCATCCACTGCTGTAAACTTGCACGATCTGTAATTATCACAAATTTGTAGCGCTCAGTATAAGGATGAACATTTTTAACGCTTAAACCTTAAAACAGCAGCAAAGCACTCAAGTTCAGTAACAGAGTAATTCCTTTGAGATCGATTTAGTTTTATTAGAAGTAGGCAATAGATCTAGCAAATCCGTCTTCATCATTTTGGAATAACACATATAAAAGATATGTTTGAAATCGCGGCTTCCGCGGCTTAGTACTGGCGGAAAAGACAGTTTTTCTTTAATGTCCTGGTAAGCTTTCTCAGATTCAGCCGTCCAGCGAAATTTTGGCTTGTCCAATAGATTGTGTTGGTCAATAGTGTGGACAGTGTGGCGTAATTGGGTATGAGCCATGAGTACCAACCCGACATGCTGAGAAATCTACGAAAATGGCGCGTACTTTTAGACTATGGCAAGTTGGTAAGAGGACCACCTTAACTTTATCTACCTGTAAGCGACCTCCACCTTAAACAAATCCTATGTACCGTGTGTACGTCAGACAAAAGTTGTTTTTCTCTAAATTGATCGTCAAGTAAGCATGCTTCAATCGGTAGGAAACTTCCAAGAGAAAAAGCAAATATTCATCAAACGTGGGTTATTCCAGGGGCTATTACTCTCTTAGATTACTTTGACATTCTGTCGGTTTCTGCGTAAAACTCTTTTTCAACAACTGGAGAAACGGAAGAAACGTTGCTTTATTGGTTTAGTTTGTCCTAAATCAATTGAGTGAGCAATGAGATGTGTTTTTCCAAGTCCTTGTTTGGTAAATGAAAGAAATGAGCTCATTTCGTTTTGAGGTTTGATCAAAATGTCTTAAGAAAGATTGTGCATATTAGGGACCCATTCTGATAAACGAATATGTACGCCATGATATTCCACCATCCTGGGCTTTAAACCAAAAAGGTTCCAAAATCCAAAAGGTTCCAAGGTTCGCGTTATATCTCGGATGCACTGCAAAACTTTGAGCAAGTTGATGTTGTATACACTGATTTTAGCAGTGCGTTTGATAAGGTTAAACACCCTAAATTATTACTCAAGCTTGACAAACTTGATTGTGAAATGATTCCTATTAAATGGATTTCATAGTATCTATCCCAGCGTACGTAGTATGTCAAAATTGGTAATTATTGTTCTACGACTTTTAAAGTAACTTCTGGTGTACCGCAAGGTAGTCATCTTGGACCTTTGCTTTTCATTTTATTCATTAATGATGTTTGTCACTGTTTTAAATTTCTTAAATTTCTATTATATGCAGATGATATGAAAGCCTATATTACTATAAAATCAATCACTGATACAATTAATTTCCAAAGTGATTTGAATAGATTACATATTTGGACTGTAGAAAATGAGCTGTTTTTGAATATCTCTAAATGTAAAATTATGTCAATTTTTAAAAACAAATCACCTATCTTAGTTACTTATCATTTCTGCAATAATAGTTTAGAACGAGTATATAAGTTCAAAGATTTAGGTATTATTTTCACAGCTTCATACTCATTTAATGATCATTTTGATTATATGATTGGACGAGCTAATTCAATGCTAGGGTTCGTCAAACCTAAAACTAAAGATTTCTGTGATCCATTAACGCTCAAAACACTTTATTGTGCATATGTCAGATCAATTTTGGAATATGGTTCTGTAATCTGGAATCCGCTGTATGTTATCCATTCGACACGAATTGAAAGCGTGCAGAAAAGGTTTCTTATTTTTGCTCTGAATAGATTACCTTCAAATAAAAGTTGCCAGTTTTCTTTAGAACCTTATGCAGGTCGATTAGAGCTATTGACTTTGAAACCGCTGTATAAGAGAATGGAGGTTGTTTGTGCGATTTTTGCTAGAGATGTTTTGTGTTGTCGGATCGATTGCTCAAATTTATTGTATTGTAATAAACTTCGTCCAGAATGGGTTAATTTTATTTACTCATTCATGTATTAAAAGTTAACTCCTTTTTCAATCTTTTACTTGTATTGCAAATTGTATTGCATAAATTAATGTAAATTAAATTTGTTATACAAATGTTTACATTAATGAATTAAAAGGAGTTACCTAATACATTTTGCATAAATTAAATTTGAGTTCGCTAATACAAATGCAAGTATGAATGAAAACAGGTGTGGCCTATTCAAGGTGTACAGACTACGTAGTATTGATTTCTAGTGGATTATAGAAGTTTCGATTTATTTATTTTTCGATATAAATAAGCAAACAAAAATATCAGAGAGTCAGTTTTAATTTTGCAATCAAAAGTGTTTTACAAATATGCGAAAGAATAAGGAATAATCGGTGGTACTTGAGCCTGGGTACTAATAGTAAAAGAATTTGAACTTAGTGGAATAGTAAATACAGATTTTACCATTCCAAGTATTATTGATTCAAATTGTGGAAAAGCGGTTAAGTTCATCGTGCATTTCTGGAGACCCTGGAATTTATTGCAATTAAAATTGGAAGTTGCTGTAACTGGTTGATAAATAAAGTTTGAGATTTTGTTAACTAAAGATCTGTCTTTTTACTGTCGTATTTGCTCAATAATCTAAAAGAACCAACGAAGAGTCGTTACAGTGGTGTCAGAAGTGGGATTATTGAAACAACGGTCAGGACAGTAAATATTAGTGATCTCAGCCAGACCCAGCTGAAGGACGAGTTGAGGAAGAGGAATGCTCCAATCCATGGAACGAAGGCAGAACTTGCATTTCGGCTGCGTAAAGTTTTAGAAGAAGCAGGTGAAAACACAGAGGTCATAGACATAGAGCCGGAGGAAGCTCCGGTTCAGAATGCTCCAGCGATTGATCCGATGATGGCGTTGATGAAAGAAATGATGGCACAGCAACAACGACAACTTGCTGATATGATAACCAAACAAAGAAACAATCAACAACAACAACATGCTGATATGATGGCCCGACAAGAGAAACAGGCAGCAGAACAAAAAGTAGAGCAACAACAACAACTTGCTGATATGATGGCCCGATAAGAAAAATTGGCAGAAGAACATGAAGAGAAATTACGCAAACTTTCCAGTGAATTACGCCAAGAAATAGCACAAGGGAAGTCAGGTTACATGGTCAATCCATCAACTACTTCAGCCCCAGCTAGATTAAAAACACCCGCATTTGATGGATCTACATCGTATCAGGTATTTAAGATGCAATTTGAGATAGCAACAACTGGGGTAGATAACCAGCAAAAAGCAAATGCGCTTATATTGGCATTGAAGGTACCTGCTGCTGAAATTTTGCAGACACTATCAGCGACAGAGCGTGATTACAGCAAGCTAATGGAGGCCTTAGAAGTTAGATATGGGGAAAGTCATATGCAAGCTCTCCATCGCATGCAGCTAAAGACACGAAAACAAGGAGTCAGTGAAACTTTGCAAGAATTAGAGGCTGACATTGTGAGACTGGTAAATCTGTCATATCCAAACTATAACGCGGAACACCGAGACGAACTGGCAGCTGATACATTTATCAATGCTCTTCGAGATGTACCAATGAGAAATCAGCTGTATCTTAGTGGAAAGAAACTACCCGCGGAAGTCTTAGCATTGGCCCTGCAGATGGAAGCTGGAAAAAGAGCGTATGGCTCAGATAGAGTACGTCAGATGGAAGTTGCTGAGGAACCACTGAAAGCAGCGCTCGATGAAGTGATCATGTGTGTCAAAAGTCTGGGAGATAAGCCCGAGCGAAATCAACGAAGAAGATTTAGCAGAGTAAGATGCTGGAATTGTGGGCAGTTAGGACACATCAGACAAGAATGCAAAACACGAGTAGCAGCAAAAGAAGGAGTAGTTCCAGGCCGGTTGATGAATCTTTCAAACAAGCAAGTGGATGTCAAAAAGGCAGGAGATTTCCACGTTGAGCACCGTAAGAAAGGGATACATTGTAATGCTGACGATCGTTCAAGAAAACCCTGTATTGAGGAGCGCAAGTCATATAGCAGGGGTGAGAGAAAAGAGGCAATGACAGTGAAGCAAATTAAGTTCCAAACTCTTGACGATTGGTGTACCGAGGCAATGAAAAGAGAGCAACAAAAGGATCCAGCTATGGCAGCGATATTGAAATGGAAAACCGAGGGAAGGCGACCGGAGTGGAAAGAAGTAGCACCTTTAAGTACGGAGGTGAAATGCTACTGGGCGCAATGGGACTCACTGTTTATGGACAACCCCTTATACTTAAAAGGAAATGGGAGTCCGCTGATGGAAAGAAAGTGTTAGAGCAACTGGTGTTGCCATCAAGTCGAGTGGAAGAGGTACTGGGAAAGCTGCATGGAAGTATTTCTGGAGGACACCTGGGAGTCAATAAAACCCTAGCCAAAGTAAGGGAGAGGTTTTATTGGGTAAGGTATCGAACAGACGGAGCAATGGTGTCGAGCAAAGGACCAAAAACTAGAACTCGAGGAGAGATGCAACAGTACAATGTGGGTGCCCCAATGGAGAGAATTGCTATAGACATCACGGGGCCATTTCCGGAAACGACAAAAGGTAACAAATACATCATGGTGGTCATTTATTACTTAACAAAATGGCCGGAAGCCTATGCAATACCGAACCAGGAAGCAGTTACGGTCGCGGAAACATTAGTCAATGAATGGGTTTGCAGATATGGAACACCGCTCGAGTTGCATACCGACCAGGGAAGGAATTTCGAATCTCAACTGATGGAAGAGCTGTGCAGAACACTCGGCATTAGAAAAACACGAACTACACCTATGAATCCACAATCGGATGGCATGGTAGAACGATTTAACCGAACCATGGAAGAACATCTGTCGAAGGTAGTGAAAGCCAAACAAAGAAATTGGGATAAGGATCTTCCGTTATTCTTGATGGCCTATCGTAGCGCAGTGCACGATACGACATGTGAAACGCCAGCGAATATCATGTTCGGAAGAGAACTACATCTTCCTAGTGACATCGAGTTCGGCATCCCTGGAGGTCTGGCATCCACGAAAACAGATTATGTGGGACAACTAAGGGAGAAGATGAATAAAATCCATCAGCAGGTTCGAGACCACATTAAGATTGCCAGTGACAAAATGAAAACCAGGTACGACATAAATGCAAATAGTGGCGGTTTTCAAGAAGGAGAATTGGTATGGCTATACAACCCCAGAAGAACTAAGGGAAGATCACCCAAGCTGCAGCCAGATTGGGAAGGCCCATATAAAATAATCAAACGAATTAATGATGTCATCTACCGAATACAAAAGGGACCCCGTACCAAGATGAAAGTGATACATCTGCAAAGGTTGGCACCGTACCAAGGTAACAGCACCAATGCGATATCTGATATTGTTCGGGACGAACAAAACTAAATGGAGGGCAATGTAATAAACTTCGTCCAGAATGGGTTAATTTTATTTACTCATTCATGAATTAAAAGTTAACTCCTTTTTCAATCTTTTACTTGTATTGCAAATTGTATTGCATAAATTAATGTAAATTAAATTTGTTATACAAATGTTTACCTTAATGAATTAAAAGGAGTTACCTAATACATTTTGCATAAATTAAATTTGAGTTCGCTAATACAAATGCAAGTATGAATGAAAACAGGTGTGGCCTATTCAAGGTGTACAGACTACGTAGTATTGATTTCTAGTGGATTATAGAAGTTTCGATTTATTTATTTTTCGTTATAAATAAGCAAACAAAAATATCAGAGAGTCAGTTTTAATTTTGCAATCAAAAGTGTTTTACAAATATTCGAAAGTATAAGGAATAATCGGTGGTACTTGAGCCTGGGTACTAATAGTAAAAGAATTTGAACTTAGTGGAATAGTAAATACAGATTTTACCATTCCAAGTATTATTGATTCAAATTGTGGAAAAGCGGTTAAGTTCATCGTGCATTTCTGGAGACCCTGGAATTTATTGCAATTAAAATTGGAAGTTGCTGTAACTGGTTGATAAATAAAGTTTGAGATTTTGTTAACTAAAGATCTGTCTTTTTACTGTCGTATTTGCTCAATAATCTAAAAGAACCAACGAAGAGTCGTTACAGTATTATTTTGATATATTTGTTCCATCTCGTCAGCTTCGCCAACGTGGTATATTTTTTGCAATTAATTTCAGTAGTGCTAATTATGGCTCTAATGAATCAATTAACAACTGTCTAAGAATCTTTAATAAAGTCTTTGAATGCTTTGATTTCATGATATCGAGAAATGTTTTTAAAAGATCTGTAAATAACCTTTAGACTTTTTAGTTTAAGTACTTTTAATAAAATTATTTTATAGTAAGTTTAATTGTAATTTTTGTAACTATTGTAATTTTTTCTCATTAGCCAAATTTATTAATATATGGATGGCTGTAAATAAATAAATACATAAATAAATAAAAATCAAATCCTAAGTAGAGCTGTTGTCTAAGGCTGGATGCGAAAAAAGCACCTCAGTCATTGTTTTCCAGAGAATGATACCACTGCACAAATGTGACCATTGATTCTTGATGATTTTCTCCTGACGCAGTAGATAAATATGTTGGAAAATTATAAAAACGAACATGGGTATCTGTTATGGTATTTTCCAGACCAGCACCGAACACAGAAATATTAGTCACTATCCAAAAGATCTCTTAAGGATATACGAGGTACGAGAACGACTATCTGATTCTTCCACATCTAAGCGAGAAGATGCTTCAGTTTTACGAATGTTATGCTTTAAATAAAAACATTTAAAATTACTTTGGCTGAAACGAGATGAAATCGACTTAGGATTAATTTTATCATCCAAGGAAGTAAAAGTTTTAATAGGAACTAACACATCGAACAGACCTATTGACGGTTTTGATGCGTAAATTGACGAATGTAGGGCTCCGTTTTGGACAGAACTTTTTCCATCGCTGTTGTTGTCTTGTGTGGATGTAAAAGGTGCAGAGTCGTTTATTTCCCAGGTATCGCAGCCCTCTTTAAGTTTCCCTGGCATTTCACACAGTACTCGGGGTTATCCACACCCTTGCCAGAGAACGTGGCAATCAGGAAATTTATTATCCACTTCATGAACGGTCGTTCCGTCTTTTTGCTTCCGGATTTTGTGTAAGTTGGAAACATTTGGAGATGGCTTACTGAAGAAGATTTTTATAGCATTTGGAAAATGAGATGTCATTGAATTGTGAATGTTTGTTTGTCACTTTAATACAATCAGGAAGATTGGAGGTTGGCAAACTAGACGTTATGAAATTACTTGGAAATTTGACTGAGAGATCGAACTTTAAAGATGTAGGTGTTTAGAATCAAAACTTTGTGGAATATGGCAACAGTTAAATATTCTTTTATAATCGCTGCTAAGTGAGCTTTATTTAGATGTTGATCTTCACCAGAAGTTTTCTGATCCAAACAAAATTGCAGTGACTTGTAAAAGATACTGAAGATAAACGTTTTTTGACATACTTTCAGTAGAGTTATCGAGCTGGTCCCCCTCTTTTCGGTTTGTCACGAAATCTGTTTTTAAATACAATTGTTTTTTAAATTTCTCCATAATGTTTTCGTTGTTTGTGACAATCGGTCCGACGAACGGCGTTTCTTTAGTCAGTTGATAAAAGTAAAGAGATAAGATTTTAATATTTGGTTCAAGGTTTACATAGGTCCTTAGAACCGAAATAATACTGATATTATTAGCTTTTCAATATAAGAATTTCATGCTTAAGGCTTATGTGCAGGATGTTATAAGTTTAGGCTTTTTTAATTTGTATCTGTATGTTATTATGAGTGTGTATTGTTATTTGAAAACTATAGTATTTTGTCCAACGCTTTCTCCAAATGAACGAGTAATTAAGATTTGTCCTAATTGATATATCCAAGCTTAGATTCCGGTTGTTTTCTACCAAAATTGGTTTATTTGTTCTTTTGTGGTTTTGAAGAAACTTAAAGATTTCTTTTTCAAATTTTACGAAAATAAAAAATGATGCCATCGAAAAAATTGGCCTATTATTTTATTTGTCCTCAAGTCAACTATTTATAGTGAAATTTAAAGAAACAATTGGTATCGTATATTTAGATCACCCACAACTTGTAATAGCACTCTTTTGGACAAAATACAAAATAGAATTAAAACAATTAACTCATACAGGAATTAATATAGGGCTTATAAATGTGGCGTTAGTAATTGATACGTAATGTATATTTTTATTAAAAACCAATTTTGAGGACGTTTTCCCTGTTTGCATATTTGAAAGGTTTCTTTGATTGAAAAGGAATTTTTCAATAGATTCAACAATATCTAATTTTCAATTTTCTATTAAAAATTTCTTGAAAGTTGATTTGACAGTCTACACATATCTTTCTCCTTGTTCGTTGTCTCCTGTTTCGATTGTGGGTGATAAGCGGACGTTTTCAAAGCTATTGGTGTTTTTATAGTCACTGACCACTATTTTCGGCAATCCAAAACCATGCCAACAATTTATTTAATATGTGAATTAAAGCAGATGTTGTTAGACTTTTCATCAAAATCACAACGACGTATTTGGTCTTAGCATCAAGAATAATAAGAAACTTAAATTTAGTAAAATTAAACAAATCTATTATAGAAATGACGTTACTAGTAAAGTGCTTCAAATTTTTTCCTAAAGCAAGTTCTTAATCTGTCGATGAAAGTTCAAATGTACTGACTTGTACGACCTAATTTCCAAACATTATGTGCATTTTAACTTATAGTTTGGCTCTTGCCGAGACATTCGATTTAATTTTTTACCAATGTCTTATTTTGATATAATGTGGACCAAATGTCTTTGTTAAGTTTTCTAAATATTTACACAAAGCAATAAAAAAATACAACATTTGAAGTTTCCAACCTTGAGTATTTCCTATTTCAACGGTTATTTATATGGACCGAGTTTATTGACTTTCCTTTTGAATATATAACTAAAGTTTTCGCTTTAAAAACAAAAAATACAGTTGGAATTCTTTTTCTTACCCAAATCTTGTGTTTACGAGATTTTTCTTTCAATATCAATATTTCCGCACGAACAATAAATATTTCATTAATAATTTTCCATCTTACCACCAAAAAATTAAATCTATTTTCTTTTCATCAAAAAGAAAAGCAAAAAAAAGACAAATATGTATATTGAACCTAGAACTCAAAAATTATATTTCTTGTCACGTTAATATTTTTATTGTGATATTCTAAGATTTTAAGGGTACGTTTTCGTCTTATACATATACAATTTTTTTTCAATGCGGATATCCTGAAGGAGATGTGATTTGATAAAACGTTAACTGATATTTGAGTTTGTGCTCTCTTAAAATGAAAATTTGTGAATGAAAATAAAATCGATTGATTATTTAATTATATGAATAACAGAAGTTATCACTGGTTAACTAATTTATCTTTAATAAAAACACGGTCGTTATATTTGACTGATATTCAATTTTTTATGTTTAAACATTAAATTTGCCAATAATCTGTAACAATGGAAATTTAATTGCTAGCCAATAATAAAAAAGTTAACTGCTAATTAGTAATCATTTAATCAAAAAAAAAAAAAACTGACATGTGTATATTATGCACGTTATAAAATTTGTTACTGTTATATTTTAATTCTGTACTAAATTAGGAAAATAACAAAAAATAAGGAATTAGATCCTTGCGTAATAAATAAATGTAATGAGCATTATGTTGAACAATTAAATTTACGCTCCAATGAAATGAATGCATCATGTCGCAAATATTTCCTCAACTCAGTTATAAGTCGGCTAGATGGAAACAGTATTATTTAAACATATTTATTAATACATTAAATATATTATTAAAAAATAAATTATAATGTAAACTGTCAATCTGACAAAATGCACAGCGACTTCTTCGTTTAATAGTCTCGGTTGGAATCAAACCCACATAGGTACTAAAAAGCGTTAATCATCATTGTGGGACCTTGCTTTTAAAGGATATTTATGTTAAATTGTGACATATATGTTAAAAACGTCAACATAATTATTCAAAAACTACTAAATTGCGCTTTTGCCTCAAATCAAACCTACGTGGCGAATTGTTACTCTTAAGTCTTTGTACAATAAAATTGTTATCAACAAATTTTATTTTATTTTATTGAGACAAAAAAAACACCAATTAAATTTTTCTCTAATCTCGCTTTTAAAACAAATCTGTCAAGAACTAAAAATACGTTTCAATTAGTTTTCTATCAGTTCAGTAAAAAAAACCACTTCATATCTATCGAGATGAAAGCTAAAAATCATTATTCATTGTTTTCATTTGATTAATATTCTCCATTAAATAATATCACCAGACATGGTCTCGTTAATTATCCAACAAAAACATAAAAAAAACACTTGAGAAACCCCTTCAGTTGTACATACATATACGAGTATCCTATCAAGCTTGCAAAAACATAAAAGTTTATCAATAGAGAGAAAAAATTCGCAAAAAAAATTCTAATTAAAAACTGAATATAACTGTACGAACGAGTACATATTTTTCCACCATTGATATTTCATTTGGAATAATAGTTTTATAAAATCATTGATTGAACTAATATAAAGATAAAAGTTATAGTTTTTATGAATTTTGCTATTGCTATGGTCGAAAGCTCCAATATTGAAAAACTAATGAAATGGAAAATAAAGTCATCAAATAAAATTTATAAATGGAATCAAAAAGTTTAGATTTTTAATGATTATTCTTTGATGTATTGATATATGTATAACTAACAATCCTATTAGGTTAGGTTGCTTTAAATACATCGATTTTTGATTGACGTAAATAGAAATACAAAATAAATAGAAATACATAATCTATTTTTTTTTTAATATTTCCAACGATGAACCAAAAAATTTTTTCGTTGGGGAAGGAATGTAACAAAACCAATTACGTAGTTTTCCTACAACAACTCTTCAAACTAACAATTTTAATATTTTAAATTGGATATCATAGGCAACAAGAAAGGATATACCTCTCGAGTATGCGGGAATTGAAAAAAAATTCGGCATATTAAATATGTTTATGCGGAATGTTTGTAATTATTTATTGTTTTGTTATAGTAATTAAACATTAAGCTAAAAAATTTGTTATGCCGCAATCTGACTTTTTATTTAATCAATAGTATTTCTTGTATTCCTTGATAGTTCTTAAAACTCAACTTCAGCAAATACGCATGACGTCAATATACATTAGCACGGCCCTCAAAATTCATATTGCTTAAATTACTAAACAAAATAATCTAACTCTACTCTGTTTTAAACAAACAAAAGTAAAACCCATATAGTTGTAATTGTATTTTTCTATTTTTGTTGATACTATCAGATACAATCTCATATTGAAATGTTTGGGATTGTAATAGTAATGGGATATTAATCATCTGTACAAATTAAACTGTTAACGAATTGTTGCATTTCGTTTCTATTCATGATCGACGATAATCAAATGAAACAGAGTTTAATTGATATATGAGTTTTGTAATGCACTTGTTGAGACAGTATGATAATGATCGTGATTGATTTTTTTTTTTGAAAAGGGATAATACCACATAACAGAAAGAAGTATACAAAATTTTTGAATAACCATCTCGCTTCTACTCCTTTGTTTAAATGATATTTATAGAAGGCATTTTTGCATAATTAGGTCAGTATGATTTTATTTTTAAAAATCAATTTTTAGTTCGATTACGATTTTCAAATCGAAAAGTTAAAAGTTGTGATATTATAATTGTTGATAAAAAAAAAGAAAAATAAGGAAAAATATTAAATTGAAATATTTGTTAAAGCAAAACATAAAAAAATCTATTCCTTAAACCGTTTTTTGTAAGAAAAGAAAAAAAAACAAAAAGTTATTAAGCATACTAAGTATTAGTATGCTTAATATTTTAGTATATTTTATTATATATATAAAATATTAGTATATTTTAATACTAAGTATGGTGAAAATTGTATGTAAATTGTGATTTTGTTGGATTGATTGTAATAAAACAAAACTATCTAATTTTTTGTGCTTATTATCTTACATCAAATGTTTAATTCTTTTGTCGAAAACCGGAAGAATTTTTGTTCATGCAATAAGATATGCTTGCATAGCACATCGGCATGTATGCAAACGAGTTGTCGACGTTCCGGGTGATAAAATTATAGTTCAAACATCAATCAATTTTAATCCAATTTCAAGGAGTCATAAACATAATTCGAATTGGATACAATTTATAAAGACGATGAAAGCCGTTTCGATGCAGTGAATTCAGACAATCTTGGGACAATCCTGGGAAACATGACAATACAATTTGGAAGTCAACAATCTACATTAACTTAAGGTTAGATTTTACTTTTATATTATATAATTTTGCTAAATACTTTGAATCTTTTTTTGTTTGATTATTCTAAGACGAAATGGTCTTATAAAAGAGTTTGTTTATTAGAGATTTTTTCTGTGTAGAGTCCACACCTGCACATTGGTGTATCATTTTTGGAATGTTTAAATGAAAAAACCCTTGGATAAATAGATGCCTTAGGCATCTATTTTAATTTGTAAGGTCCAGGCTTTACACATGGCGCCGAACAAAAACAAACCGGTTTTATAACGGGTAACCCGTTATAAAACACACAATAAAGTTTCATATTTTAATATTTTTTGATGATATTTTAATATTTTGAATTTTTTTTGATATTTTTTCTGTGTTTTTTCTGTATATGTTTTTTTTATAATATGTTGAATGTTGTAATACTTATATTTTTGATATTTTTACATTTTTTGAATGATACGGTTCTTTATATACATTATGAATATCCGGATATTGTAGGTTGTGATGACTTTGTTGCATCTGTGTTTGATGTTTGATTGAATTATTTTTTATATATAGCTTTTATATACCTATGGTGTTTTTTTTATATATCTACTGTATTTTTTTTATACTATTGTATTATCATATATCTTTATTTTTAATCGATGTTTATGATGCAACAAATAATCTTTACAACGTTATAATCTAAATAAACTATTGGTAGCTCTAAGAAAGAATCCAAGGGGCTTCACCCTCTTAACATGTATCGTTGGTTGAAGATCGCCTCTGTCTTTTGGCATGCGATCACCAAGTGGATTAAATTTTTATAATGGTAAATTTCAACTAGTTTTCCTGCCGAGACTGAATGCAGCTACACTGGACGAGTGTTTATGCGGAAGAGAATTGATGCCTGTCAGTCCTACGGACAGCCAGGATCGCTTCTACAATGCTAAGCACTCCTCCATACAAGTGAAGCTGCATCCAGATCTCCACTCTGTTGGGAAAAACCAAGTTCAACTCAACCTCCCTTCACAATTTTTATGGACTTAGCAAATCCATCCAACATCGCGTTACAATAGCGAATTGGGTTTTGTGATGAACCCGGATCTGGAGAGTGGTACTCTACTGGTCTACTCCCAACAAACGATGTTAGTCTTAATTTTTTTTCTATTTTTGATATTTTTCTTAGTTTTAAGGATGAATGAACTCAGCATATGATTTTTGTAGATAACAGATATTTAGGCTGAATCTTTAAACAATGCTGAATTCATTTCATCACGCGGGAGGGTACTAGAATGTAGATTTTAGGATTTTTAGACCTATTTTTGTTCTAGACCTCACATGTCGTTTCTGGGAAGAGATCGCGAGTTTGATTTTCCACTTCGACTCTTCTTTACAATTCCTTTTAAAAATTTTTTGATTATGCAGTCAATCGGTGTGGGCTTTGCCCAGGAAAAATCTCTAACATTATAAATACATAAATAATTAAATAATTTACTCTTTTTCTAAATAAATAAATATTTTACAAATCAATAAATAAATATATTTTTATAAATAAATAAAAATTCTATAATTAAATACATTTTGAATAAATAAATAAATATATTTTCATATTTTATAAATAAATAAATAAATATATATATATATATATATATATATATATATATTAGACTGGTCGTTAAAAACTAAATTTTCCGAGACGCCCCCTAGAAAAATTCTTTGTGGTCAAAAAACCACACTGGCACTAATTTTTTTTTTTTTAAGTCAAAAGAACACGTGCCGCAAAATCATCGAAGTTTATTTTTTGATAAAATTGTTAATATCTCATAAAATATGCAGATGTCAAAAAAATTTATATAATCTTTTTTGTAGGAAATTTTATTCTCTACAAAAAAGGTCCAAGTCATTTTTTTCCTAAAACCTATATTTCTGATGATATTTTGAAATAAAACTTAAAATTCTTCAAAAGTCGTAAAACCAAATGATGAAAATTTCGACGAAAAAGTACTAATTTTAATTTTTTTTGTCACGATTATTTTTTTATACATTTCATTCTATAGCATAAGAAAAAAATTAGGACTTTTCCGTCATCTTTATTTTTTATGTTTTTTAAAAATTACGAAAACTTACAAGTTCATTTTCAAAATATCTTGAGAACTATACGTTTTCGGGAAAAAATGACTTAGACCTTTTTTGTAGAAAATTAAATTTCCTACAAAAACGATTCTATAATTTTTTTTGACATCTGCATATTTTATGAGATATTTGAAAAAATCTACGAATTTTTCAAAAATTCAACTTCGACGATTTTGCGGCACGTGTTCTTTTGATTTAAAAAAAAAAAAAATAATGCCGTTGTGGTTTTTTGACCACAAAGAATTTTTCTAGGGGGCGTCTCGGAAAATTTAGTTTTTAACGACCAGTCTAATATATATATATATATATATATATATATATATATATATATATATATATATATATATATATATATATATATATATATATATATATATATATATATATATATATATATATATATATATATATATATATATATATATATATATATATATATATATATATATATATATATATATATATATTTTAAATAAATAAAAAAATTCTTAAATAAGCTTGGCATCAAGAAAATAAATAAATCATTTTTTTTTAATAAATAAAACATACTTAATTTACTGACTTACTTAATTTTTAAGTAAATCAAGGTGTACTAGTTGCAACAAAATAACTAGATTGTAAGTAAATCAATATTTTTTGCACATAAATATTTAAATAATCATCTTTTTCCTAGGATCTTTAAGATCAATAAATTTTTCTCTGTAAAACGAAGGTTGAAGGATTTGATTATTCAAAACATTTGTATATTTCTTTCTGCTGTTGTTGGTCGCGTGTTCACGATTTTGAGTCGATTTACAATTTTTATTACGTTTTACAATTTCTTTACGGTTGTTGTTTTTATATTTTTGCGCGGAAAAACATTTTAGGGTTATCATACAACATCATCGTCAGTTGTTGGTCTTGTTGAGTTGGAAATTTTATATTCATTAATTTTTGTTTTATTTATCTCTGACAAAAAAAATGTCAGTTGTTCCGTTGGACCATCCGTTCTACGGTCTTGAAGAATACGAGTTGTGGGTCGAATGCTTCCTCCTGGACATACAGTACAACAGCGAGGACTGGATACAACAATTGAGTGACGCTGCGCGTAGTCCAGCTACAAGGATGTTTCAATCACACACGGTGAACATGACTGAAGAAAGCGAAGCGATTGTAGACGCTGCCTTATTTTTGTCCAGTAAAGCGAGGGATCTTGTACCCTCATTACAACCACATATTTTACAGGGCCTTTTAAGCCGTGTTAAACATTATCTAGATCGTGTCAACCGATTGGATGATAGTGATGAAATTGTGTACGGCCGTAATTATGCCACTAGGAGTTTAAATGAATCACTCAATAGGATTAAATCTTTGTCTCCTCTACCTTCTTATCAACAAGTGGCTAGGATACAGGCACTTCCAGCACCAGTAATGCAGCAGGAAGAGAACGAAGACTATCAGGACTTGAGTCAATTTTGGACAGATTGGCTTCCTCTGTTCTCAGGGAATGGGTCATCACCAGATGCTCACGAGTTCATCCATTTGGTTGAAGTGGCTGCACGGAGGGATCAGGTGACCTTTGATGATTTAAAGTCAATCGTTCCCCGGTATCTTCGTGGAGTCGCGGATAAACATTACATAAACCTTACTTATGAGTATCGAGTGGTGACCTACCCCATACTCCGAGAAAGTTTATTGCGAACGTTTGGTACTCTTAACGATGATAAGGCTGTACTGAGTGCACTACTGAACAGAAGACAAAATGAAAAGGATGGGATATTTGATTACATCATAGAGGTTAGCCACCTCAACAGAAGACTGGCTTAACCATTTTCAGAACTGGAGATGATGGAGATTGTAAGCGAAGGCATGTCAGATAAATTAAGAAACGCTACAATGGTGGCAAATGTAGCTACTCTAGCTGACTTGCGGGTACTGTGCCAGAAATATGAAAGGTTATGGTCATCTTTTCCAACAACGGCGAGAACAACTGGTCAAACAGAAATACAAGCTGATGAATACCAACCCCGATACCTCGCAACAGAAGCAATGGAGAGCTTTTCGACAAATACGAATGAACAATCGACAATTAATCACTGTACTTTGACAGGTACACACAATGAACCTAAATCTAGCTCAGTTCAAATTCCGGTTCGACGAAAACTAATTTCTTTAAAGCGCTACGAACGTTGTTTTAAACACTATCTAAAGTTGCGAAAGATTTTCAATAAATCATGTGTTGTTTCTATCATTTCCGAACTAAATGATTCTAGGCCGCATATTTACATCGACATCCTTGATAAAATTGTATATGGACTTCTGGATAATAGGGCCGCTATCAGTTTTCTAGGAAGAAATTCTTTAGAGTTATTAAATAATGCCGGCATTTCATATCGTAAATTTTCATCCTTCATCCGTACAGTGGATGGCACACGTAACCATATTCTGGGATACGTCGACGTTCCCATTTCTTTCAACGGTTTTACAAAATCTTTTTGGTTCTATGTAGTCCCAAGTCTGAAGGAGGAGGTGTACCTGGGTGCAGATTTTCGGAGAGACTTTGGCATCACTCCTTCATTTATAGCTGATCTAATCCAGAGTGACCAAACCCCAGAACAAACACATAGTCTAGAAGTTCCTATTTCCGAAGCACTTTTCATGCGAACCAGTTAGCGAACTTCAGATCTAACTTGCAACAGCATTTAGTAGCAACAGTTACAAGGCCTCAACAACAATATACTTCGCGAACGCGAACTCGACCACAAACTTTTCGGCCACAACAGCGGCTTTTGCTACGGCAACATCGCTTGGGTGGTGCAGCTAATAAACGATCAGCCAAGATGTCTTCACAATTAGTACCAGCCATAATAGAGTGCAAGGTTGGTAAGGATATGTACAAATGTGCGAACTTAGATGGTAAGGACATGGGGACTTACCCTTCGAAAGACATCCGTTTGTGACATTAATTCAGTCTCCATCAGTTTTAAATCTCTGTTAACTTATTTTGTAATAGCTATAGTAATATTCCTGTTAATTTATTTTCCTGTAGTAGTTTTTTTTATCTTTATCAATTTATTAATTATTATTAATTTTTTTTATTATTATTCTTTATATTAGTATCTTGATTTATTAAAATTTATACCTTGGTTGTTCTAATAAATCATCCACAATGCTTAACATATTAACGTTTTCGTGTTAGATGTGGGCCGCTTAAGACTTTGTTTGCGGTTATCTGACTCTACTTTGAATTAGCTTACCCTCCCCATTCATTTTTTTTCAATTAACTTTCAAAAATTTCTACTATTTTTCTAGATAGCTTGCCCCGCTAACAATAGTAATGTTGTCTCTCATTACCTGAAATTGAATTATGGTACTTGAGGGCACTGTTCAGTAAGCGTATTAGGTAGTTCTTTTTTTCTTTAGTTTTAGTTTTTTTGGGAAATTTGATGTGCGTAGAAAGAGATTATTAGGCTCATATCTGTCATCAGTTCCACATACAATTACTGAACAGTATGGGATTTCGGTTGATGGTCATGATGGTCAACATTTATATTCCTTTGATTGCAATAGAACTTACCTTTAATAAATAATATAATTTCATTCACTAGTATCTAACACTTGATTTATTTGCGCACGCTTACCAACTCTGCGCTGCCTGTTGTCTGCTGGGACTCGGCGTGTCTCAATTGGGGAACTTTTACAGCGAGACATGACAGTTTATACGATATCATTATAATGCAGTTGGTCAACAAAACTCTGGCGTTCAACAATCAAGAATTCGGATACAATTGTCATCAAGTCGCCATAACTTAACAATTTAATTTTTTTGTATGAAACATCTATAATTCGCAATTCTTTCGTAACGGATATACAACATCAGTAATTCTAAACATCTTTATTTTCATTATGGTTACACAACATCTACAATTCGAACTTTCTTTCAGAATTAGCGTCATGCAAAATTGCTAAACATCTGGTTGCCTTGGGAGAGGTACCCGACTCATCAATTCGTATACCTAGTATCGGTAAATATTAGTGATTGTGACATATTTTCTTTCCTTAACCTTCACAAAAGGCATTTCACTGCTGAATGCTTGTTTGATATCGGTTCAGGAAATTGTCTGTTATGCCGCAATCTGACTTTTTATTTAATCAATAGTATTTCTTGTATTCCTTGATAGTTCTTAAAACTCAACTTCAGCAAATACGCATGACGTCAATATACATTAGCACGGCCCTCACAATTCATATTGCTTAAATTAATAAACAAAATAATCTAACTCTACTCTGTTTTAAACAAACAAAAGTAAAACTCATATAGTTGTAATTGCATTTTTCTATTTTTGTTGATACTATCAGATACAATCTCATATTGAAATGTTTGGGATTGTAATAGTAATGGGATATTAATCATCTGTTCACATTAAACTGTTAACGAATTGTTGCATTTCGTTTCTATTCATGATCGACGATAATCAAATGAAACAGAGTTTAATTGATATATGAGTTTTGTAATGCTCTTGTTGAGACAGTATGATAATGATCGTGATTGATTTTTTTTTTTGAAAAGGGATAATACCACATAACAGAAAGAAGTATACAAAATTTTTGAATAACCATCTCGCTTCTACTCCTTTGTTTAAATGATATTTATAGAAGGCATTTTTGCATAATTAGGTCAGTATGATTTTATTTTTAAAAATCAATTTTTAGTTCGATTACGATTTTCAAATCGAAAAGTTAAAAGTTGTGATATTATAATTGTTAATAAAAAAATAAAGAAAAATAAGGAAAAATATTAAATTGAAATATTTGTTAAAGCAAAACATAAAAAAATCTATTCCTTAAACCGTTTTTTGTAAGAAAAGAAAAAAAAACAAAAAGTTATTAAGCATACTAAGTATGGTGAAAATTGTATGTAAATTGTGATTTTGTTGGATTGATTGTAATAAAACAAAACTATCTAATTTTTTGTGCTTATTATCTTACATCAAATGTTTAATTCTTTTGTCGAAAACCGGAAGAATTTTTAGTCATGCAATAAGATATGCTTGCATAGCACATCGGCATGTATGCAAACGAGTTGTCGACGTTCCGGGTGATAAAATTATAGTTCAAACATCAATCAATTTTAATCCAATTTCAAGGAGTCATAAACATAATTCGAATTGGATACAATTTATAAAGACGGTGAAAGCCGTTTCGATGCAGTGAATTCAGACAATCTTGGGACAATTCTGGGAAACATGACAATACAATTTGGAAGTCAACAATCTACATTAACTTAAGGTTAGATTTTACTTTTATATTATATAATTTTGCTAAATACTTTGAATCTTTTTTTGTTTGATTATTCTAAGACGAAATAGTCTTATAAAAGAGTTTGTTTATTAGAGATTTTTTCTGTGTAGAGTCCACACCTGCACATTGGTGTATCATTTTTGGAATGTTTAAATGAAAAAACCCTTGGATAAATAGATGCCTTAGGCATCTATTTTAATTTGTAAGGTCCAGGCTTTACAAATTTTAAAGTAAAACATACTCTGCACTAGGGATTGCAATCCCGTAGCGTTTTATGAATCCCAAGATTACGAGATTCGTCGTAAAGTCAATGGTGCTGAACATTCAGTGTCTTATTTGCCGTATCATGGTTTACTGAAAGAATATACTTCAACAGTATTTCGAGCAAAAGCTTTATTTAAATAATTTATATTAAAACTGAATATTTTAATGGTATTCCTTTTGGTATATCCTACATTATATACACTTACCACAACAACACACAATTCTCATATACATTTGTCTTTCATACGTTTACAAAAGCGAAGAACATCGACGATGATGGTCCTGTATCACTAAAGAATATTAAATATAACCCCATTGCATCACAATGTCTTTATCATCCTGCAATTTCAATTACATGACCTGATGGAGCAAACAGATACCCCACTTTCTTTTTTAGTGCTATGTCACATTAAATTCTCTTTGAGTTTTCTTCCATAATTAAGAATTGATTTGTTGCCACTGGATTGTCCTCTTTGGTGTTCTTTAGTCTTTAAGGTTTAAGTCAAGAATGACTTCCAGATATTTATAGTTCGGACATGATTTTATTGTTTACTGACCAAATTTATTTCAATATTTTTGCTGTTTTACTACTACTCATAAGTATACTAGTCGCCAGTCGGTCTTATGATCAACCAGTTCAAGTCAAGCCATTGTTTAACGTTCGCAATTGTCTGGGTGAAATTTTTACAATATTTGTTAGTTGTTTAGCCATGATAACTACATAGCGATATCATCTACGTCTACTACAAACTTTAGGCTTTCTGCAAGGATGATACACAATATTTCGAAGCAAAGATCTCAGAACTGGGCCTTGTTAGATACCTTTTGCTATGTTATTTCATGTAATACCCAATAGTTCTTGCTCAGAAGTAGTTAGATCAAATACATAGCATATACAGTACGTAAATTTCATACTATCAAGTGCGCAAATGATTTGATCACAGCTGGGAGAATTAAAAACCTTTTGATATCCAAGATAATTACAACACGGTATACTGTTTGGTGCCTTGTTTCCATTATACACAATCTATCGCTTCACGTGGTTTGTCGCATTCAGTTTTGATCGTATTGATATGAGATTTTTCTCTTCTCCTGAATCTGAATTGGCGGTCTTGTAAACCAAGCTCTTCTTCAGTATGCACCTAGATTCTCTCAACGACCTTTCCAATTATGCCAACCATACACAGAGGACTATACGATGTTGGGTTTTCAGAGAGTTTGTCACTGTTGAAGACTAGCGTAAGTCTTTGGTGCTCCAATGCTGGCCGTGAAATTTCACGTTTCAGACAAACTGTAAGTATTAAGCGTCAAAGACAATATTTGAAATACCGTTAAGATCAGCTTCACTGCAGGGTGACTCCTTAGATTGTTTGAGTAACTTCATCTGCGGTTACAGGAAGATATGAACTGCACAACTGTATAATTTCCATAACTTCAGAACCCAAGTAGAATGTCTAATTATCGAAGCCATCAGGCAAAACCCCCGATATTCAAAGCCTGATTTTTATAGCACAGAAAAATCGTGAACTATAGCGCCATTTTAAAATATAAAAGTTAAAATGAAAATACGTTTAAAAATTTAGCGCCCTCCTGAAAAATCACAAAAACAATTTCAAAAATTTAATCAAAATACTTATCCATCATTTTGTATATGGGAAGGTTCTATAATATCTGCTAGATAGGTGATCAGCAACCAATAATCTGCTATAGATGATCAGCAGTCGTAAAAACCGATTTAAATTATAAAATTTAAGAAACTTTTATTAGGAAAACTGAATTTAAATTTAAGCAATGATGTTAATACGGTGCATTGATGAGGCTTGGACAAAAGTTGGTTGGATAACACTAACTAAACGAAATTTGTAAATCGATTATTTTGGATCGTTACGGTTTGTGGCCGCAAATGAACATGATCTGCCACAGGACTCCCCCGTGAGTAAAATTTTACCATACCGACAAAGCGTTGAATGTTTTTTATTGAGCTTAGAGCTGGGAATTCTTCAATCGTCTTGATTCAGGGAGAATGCCATCAGGAGTGATCTTGTGTCTAAGGAAATCAAGAAAAGTTGCACCAAAGATACATGTGAATGTCTTGATGTAAATGTTAAAGTCTTCTAACTTTTGGAATAATTGATCCAAGTGAAATTTGTGTTGGTCCTCGGATACTGATGCCAAAAAAATGTTGTCTATGTAGATAAAAACAAAGTCAAGATTTCGAAGTACTTCGTTAGTGAATCGCTGTAACGTTTGAGCGGCATTGCGAAAACCAAATGGAGTTCGGGTGAATTCAAATAGGTCAAATGGAGTAGTGATTAACGTTTTGTAGACATCCTCAGGTACGACAGGAATGAGATGGTATGCTCTGACGAGATTAGTTTTAGAGAATATTTTTAAACCATGTAAATCCACAGAGAAGTGTTGAACGAGGGGTACAGGATAACAATCAGGTGTTGTGATCATGTTAAATCTTCAATAGTCCCTACAGGGTCACCAGTCGTGAGTTTTTTTCTTCACCATCTGCAGAGGATAAGATGCTGGTCTGCTAAATCCTAATTCCACCATATATTGAAATTCGTTGAATGTTGCTTTGTGTCGGGTAGAATTCAATCTGCGTTGTCGTGATACTGGCAGGTGTCCTACCGTAACTATATGATGGTCTACCTTATGAGGCACGGGTTGGTTGTAATTTAGTTCAGCTATAAGAGAAGGGTATCGTTTTAGAATAGTGCCGTAGCCATTGTTGACTTAACAGACGATCGGTGTTGGAGTAGATGTCCGAACCGTTGATACATTGTTTGACAGCTGATTCGCTTAATTAACCAGTCGTTTACGTTTACGGTCAACAAGAGTACCAAATTTATATAAAAAATGGACGCCAATAATCGGTCAATTCACAGCAGCTATTGATTGTGACGGTAAGCGCGAATGTTCGTTTGAGTCCGATGCTGACTTGATATAACCATTGCGTACCATAAGTGAGAATAAAAGAACCATTAGCAGCTCATAAGACCAGATCAAACGGTAAATATGGTGTCTACTAGAAAATGAGTGTGTTGTGTGAATGTGTGTTGTATACACTGTCTTGCTGAAGTTCCAAAACGTGAATGATACCAACAGCAACCTGTAGGGCAATGTAAGTTGCTGTGGTATCGTTGTTTTCTAATGGTTGAAGGAGTCTTGTGATTAAAGTGAAAACTACTACTACAAACACAGAGGACTATACGATGATGGGTTTTCAGAGAGTTTGTCACTGTTGAAGACTAGCGTAAGTCTTTGGTGCTCCCATGCTGCCCGTGAAATTTCACCTTTCAGACAAACTGTAAGTATTAAGCGTCAAAGACAATATTTGAAATACCGTTAAGATCAGCTTCACTGCAGGGTGACTCTTTAGATTGTTTGAGTAACTTCATCTGTGGTTACAGGAAGATATGAACTGCACAACTGTATAATTTCCATAACTTCAGAACCCAAGTAGAAGGTCTAATTATCGAAGCCATCAGGCAAAACCCCCGATATTCAAAGCCTGATTTTTATAGCACAGAAAAATCGTGAACTATAGCGCCATTTTAAAATATAAAAGTTAAAATGAAAATACGTTTAAAAATTTAGCGCCCTCCTGAAAAATCACAAAAACAATTTCAAAAATTTAATCAAAATACTTATCCATCATTTTGTATATGGGAAGGTTCTATAATATCTGCTAGATAGGTGATCAGCAACCAATAATCTGCTAAAGATGATCAGCAGTCGTAAAAACCGATTTAAATTATAAACTTTAAGAAACTTTTATTAGGAAAACTGAATTTAAATTTAAGCAATGATGTTAATACGTTGCATTGATGAGGCTTGGACAAAAGTTGGTTGGATAACACTAACTAAACGAAATTTGTAAATCGATTATTTTGGATCGTTATGGTTTGTGGCCGTAAATGAACATGATCTGCCACAGGACTCCCCCGTGAGTAAAATTTTACCATACCGACAAAGCGTTGAATGTTTTTTATTGAGCTTAGAGCTGGAAATTCTTCAATCGTCTTGATTCAGGGAAAATCAGGAGTGATCTTGTGTCTAAGGAAATCAAGAAAAGTTGCACCAAAGATACATGTGAATGTCTTGATGTAAATGTTAAAGTCTTCTAACTTTTGGAATAATTGATCCAAGTGAAATTTGTGTTGGTCCTCGGATACTGATGCCAAAAAAATGTTGTCTATGTAGATAAAAACAAAGTCAAGATTTCGAAGTACTTCGTTAGTGAATCGCTGTAACGTTTGAGCGGCATTGCGAAAGCCAAATGGAGTTCGGGTGAATTCAAATAGGTCAAATGGAGTAGTGATTAACGTTTTGTAGACATCCTCAGGTACGACAGGAATGAGATGGTATGCTCTGACGAGATTAGTTTTAGAGAATATTTTTGAGCCATGTAAATCCACAGAGAAGTGTTGAACGAGGGGTACAGGATAACAATCAGGTGTTGTGATCATGTTAAATCTTCAATAGTCCCTACAGGGTCACCAGTCGTGAGTTTTTTTCTTCAGCATCTGCCGAGGATAAGATGCTGGTCTGCTAAATCCTAATTCCACCATAAATTGAAATTCGTTGAATGTTGCTTTGTGTCGAGTAGAATTCAATCTGCGTTGTCGTGATACTGGCAGGTGTCCTTCCGTAACTATATGATGGTCTACCTTATGAGGCACGGGTTGGTTGTAATTTAGTTCAGCTATAAGAGAAGCGTATCGTTTTAGAATAGTGCCGTAGCCATTGTTGACTTAACAGACGATCGGTGTTGGAGTAGATGTCCGAACCGTTGATACATTGTTTGACAGCTGAGTCGCTGAATTAACCAGTCGTTTACGTTTAAGTTCAACAAGAGTACCAAATTTAAATTAAAAAATGGACGCCAATAATCGGTCAATTCACAGCAGCTATTGTGACTTGTGGTTATATCAAGTCAGCATCGTTTGAGTCCGATGCTGACTTGATATAACCATTGCGTACCATAAGTGAGAATGAAAGAACCATTAGCAGCTCATAAGACCAGATCAAACGGCAAATATGGTGTCTACTAGAAAAATGAGTGTGTTGTGTGAATGTGTGTTGTATACACTGTCTTGCTGAAGTTCCAAAACGTGTATGATACCAACAGTAACCTATAGGGCAATGTAAGCTGCTGCCGTATCGTTGTTTTCTTGTATATGATGTGTTCCGGCCTATGGATTGTAAGCGAGATTGTTCATCCGTTGAACGTCCATGTCCGTGAAACAGTTCATTCAACCTGGCGGCTGGCTTCTATTCTTGCAAGTGGATTTTCGAATGGAGTTCCCGAGTTGTCAAGAACCCGACTCTGACTATCTCCATGCGGCTTTATTCGCGATGTTGAGCGGGAGAGGTGTTGCATTGCAAACATTTTATGAACTGTTTTTGCCAATTCCTGATGTGTTACTGTTTCTGTTATCGTCAAAGTTGCTATTTTGACAACATCCAGTAGTTTTCTGATCCCTAACGATTTTATAACATGCGGTTTAAAACCATTGCCCGCTAGTGCTTGAATGTGTCGAAGCATGACAGAAGGCCGTCTTTCACCCATGTGCTAGTCGGCAAGTAGCGTCTCCAGCTTGTTTTTGTCTCATGGAGCTAATCTGTTAAGCAATGCTTCTTTCAGCGCTTTGCATTTATCTACAATTGGTGGCTGAATAAGAAGAATAGTGATATAACAATTGGCTTGAGGAGACAATGCTTGGATCATCTGTGTGAATTTTATCTCGACCTTCGTGATTGCATTTAGTTTGAACGGAAGTTCAGTGGTATAAAAACAATTTTCTGCATTTTCCATCCAGAAATGTTGAATCGATATTTTAACCGCTCGCTTATGTGCTTGAAGCTCTGTTCTATCGTTTCTGGCAGCTTTTCGTTGTCGCTATTGCTTTGGTTAATGGGAAGTTAGTAAAAATAAGATATATGAGGTTCAGTGCTAAACAATTCAATTAACTATAAATCAACAATAACAGTTAATAATTTTCAACTACTTATTTTAGATTTCTTTAAAAACGCATACTTTGAGCATAGGGGGCCCCAACATTCAAACTAAATTAAATTAAATCCAAATTAAATTTTTTTGTAATTAATTTTAAAATTTAAACATTAGGTTGCTAGGGTCAAAGATCAATTGAATTTTAACTTTTTTTTAAAAAAATATGTCCATAATATTTCCCAAAATACTTCTTACTCTAAAATATTTCAAATTTACAAAGAGGCAATTTTTCGTTTTCTTGAGATATTTAATTTTAAAGATATTTTGTCCGACTAAAGTTTTAAACGTCAGTAGTTAAAATTTTTTGTTAATAAGAGTTTTGTTACTGCCGCGACTCAAGCGTTCACATATTCCGCGATTATAGTATTTGAAAATAGAAAAAGAAAAAAACGCATTAGTTAATAAATATAAAAAATGTATATGGAACATTTGACAAGATGTTTACAATTAATTAAAATTTCAGTACATTCTCAGTTATGTAGTGTTGTCAAGATTCCATCTACATCATCATAATCAGGCACAAGATTCTGGAAAAGGAAAACATTGGTTTTGTTCATTTATTTTATATAGTTTGACTTACCTTGATTCGTTTGTTTACAATATATTATTTACATAGCATTTTGACATATTAGTTGATTAATATGAAATAAAACCCATTATTTTTATGATCGATAAAGTAGTTAGCAGAGATTTAAATGGTTCATGGTTTAAATTTTCACGTCTCTGCTAATGGTTGAAGGAGTCTTGTGATTGAATAGATTTATTAAAGTGAAAACTTCTTTTGGTGCACCACACACAGATTTTTCTGTAGGTAGTAAGTTAGGCTGATCCGTCATGCTCTGAGGGGAAAGATTTATCTATCATTTATCAATTTATCAACCTATCATTTCTTAACGTTTCAAATTGCGTTGTGGATATCGTGCTCGACTGATGTGCTGTAGGTAGAGTGAGTTCAACTCCTGGTGTGGTACATTTTTTTTATTGTTTTTTTTTAATTTTTATTGAATACCATTAAAATTTTTTTTTTATTTATGAATTCATAAAAATAATAAAAATTTCTTTATACGAATTTTAAATAATTGATCTATAACGCAGTTTTTTAAAGTTATATTGCTACTGTCTTTTGCAATTTGCATTCGAGTCATCATGCTAAATAAGTATTGAATATATATAAAATTGAAGGTATGTCTGTTTGTCCTTTACGCATTAATACATTAATCATCATGAAAATTTGGGAAGTTGTTGTGTACACTTAATTTGCTTTTTATTTAACTATCGTTTTAAACGGTAGTTTGCTTTTATCAATGTTTTTGTTGAACATAATTTTTATGAAATTAAAAATAACGTAAGAAAGATAGTATAACCTGAAGGCTGAATCAATTAAATTTGTTTATCAAAATTATATGTATTGGAATTTTATCATCTTCACCAAATATGTTGTCGGTTTGGAATTGTATGTAATATATGTTTCTAAAATTAAGTGAATTAAGACTTAATACTTGTAACTTGATACTTGATAACATCGATTATATCGATTTAAAGCTCACAATTACGAAACGGAAATCGCATAAATTCTATACAAAGAAGCATAGCTTACGTATGATTAAACATGGATGGCAATCATGATAAATAAAATAATTAAAAATGGTGGCACTTAGCCGATAGTGATTTGCAAACGGCAACAATGCGCATTAATACCAACGAATTTGCTTAGCTTTCCGCAGAAAGATTTGTAAAATTTAAACTTGTTGATCTATGGGTGTGACAACCACGCGTACTTTAGTCCCTGCTATTGGCATACGAGTGCTATTTTGACAATTATTTGGTTTAGATTATGAGGTTAGTGTGTGTAGTTAGCGGTATATCGTTCTGATTTGTTTCTCATTTATTCTACTAATACGATCCAAATACTACTAATACGATATCAATTGATTGCGATTGCCAATAAAGTTTTCACTTCTGCCGTGCGGTCTTAAGCACACTTTCTGTTTTTTTATGTTAACTCTCTTTTAAATTGTATTTTTGCTTATGGTGGGCGTCAGTCACCTATTTGTTTAAGATTCATGGTTTTTGTTAAAAAAAATGTATAAAATAAATTAAAAAGTTAAACATGAAAGTGAAAATGTAATTTTTTTTATGTGAT
Organism: Diogma glabrata; assembly: GCA_963693315.1. NCBI lineage: Eukaryota > Metazoa > Arthropoda > Insecta > Diptera > Cylindrotomidae > Diogma > Diogma glabrata. The sequence continues at coordinate 76,637,504 of OY856186.1, read as the reverse complement.
TGATATTATTTTGGGTTTTATTGCCTCCAGTATTCGAATGAATGTACATTTTTTTAACCAGCATACCTGTGCTAGCAACATGTGGTATTTTTAATTACAATTTGTTTTGCTCTAATAGTTTTGTTCATCTTTGTAGATGACCAGATAATATATCTCAAATATCAAATCTTTGTTTACTTCATACATAATGCCTTGTTAGGCTGATGCTGAAAGTTTATCATTGAATCGTCAATTTGGTCTATATTGCCGTGCTAGTCCGAAGTCAATATTTATTTTTGTTAAACCACATTATTTGCAACACGATTACCTTGTTAGGCGGATGCTGATATTTGTCATTAAATCATCGTTGTTCATACATAATGCCTAGTTGGACGGATGCTGAAAATTGTCATTGAATCATCGTTAGTTTATACATAATGCCTTGCTAGGCGGATGCTGGTATTTGTCATTAAAACATCATTAGTTTCTACATAATGCGACCAAAAACTCGTTTTTTTGACACATGTTTGTTAAATTGTTTCAAATTTTTTACAGTGGAAGAGAGAATAACAAAATCTTTCGTAGAAGAATTTTTTTTGTTATCATTAGTGGTTTTTCCTTTATAGCGAGAGGAAGTTTTTGAGAACCATAGGTTTCATGTACATATATTCAATTAAATGTATTTCAAGAACTACCTTAAAGGGTTTTTTTATTTTTGTTTGATTATTTAAGTATTTAATTATTTAATTATTTTGTTTGTTTTTTTAATTTTTTTGTTTAAATGGTGAAAATATGTCCTTTTTAGGAAAAATAATTATAGCTACAAATTTTGATAACTTTTTAGAAACACATTTTTTTTTTAAATAAAATGTGTTGTGTAATAGAGTTTCGAATATGTGTCACAACAACACATAAATACCTTTTAAGACCTAGGTTTAGACCTGGGTCCCACAACAACTGGCGTTCTAAGGTGTTGATTAACGCTTTTTTTAAACCTCTGTGGGTTGAAGCCACCTGAGAGTAAGGGTTCCGGCAAACTATTCCATTTGTACGCAGTTCGGACAGAAAAATAAAAAATAAAATAATAAATAAAAATAATATGGGTTAGAGGGTTGATATCCCTGTATACGTTTATGTTTTTCTTCATGCAAAAATAATATCATTATTTTTCTACATAATACAAATTTTTTTGTAAAATATAGAAATGTTTTAGAAAAATTTCGGTTTATATTTACCGATAAAGATTCATTAAAACTTTCTATAATTTCCAAAAAATTATCACCAAAATCCAATTTTCCGTTTGTCTGTAGAAAATTAAAGAATTTTGTAAATTATGGGAGAAAATATAAAAAAACAATCAACCCTCCTTACCACTTTTTTATTTTTGATTTATCTTTAACAAAATATCTATAATTTTTATTTTACTTATTTACATTGAAAAGTACTCATTTTTTCCTTTAGAATGACATAATTTTGTTTTAAATCAGTCATGTGGTTCTTGAGCTAGGGGTAGTTTTTTAAACTATGGCTTTCATATTTATTCAAAATAACGTATCTCGAGAACCACTTGACGGATTTTAAAACAATCATTTCGTTTTAAAGTTAAAAGTAAGTTTCTTCCTTTCTTAGAAAAATAATAAAAATTAAAATTTTTGATAATTTATTATATCAAATTAAAAAATAAACAAATAATAAGGGTTGGAAGGTTAATGTTGAAAATTTTGACTTCATTAATTTTCTAAAAAAACAGAAAATTGACTTTTTGCGCTGTTTTTTGAAAATTTTGAATTAAATTTTTATCGGTAAATATAACTTAATTTTTTATAAAACATGCATATAATTAAAAAAAAATCACGAAAATATAAAATCTGCTAAATAATAAAATTATAAAATCATACGGAAAAACATAAAAATAAATGGGGATATCAACTCCTATCATTTTTATATTTTATAATAATGTTTGTTATAGTAAATGAATTTATGAAGATTTAAAAACTATTTATTTTGAGATATTGAAGTGGTCTTCAAAATAAACAAATTACATTTTTTTACTACAGATCTGCTTCATTTCAACCTCAGTTCACCTTATACAATATATTTTAAGCTAAATATCTGTTAAAAATCTAAGAAGGATCGAAGAAAAAACAACATGAAATAAAATAAATGCAAAATTATGATATCGAATATTCTTAGAATTTCTTGAGGTTTTCTTGTAAAGAAATTGAATTCGAATAATTGAGAAATTAAGCAGATATTTAAGGAATTCCTGCTGCAAAATGAAAATTAATTTAAATTAGACTGGGATAGTCTAAACATGCTTAAGTAAATCTGATTATGTTAAGCGCAACTTAATTATTACTATAGTTTAAGTGTTATTAAATAGCAATGTTTTGTGCATTGTTTCGGACGCTATTTTCGGACGCTATATTTCAACGTTTGCGTTGAAGCTATTAGAAGCTATTAGAAGAATATTGTAGATAGGAATGTTCTTTGGAGTATTGCTTTTCTGTTGTATTGAAACAATAAAGGTGTTGAATACTTAATAAAACCTAATAAAACACATTTAGCGTGGCCGTTAATGAAATTGAGTTAATATAGTATTCATTCAGGCGCAAGTCACTGTTTCATAAAAGTAAAAGTCCTAATTTAATGATTTTTAATTTCAGATTTGAAAATACATATCATTCGTGAAATATTTAATTCAAGATGTCAGCAAATTATTCATCACACTTTGGTCGGCTTAGTTTATTAGTCTTAATTTTAATACGATTGTGACTCTCAAAATCGATACGATTTGGTTGGTTTGACGAATTTTGGCACGATTGGCTTTGATTTATTTCTTGGAAATCGATAGTGTGGCATTGACACAGTAATAGATTTTAACTGATGAAAAGTTAAAATTAAAAGAAAAACTAAAACCAAAATAATCATACCAAGTGACATAAAACAAATCATTTGATTTAATATCCTATACACGTTTATACCGTTTATACATTTATATCAAACATCAAAAACACCCAAAAATATAAGACGAACATGTCAAAAACCAATCTTTTAAAATGTCAGAAATACTTAAAAAATAATAAATCAATAAAATCAAAAATGGCAATAAACCCCTAGTAACGATTTTGCACTTTCTGATTAACAAACGGTTTTTTTCTTTAGAAAAAAAAAAACCATGTGAACCAATATCAAATTTCACATGCCAAAAAAAAATTATTTATTATTTATAAATTATTTATTTATTTTAACGCTTTCTATAATAACTTGTAATATAAATTTTGATGTTGTTCCCGGATTGCAACTGAGCATCAAACAAAACATAATCACAATCATCATCAGTATTGTTCTTTTTATTAGGTAGCCACGTGCTACAATACATATATGATCTATGTTTATCCTACGGATTTAAGTGAAATCGGAAACAAAAACAAAAAAAATGAAAGTCGGTTGGAATAGAAGTGTGTCGTTAAGGATATCTGCAAATAAATTCAAGAGAAATTATTTTAGTGTACATGATTGTACAATTAAAAGTTATTACCAGCTTTCCGGGTACTTTATGTGATTTTTTGTTATGTAATATTGATGTTCATTTGCTGGGAATAATATGAATTTCAATTAATCAAAGATTTATGTATTATAACCTTGTGTTTATATATTAAAATCTTTTTTGGATATTACTTCTGGTAAAATAGCCTTATGGTGAACCAGATCAGGGTATATGGAGCCAGCAAAAATCTTTGAATCACCCGACTTTCTTTTTAAAATATAATGTAAACAAGCTGAATCAACTATATACGCACTAGCTTCTATATACGCACTAGCTTAGCTGTTGACTGGAAGGAAAAATTACAATTTTATTGAAGTTTGGTTATATTAACCAATCCGTTCCAGAACTTATGCCCCTCTGATGAAACATTCAAACAGAACTGAAAGGTTTTTCTATTTTGAAATCATGTTTAGACGAACAAGAGCTGTCAGCCCTTTCAGTTTCCAAAATCACCCTTAGGTAGGACTGAGCCAACAAATTGTCTGAACTTCAAACTATAACTTACAATAATATCTCAATATTTTGGGGGATTATAATTCCCGGAAATCTTTAAAAAGTAAATTTACTGCAGTAATCAATCTTTTAAAATTCACCAACCCTTCAACCCACCAACCTATGAAAATTGACAACTCAACTTCCATTCTATATATAATGGAAATTGCAGGTACGTGAAATTAGATTTACTTTGTTTTTAAAACATTACGGAAATGTTCACATTTTATTTGGGAAATCAAGGGAAGTATGCAAATGGGTTTAAAATCTAAATGGATAAATGTTTAACTTCTAGATGCCGTAAACCACCTACTACTTAAATTGTAATAGTCTTTAACCATTTTCCTTGTCGGAAGTATGTCAAACGAAAATCCGAAAAAACTGCAAGTTCGATTCAGAGCTTACTTGAAATGTGCCACATATTTATAATGTTCAGAAATATCTTGAGAATTTTCAGTAGAAATTTTCCAAGGGCGGTGATAATTCGAAATAATTTTTTACCAAAAAATTCGAAAGCAAGTACATATATTGGATAAAAGCACGAGGCAAAAATTGCAAACAATTTTCTAAACGAATTCCCCTCGTTCGTTGATAAATTCTCATGATTTTTTGAAAAATTCCTCAAGCAAGTGGTGTTGATAATAGCCCTCGCCCTACGACCTCAAGCTTTATCAATATACGTGCTTTCGAAATTTTTTGGCAAAAAATTATTTCGAATTATCACCGCCCTTGGGAAATTACAACTCAAAATTTTTTGCCATTGTTCATTTCTTTATATATTTTTTATGAATTATGCGTTGGCCTACTGTGATATCAGTTAATTATTTAAAAAAATATTTGATAATTTTTAATATCCCAGTAGGCCAGACGTATAACTATTTCTTATTAGTATCATTCAAAGTTTATTGGTGAAATTGAATGTTGTCATAACATTTTAGAGAATTTCATTGGGTTAAATTAAAATAAATCTAAGGCAAAACATTTTCTTCTTAATAAAAAAAACTAAGGCCAAAAATGTTCTTCTTAATAATTACTTTGATGAAATTCTAATAACTCTAAGAGCCCAATATGACGTTGGAGATTATTTAGATAAAAGGAAAAAAGTTTAATTATTGCTTCGGTGTATGTTTTATCAAGAAATTCTAAACATCTTTGGGAAACACCACATGCGTTATTAAAAACAAAGCTACTTAAGATGTCAACTACCTAAGACAAATATTCTAAAATTTTTTCCAATAATTACATATAGGGGATTCACTTCTAAGCTCGTAAGCATACGAGCATTTTGAAATTTCGTAAAATTATGACCAATTATAGCACTCATAAACTTTACAAACTGTCATTTTACAAACCATCGTAAGTTTACTATAATGCAATGTTATATAATAGAATATTAAAGTTATACCATTTCAGTGAAATATGCCAGTCCGTTGACGACATGAAATTTTTTTATATTTAACCATCTTAAAAATATATTCCTTGTTATATCGTTCTTCTGAGGGTCTGGAAACATACGGACACGCTTGAGAAGGTCTTGCCTTAATAATGTAATGTTTAAACATGCGAAACGGTTTTGAGATATATGAATTATTGTATGACGTCAATAGTGGAAATCATGGCTAGTTTATTTTTTTTTAATTTTCCAAATGTTGTTACGATGCTGTTGTCACTGTAAAAATTCATTTTTCCGGAAAATTTTCTTGTGTATTAATCAACGCGATCAATACAACTTATCGTTTTTATTCATATCTTTCTTAACCCTGTTTGCAATGATTCGATTTTCATCGATCGTTGTCTCATTTTGACATATTTTTGATTCATAATTTTTTTGTTATATGTTATATAAACATTCTGAATTTAAAAGAGAGCTCCGTTGTTTGTAATTTGATATATAATTTTTTTTTTATTTTAAAATTTTAATTTTAATTTTTGGATAATTAATTTCTTTTGCTTATTTGTAAATATAATGTAGTAGTCAAATTTTATAGTTCTATTTAATTATTTAGTAAAATTTATTAGGAAAATTTAATTAAAATTTGTAGTGCAATTAAATTAGAAAAATTAATTTTTGTTAGTGGATTTTTTTATCAATTTTTTTTCTTGTGTAGTTAAACTAAGCTAAAATACTTAATTCCAAAAAACTTTGTTTGTTTTATTGAAGAATTATCCAAAACGCATGTTTAAAAAAAAAATTTTAAATTAAAAATTAAAATTAACCTTTTTAAAATAATACAAATCAAATTACATTTCAAATAGCAAACAACGGAACAGTCTTTCATATTCAAAATGTCCATTGTCCATACAACATATAACAAAAAAGTTATGAATCAACAACATATCAAAATGAGACAGCAATCGATGAAGAGAAAAGTTAATCGGATTAAAGTCAATTGTAGAGTTCGATGAAAATGCTAAAAACTAAAAATTGGCCGTGAATTTTAAAATTAAATAGTCGCTCGGGGCTTACGTGGTTTTTTTATTCTAATATAATTTTGACGATTGTCTCTATTGTCGCAATCGACTTTTATATAATAGATACCTACGGTATCTATTTTCCAAAGGTTTTTAAATTTTTAAAATGATACAGGAATCTACGGATTAAAACGCGAACTCTAACAAGGAAAATCTCAAACATCACAAAAATAATTTAACATAAAAGACCATGAGGGTGTAAAACAATTCAAACAGAATTTAATGAATTTAAAAAAATTAGAATATGTAAATTGAATATAAAAATGAACTTAACTTAATTTGTTGATAAAAGTTGACTTCATGTTTTGATGCCTTGATTATAATTCATTTTTCCACCTCTCACATTACTTCATTTGCAGTATGAACACCATCAGCGATTTCCTGCAGTGTGTTATTTGTACATAAAAGCACTAGTATATGATGCGTTATACGATTATCTGGAATCGTGATGATTTTCTCCTTTATCCAAAATATGCTTTTTCTTATCATTTATCAACGAGCATGATTGAAGAAAAAATTAAATATGCAAGGACGTAATAAAGAAACACCAATTTTGCATTTCCTTTCTTACATCATTATCTTTTTATTCTTATTCATTCAAATGAAAATTTTTTGATTAAAAGACTTCTTATACACTTTAATAATATTATTAAAGTGTATAAGAAGTCTTTTAATCAAAAAATTTTCATTAGATTAAGTAGTTCATCAACAATTAAAAATTATTCATTCAATTCTGTTTTGTTTTTAGGCTTTTCAGCCAAACATAAGGGACACAAAACCTTATCAAAATTATTTTAATTTTAACACAATAAAATGTCGTAACACACAAATCAACTTAAAACTTTCTGAATTTTTTTGGAAAATACAGTTCAAAATATAAGTTAAATAATTTTTTTTGTACGAATAAAATATAATTTTTTGTTTCTTCTATTTTAGATTTAATTTTATATTTAAAAAAACCGATCACAAGATTTCTATTGATATCAATATTATAACTCGATACAAAACAATTTTAATTTACGTGTGTTCATTTTTAAGTTCTAATCACCGCTCAACAAAATTGAAAAAAATGTTTTCTATTTATAATTTTTAAATTACTAAACAAGAGAGAGTAGTAGAGTTGATTGCATGAACTCATTCTAATAAAGCAAAAAGATAATAAAAGAAAACAAATAAAATTCAAAACGTTTAAAAAGAGAATTAAAAAAACTATTATAACCTTGATGTTTTTACAGGGAGTCCGAAGATTAGGTATACTGATTGTTTGTTAATAAAAAATGTTAATGAAAAATGTAATGAAGTCGTAACATCAATGAAAAAGAATGGAAAACTGTGGTGGTTGAGTAGGAGTTTAGTCTTTACTGTTTGAACTAAAAAGATCTAATTTCCTGTCAAACACCTTTATTCAGAACTCAAGGTTTCTTATTAGATGGTAGGTTTTTGTTCAAACGATTCATCTTAGGCATCACGTAATTTGGCGGGCATAACACTATTAACTTCAAAGTTAATATAGTACAGTAAAAATATAATAATTGCAGGGTAATATGAATAACATAAAATGTGTGATGTTGTTTTGTGTGTTCTCAGGTCAAGGACTTTTGTATTCTATGTTTTCATCTCCGTTATATGATTACTTTTCCAACCAAAATTAATTGAAATTTGTTTGCATCAAAAATATGTTTTGTCCAACTAACTGTCCAATAATCAATATGAGCTGATAGCACGGTTGATCCAACGAACATCTGATAAATGTTTCGATATAAATAGAAGAAAGAAGGAAGGGAAAATGAACTTAATTTAATTTCTTTTTGGATTGAAGAATGCTGTTCTCAGCTTGATTTGAATTTTTTATTTTGAAAGTCGATAAACTGTAGAGTAAATTAATAGTGATAATATAGTACATTAGGTGTTTTCAATCATAAATCACCTGATCAAATACAGCATTTTCATCCTATCTACATCTTCATCATCATCTCCATCATACAAAATCTCCATCAACTATCTCATCAAGGATCAGCACCTGGACAACGCCAGCTACCTCCACGCTCTTTCTTTTGCTTATTTAATTCCGTTTACATAGTCTCATTTGCGAGCATATCTGATTATTGGTACTGAACTGGGGAAAATTAATTAATACTCGGACCCACATTGTTGAAGCTCGCTGGAACAAGCCTCACTAGGCACGCAGTCTCTTGATCGCTTCCTATTAATGACATCACTAGCAGATCCAGTGTTCACTTCAATGTTTCTTGATGTTCTATAAATATTTCGGTTTGGGTTATCTGGAAGATTTTTTCAAAAACCAAATACTTCATTATTTTCATGAATGATTTTTAATGTATTTTCTTAGTATTTTATTAGGTCTCTATGTAAAGTGAGTATTGTATATATATTATTATTTCAAGAGATTCCATTGCCAAGGAATACATGATTATTTTCCAAATACAAACATTTATACTAACAAGTTGTGACAACCAATCAAATTAGCAACAATTTTCACTATTCCATCAATACTATTCACCCTGTAAAATATATGTCAATTGAAATTTCAACAATATACATACTCGTTCGGAATTTTGTTTTCCAAAAAAAAAATCACAAATGAACAATTTTATGATGCATTTAAAATTTAATTTGCGACTATGCTCATATATATCACCTTTTAAAAAATTACGTTAACTATTGTTCAACAAGCAACATAAAAAAAACATTTAATTAAAATCAGTGATGTTGAACAACATTATCCATATATGTTTGTTACACATAAAATGAATCAAATAATAACAATAATAATAATACATTTTTGATTATTTAAAAAAAAAGTTTCAGGTAGGGAGGGGACATTATTCAAACAACAAAAGAGAAAGTGTACCTTCATTATATATAAAAACTTTCCAGTATCAAAACATATAGCATTTGTTGCATATCCCAGCTCAAAAATTGCATAATATATAGAACATGTGCCAACATTTTTTCAAAAAACAAAATAATTATTTTCATCAATAGTTTGATTGTTGAATTCTCATTCGTATTTGATGACGATATTGAAGGGACTAATGATAAGATCAATAATTTTAAATTCAATATTAAATAAAGGGATGAAAAGCATTAAATCAAAAATTGTATAAATGATGTTTCGAAAATTCAATGATTGTGTATATTACATAACCAAAAACAATAAAATCATATTGAATGGATATTAAGAAGACAAGGGATATAAGTGACGGAGACAGGCTTTACAATAAATAAAAAAATATCAAAAATCAAAGAAGTGTGAAAAAAAAATTCAAATTAAATTTATCAAATTATATCAAAAACAGTATAAAAAGTTATATGAACCCTTTTGTAAATGTCAATTATTTTTTTTTTGATTTATTGTTATATAATGATATAGAATTTTGCATAGCCCGTAAAATAGTTTTGAAAAAATGAATGAAATGTTCATTAATTGTGTATGTTACAAAACCCCGTTTACAAAATTGTTCATAATACATATCATACATATGATGTTCACCATACCGTTCACATGTCGTTAAACAATTTAACTCATATATGTACATAATTGTCAGCCAAATGTTTCACGAATAATAATAAAAAACGAAGGTAAACGAAATTTATTTGATGATGATAATGATCAAACAAAATATTGAAATGGAGAATGAGTGGTTTCATTTTACTTTTTATGAGATAATATGACTTTCGTAATATTAAATTGATGAAATTTTTTTGAACATAATGAAAAAAACTCAAAAAACAAACGGGCACATGGAATATTAATTTTAGTTATTTAAAAAAATTATTTAATTTTTTTTTATTTTGTGTTTGTTTTGTTTCATGTCGGTTTACTGTTATCTAAATTTATTTTACTTATATTATTAAGAAATTATGGAAAATCGATATTATTTTTTATATTAAAAATGAACAATGTTATTCTTTATATATTAAATATACGACTGCTATCTTCATTTTTCGTATTGATGTTTCCAAAAAAACTAGTCTAGGAAAGATTCATAACGTATCAAATGATCCTAGTCATAAAAATAATACATAAAATATTTTTGTATTTATGACCGACAGTTCTATGTACATGTTAACATGATTCAAAAATGTTAAATTAAAATGGTATATGGTGTGCTTATATTCATCAAATAGTTCAATAAATGGGTTACTGTTGTCATAGATTTTCCCTAGTTATATTATACATCACAAAAAAAGTACAACAAATTTAATAATACCGAAAGTGGCGAAAAGCTGAACTATTGTTAAACTCCTGCAAGAGTCAATTGTGCAAAACTTGTTCAAAATCGTGCAACTCGTTAGTAGATTGAATACTGAGTTTAAAAAAGGCTCTAGTGCTCTGATAACCTTTCAAACAGAAGTTGAAAAATCAACAGTTGCACGGCAGCTCCCTCTCCAGTTATTTTGATTAATGTACCTCAAAATCTATAAATTTTATAAATTTGCCTCCAAGTCTTAATCAAGATTTTTCAAAACGGCTTATAACTAGGTCGGTAGTTTACAGAAGATAAGAAACTTATTTTACTGGAAGTGACAAACTGAAAGATGGTATGTAAAACTTTTGAAAACTTTGTCAGAAACTTATATGACATGTCCACCTTAAAGCAAAATGTGAGGACTAAAAGTTATTGAAATTTCAGATAAATGTTTATTTGGGAGTCACCCACTGACCCACTCTCGCCACTTGTATAATTTAAATCCGAAAATCTTTCATTTTCAAGTGAACTCAGATTATGTATCGAGGTTTCATCTTAACAAAAAGCAACACAAACCCACACTGTTGTCATACTGTTAAAGAAAGCTGAAATTTTCCAGCCGAAAATAACAAAAATCGGTATCGCAGATTTCGTTTTTACGATCTCAGCCGAAATTGTTAAAGTTAACCGAAAGTATCAAGCCGAAAGTCGATAATGCAAATTAGATTACTTAACAAAATAAAACTCCTAAATATCAGCCGAAAAATTGGTTGATGATAATGGTCTATAGCAATCTCTGAGAAAACTATTGGGTCACGTTTCATGTAGGGAATGTCGGAAAATTCAATTTCCTAAATGTGTTTAGGAGCATTGTAAAAATCCTGCCTTTAAAGTGTTATGTCTGCAAATGGATCGGATTGATGACAATGTTCCATAGTAATCTCTGGAGAAAATAGTAGGTCAAGTTTTATGTGGATTTTCTAATTTTTTTATTGGCACTGAAAAAATCCTGCATTTAAAGTGTTATGCCTGTAAATGGATCGAATTGATGACAATGATTTAAAGCAATCTCTGGGAAAAAAGGTGTTAAGTTTCATGTGGGAAATTTGGGAAAATTTGATTTTCTAATTTTTTTTTATTAGCACTGTAAAAATCTTGCTTTATGTCTGGACATGGATCAAATTGATGACAATGGTCTATAGCAATCTCTTGGAAAATTATTGGGTCAAGTTTCAAGTAGGAAATCTCGGACAATTTGATGTTCTAAATTTTTTTATTAGCACTGTAAAAATCTTGCCTTTAAAGTGTTATGTCTGCAGATAAATCGAATTGATGACAATAGTCTATAGCAATTTCTTGTTATTACATTAATTTTTTATTAGTACTGTAAAAATCCTGCTTTTAAAGGGTTTTGTCTGGAAATGCATCAAATTTATGATAATGGTCTATAGCAATCTCTTGAAAAAATATTGGGTATGGTTTCATGTGGGAAATCTTGGAAAATTTGATTTTGTAAATTTTTGTTAGCACTGTTAATATCCTGCCTTTAAAGTGTGATGTCTGCAGATAGATCGAATTGATGACAACGGTCTATAGCAATCTTTTGGAAAATTATAAGGTCAAGTTTCATGTGAGAAATCTTGGAAAATTTGATTTTCTTAATTTTTTATTAGCACTTTAAAAATGTTGCCTTCAATGTGTTATGTCTGGAGATGAATCGAATTGATAAGAATGGTCTATGGTCAGCAATCTGTTGAAAAAATATTGGGTCAATCTTCATGTGGTAAATCTTGGAAAATTTTATTTTCTTAATTTTTATTAATACTGTAAAAATCCTGCCTTTAAAGTGTTATGTCTGGAGATGGATCGAATTGATGACAATGGTCTATAGAAATCTGTGGGGAAATTATTGGGTCAAGTTTCATGTAGGCAATTTTAGAAAATTCGATTTTCCAGAGATTGCTATAGGCCATTGGAATCAATTCGTTTTATCTGCAGACATAACGCTTTAGAGGCAGGATATTTACAGTCTAAAAAAAAATTTAGCAAATCGAATTTTCCGAGATTGCCCACATGAAACTTGACCCAATAATTTTCCCACAGATTGCGATGAACCATTATCATCAATTCGATTCATCTCCAGACATAACACTTTAAAGGCAGGATTTTTACAGTGCTAATAAATAAATTTAGAACATCAAATTGTCCGAGATTTCCCACTTGAAACTTGACCCAATAATTTTCCAAGAGATTGCTATAGACCATTGTCATCAATTTGATCCATGTCCAGACATAAAGCAGGATTTTTACAGTGCTAATAACAAAATTTTGAAGATCGAGTTTTCCGAGAAAAGAGAAAGAGAAAATCGAGTTTTCCGATGAAACTTAACCAAATTTTTTTTCCAAGAGATTGCTTTAAACCTCTGTCATCAATTCGATCCATTTTCAAGCATAACACTTTAAATGCAAGATTTTTACAGTGCTAATAAAAAAATTAGAAAATTGAATTTTTCCGAGATTTCCCACATGAAACTTTACGCAATATTTTTCACAGAGATTGCTATGGACCATTGTCATCAATTTGATCCATCTGTAGGCATAACACTTTAAAGGCAGGATTTTTACAGTGCTAATAAAAAATTTAGAAAGTCAAATTTTCCAAGATTTTCCATATGAAAATTACCCAAGATTTTTTCCAGAGATTGCTACAGTTCATTTTCATCAATTCCATCCATCTCTAGACACAACACTTTAAAGGCAGGATTTTTACAGTGCTATTAAAAAAACTAGAAATTTAAATTTACCGAGATTTTCCACATGAAACTTGACCCAATATTTTTTTCAGAGATTACTTTAGAACATTGTCATCAATTCGATCCATCTCCAAACGTAACACTTTAAAGGCTGGACTTATACAGTACTAATGAAAAAATTTAGAAAATCAAATTTTCCGAGATTTTTCACATGAATCTTGATCCGATATTTATTCCAGAGATTACGTTTGACCATTGTTATCAATTCGATCCATCTGCAGACTATAAAGGCAGGATTTTTAGTGCTAATAAAAAATTTTGAAAATCGAGTTTTCCGAGATTTCCCACATGAAACTTGAACCAATATATTTTCCAGAGATTACGATGAACTATTGTCATCTATTCGATCCATCTTCAAACGTAATACTTTTAAAGAAGGATTTTTACAGCAATAATAAAAAAATTTAAAAATTCGAATTTTTCAAGATTTCCTACATGAAACCTCACCCAAACTGTTTTCCATAGGTTACTTTCGACCTTTAGAATATTGGCTACTCTAGTTAGTGTTGTCTCTTTCGGATGATATTTTATTAACAGTCTACCTTATCGACGTACGGCTGGAAACTTTCGGCTAACTTTTATAGGATACTGTTGTCGGCAAATAATAAAGTAGGCTACATGAAACTGTATCAAATATTTTTTAAATTTAATTTTATATTAATTTGATCATATAGCAGATTATCGCTTTTAATATAACAATCTGATAAATTTCCAACTCATAAATTGTTTCCAAAATTTAAAAGGAAATACATTATAGTTTACACTTTTATTATGTTTTTATGAGAGGTGTTTCTGATATCTTATAACTGATGTTATGCCTGTTTAACCAATGTAACATTTTTCACATGTTGTTGATTTCACAATGATAGTAATTTTGTAAATGTTTAACGAAAAAACATTGATGTGCGTGTAATAGTTATAACTATAAATTTTTAAATGCCTTGGAAGGCAAAACAGATAATATATAATTTTTAATACTGACACTAAATTGGTTTTCATTTTAACGAGCACTTAATCTCCATAACTATGTAAATTTCGATATAATTTTACACCATACAATTTTTTTAATTTAAATAAAATAACTTTTTTGAGTAACTTAATAATAATATTTTTGCTTCTGTTCTTAAATGCCGCTTTATATGTCCTAGCGAGAAGAAATTTTGTGTAAAACTTACCTGGGTGGTGGCACTACGTTTAGTTTATATTATATATTGTTTAAATGTTATATTTTAAGATAGTTGTAATGGAGGTTACTGCAAGCAATAAAAGGAAATACTAAAGAAAAAGCAAAAAATTTCTATAAATACGTATTTGTTAGATTCAGGCTAAGTCAGGTTAGTTCAGGCTTGTCTGGTTAAGACACCTATTTATATCTTTATCTTTGTTATTTTTCATATAATGTTCGCTAATACCCAAGGATGTTTTAGCGATCGTGTTCAGGATAAAAACCTTCTATAAATATTATTTGGGATTTGTGAGTAAATAAACTTAAAATTTTGTAAATTCTTTGAATTTTTTCAATTTGAAATCAATTTTCGGTTTCTCTGAATTCTGATGGTTAGGAATTTTTTTGTGGTCAGGATTTTTATTTAATCTAACTATCAAGCATCCACGCAACTTAGGCATCCAGCAAAAACATTCAAAAGCATTCAACTGGTTTGGACGTTTTTACATTGCTTTTATAACTAAAGGATAATATGTTATGTATATAATAAAAATTAAAGACCCTAGTTTTTAAAAAGTTCATATCTTTTCTTAAGTATTAAAACAATATCCATAAAAAACCCGTAAAATTCCAGAAAAAAATAAAATTCAATTTCCAAATATTGCAGAGCAATGAAACAAGATTTACTGTCGCAAAGATCATACGATAACGGTATAAAATGATTATTTAAATAAATAAAAACCTCTACAATCGGTTATAAAATAAAATCTAACACTTAAAATATACTTTGGATAATGTCACACCTTTATAAATCTAAATCGTTTCCCCACAACGAAAGTAAAAAAACACTTTTTCGTTCCACCTACTGCGTCTGAAAATTAAAAATTAAGATAAACGAAAAAAAAATTTATATAAAATTACCAAAATTGAAAAAAAGAAAATGAACAAAATTACCATTTCTATCGATAAAACTAAACACATAAATAAACACTAACACTTTTTTTTTAAATTACAATTTTTTTCACTTCATTTACCAAATAACGTTTTTTATAGGAAAATAACAACAGAGCAATGGTGAAAAATTGTAATTTATGTTACATTCGATAGAACTTTTTTTTGGTGCTAAAGATAACCTTAGGGTACGTTTAACAGAATTTCTGGTCACCCCTTTTTGGTAATCGATGATTTTATTTCTGTTATTTTTTCGTACACTGAAAATGTAATTATTAGGTTCTGTAAAGAAAAGTTATTTTGTAAAAAGATATAACGCAAAGGGTTATTAACTCAAGAATTCTTAATATCAAATGAGTAACGAACTTCTTTTCAAAAGAGAGCACACCAGATCTTAGCAGACTAAGCCAAACGAGTATCCGTTAAAAAACACAAAACAGATTTAAAAAACAAGTGGGGTACCACTTTTTTTTTTTTAAATAAAAATTATTGTGTAATAGGAACTACAATGTGTCCCATGCGTTCAACATGCCAATTTCAAACCAATTCCTAAAAATATAAAAGCGCACAAGATACGAAGTCTAACATGTTTTTTAATCTTATCAAATAGCATCTCATATCAATATCTTTTCTATTTCATCCCATTAATATACATTTTCTTTAAATCTATATCCTTTGTCCTGTACAACAAAAAATAAACGAAAATCCGATTGATCGAAACAAATTTATTTTCGTCAATTTTTAAAAGATATCGGCACGTGTCAAACTGATTCGTATCTTTTTGTTTTGTTTTTCTCAACCGAAAAAAAATTTCCTTTTACAACAACAACAGCCAGCACAAAGTAAATAGGAAAATCTGTGGTTTCATTTAATCGTATCACAATCAGAGTAGTTATTGATGGAGTTTTAATGATTTATTTTTTTTAATTCTATTAATTTCAAAATGGATAATAACTTTTCCATCAAAATGATTGATTTGTTAACAAATAGGATTGGTATTCTATTATTTAAAGTTTTTTTTCTAATTTTAAAGAATTGATGACTGAGAATTTTTCTTTGATTTGACAGATGGATTGTTTTTACTTCAGGGTTATCTGTATTATAAAAAATTTAATTTTGTAAATTGGATTTTCAATACTAAAGATTAATTGGGAATGAAGGTTTAATAGGAAGAGTTAAATTTTAAACTCAATGTAAAATTGATTATGATCGATTTCTGCTATTGTTGTCCAATAAACAATACTTGTTTTACTTCGGTCTTAAAACCCTAAGTATTACATTCTCGATCTGAAAGTGAAATTCTTACCTTCACCCTTTTTGTCATTTCTCGACGTTTTAGGACCTACTGATTTTAAAACAGCAAAAAAAATGTATATCGTCTACCGGCCGTCACAACTGTGCGTCGTTAGAGAGAAAACCGCTGGAGCGATTTCAAAAATTTTTGATTCTAAAAATAGGTCAACTTAATAGGATTATCAGAAAGGCCGATGTGTTCGATTACTGTATCGGAAGTATCTCAAAAAATCGTCAAGTGTGTCAAAAGAATGAATTTCATTTATTTTTTTATCCCATCTTTTGGAAAAAAATAAAAATAATTATTTGTATAACATGAAATATAATTTATCATTAAATTGCACATGGAATATGGTTTTATCCAGTTTCAACCTCTCCCAACTCAACTTATAAGAACAGTTGGAAAATATCAAGTTATTGCAGATTGAATGTCGTTTTTTAACAAAAAGAGAAATTTTTGTGTTATTCCAGATTTCTGAATAACAGGAAAAGGTGGAAATAAGTTTAACATTTTTGATTTTATTACAATTTTTGGAAATTTTTTGGAATTATGGGAAGAGTTTGTATTTTTGATTTTGTTATAATTTTTACAATATTTTAAGAATTTTGAAAAAAAGTAAAGTTTGGAAAAAATCCAGTTATAGCAATGAACATTTTGCCCTGTTCCATCTTGAAAGTATTAAGTTGACTTAACTATTTTTCGGCATTTATGGTTTATCTTCATTCAATTCTATGCCAAAGTAATGAAAATATGCAGATCTTATAAAAGGAGTGATTTTTTTAGCAGCATGTATTATGTAACTTCCATAAAAAAAGCAAAATAAATTTGGACAATTTTTACACGTAAAGCTTCTTGATGACGGCATTTAAATAAATCTAACCTTACACTTTAATATTTTAAAAGAATTTTTAAATGATGTTTGAGAACGGCTGAACTTGTAAAATATTATTTACGATGCGGCACAAAAAGGAGGGAAAAAATACACAAACACGGTTGGAATAAGATAAAATCAAAGTCAAGTTATTTTAATTCGAAAACCTCTATAAAAACTGACATATAAATCAATTCCTACTGTAAACAACATCTGACAACTTGATTACATTAATTTACATTAAAATTAGGTAATTATGTGAAATTAAATTTAGATTCAGCAGTTTAGTACAATTTAGCAGCTAATTGGAATCGAGTCTGACTGTGTTCCAATCCATGCTATTGAGTACCAAAACTTCTAAATTGTACTAAAACTGTCAAATTCGCAATTTCATCGTTCCAATTCAAATATGGTGGGTAGCGAAAATCCGAAATTCTACGTCCACGCCGTGCTACCTGGGTAACGCTAACAGAATTAGGTTGGTGTAGTTGAGAGGGGCAGAGTAAATACTGCTTATACTCAATGATTCTGCACCATGGCGAGTCATTGGCGCCATAAAACCAATGCAACTCAAGCGTCTGTTCTCCATGTTAGGGGCGGCTTGGAGCGGGCGTCTGTCTTGGATCAAGCGGCTCGCTATATAAATGTGTAGAAAGCGTCTGTTCTCCATGTTAGGGGCGGCTTGCAGCGGGCGTCTGACTTGGATCAAGCGGCTCGCTATATAAACGTGTAAAAAGGTTTTTTCTGGTGACCTTAAGATGCAGAACGAACCCATTCACGAAAATTTGGGTTGGGCGAAGGGCTAACACCCCATTTCCGTAAAAAAATTATTGTCATGAATTCTGTACACAGGCCTCGGAATATCTCGGAATCATTATTGGAACGACCTCGGAAACTGTACCCGGACTACGATTTAAAAATGGGAACCTGGAACGTGCTAAGCCTCAGAAGACCAGGAGATCTCCTAAAACTCACACAACAAGTCGAGAGCTACACACTAGATATAGTGGCATTACAAGAGCTAAGATGGCCAGGTAGTGGAATCCATGAAACAGCGAAAGGATACACTCTTTATTATTGCGGTCATCAAAACGGAGGAGAATTTGGAGTTGGCTTTCTTATACACCGTCGCGTGAATCAGCATGTTATCGACTTTTGCCCAATTAATATGCGGTTATGCACACTGAGAATCCGCACGCAAAAATTCAATGTAACGATCGTCAATGTTCATGCACCTACTGAAGATAAAGCAGATGATATTAAAGACCTGTTCTTCCTAGAACTCGAAGAAGTCATCAATAAAATCCCGCGGCACGATATAAAAATCGTGGTAGGTGACTTTAATGCTCAAATCGGTAGGATTGCAGAACTTAAAACACATATCGGCCCTAACAGCTTGCATCATACCAGCAACAATAACGGTTTTCGCGCAGCCGAGCTGGCTATGATGTATGATCTAGTAATTTCCAGCACTTTCTTCCCTCACAAGAGAATCCACAAGGCAACGTGGAAATCAAATGACGGAAGAACGGAAAATCAAATCGATCACGTCATGATTTCTAAGAGACACTCCACAAGTGTAACTGACGTTCGATCATACAGAGGTGCTGATATGGACACTGATCATATGCTTGTCATCTTTAAATACAAGTGCAAATTATCATCTACATTTAATAGACAAGCAAAAAAGACCGTGCGCTGGAACGTCGATGCATTTAAACATCCGGAAACGCTGAACAGATATCAGGAAATTGTAACGCAAAGCATAGAAGAGCATGACATCTCTTCTGAGATGCCATTTAACATACAAGAAGAATGGCAAACGCTTCAATCAACCATTATAGCCGCAGCACAAACTACAATCGGAAAGCGGCCACCGAAATCACACAACGAATGGTTCGACGACGAGTGCCGCCAATCCGTTGAACATAAACAAAAACTGCGAGAAAAATGGTTAACAAGGAACACCCGAAGCTCCCAATCTGATTATCTATGCGCCAGGAAAGTCTCAGCAAAACTTCTACGTAAAAAGAAACGCGAACACATGAAGAGCTGCATTGAAGACATCAACCAACATGCGGCCAGCGGAAATTCAAAAGAGTGCTTTGCCAATGCAAGGAATCTGACAAAAGATTTCCACCCAAGATCTACAGCCATCAAAAATGAAAATAATGAACTTACAACAAGTGAACGTGATGTGCTGGCAGTGTGGCGATCCCACTTTCAAGACCTATTGAATAGGACGAATGAAGTTCATCCTATTCGAGCAATTGCTCCATCAACTGAGGAGATTTTTGTCCCTTACCCAGCAATAGAGGAAGTGGAAGCTGCAATTAAAAAACTGAAAAATGGCAAATCACCAGGTTTCGATGGAATTCCCGCTGAACTTTTGAAAAATGGAGGAGCAGCTCTGGTCTCACGTATATACGATCTGATTCTTGCAATCTGGGACCAAGAAGAACTACCTGCTGGATGGAAAACAGCTCTCATTGTTCCGCTACATAAGAAAGGTGACCGTCTAAAGTGTGAAAATTATCGTGGCATCGCACTGTTGAACACTGCATATAAAATACTAGCTAATGTTGTACTTGCTCGACTCATCCCGTTCGCCGAATCTATCATCGGTGACTATCAGTGTGGTTTTCGTCCCAACCGCTCAACCACAGATCAATGTTTTACATTAAGGATGATTCTGGAAAAATGTTGGGAGTACAACATCAGCATTCACCAGCTCTACGTTGATTTCAGGCAAGCATATGATAGTATCATCCGCGACAACCTCTGGTCCGCACTCATATGCCTTGGTATCCCAGAGAAACTTGTTTCTCTGTGCAAACTCACAACATCGGGATCAAATTGTAGAATAGTAATCGAAGGGTCAGTTTCTGATCCTTTCGATATAACATCAGGTGTTCGACAAGGTGATGCACTCGCGCCTGTACTGTTTAATTTGGCGCTAGAGTACGCGATAAGAAAAAGCCGAATTGAGACGCAAAACTGCATATATAATAAATCTAGTCAAGTTCTTGGCTACGCAGATGATATTGTGCTTCTCGGACGTAGAACGAGCGATATTAAAGATAGTCTCTCTCAGCTTGAAAGAAATGCTAAACGACTTGGATTATGCATCAACACCGGCAAGACTAAAGTGCTAACAACATCTAAGAACATACCTCCCGGAAATCTGGATACTGGCGACTACGAAGTGGAACGCGTGGAAAACTTCAAATACCTCGGGTCTGTAATAACATCGTCAAATGACATGCAGGCAGATATCAAAGCCCGTGTCTCTGCCGCATACAGAGTTTTCTACGCATACTCAAAACTTCTGCGATCAAAACATCTTTCGCGGTCGTGTAAACTCACACTTTACAAAACATTAATTCGACCTGTGCTTACATTTGGAAGTGAAAGCTGGACACTGACTTCCTCCGATTGTAGAATTTTATCAACATTCGAGAGGAAGGTCATACGAACAATTTATGGTCCATGTAAAGTTGCTGAAAATCAGTATAGAATCCGAATGAATCACGAAATCAGACAGCTTCTTGGAGGCTGCGATGTAATCGGATTCATTAAATCTAACCGGATCAGATGGTTTGGTCATGTAGAAAGGGCTCCATTAGAAAGAATGATAAAAAAAGCGTCCCAACAACAACCAGCTGGTGTTCGTCGAAGAGGAAGACCTAGACAACGCTGGCGTGATGACATCATCCAAGACCTTCGTGATATAGGATGTCGAAACTGGGGTCAACTGGTCATGGAACGAGATGATTGGAAGCTGGTGGCACAGACGGCAAAATCCCTTCATGGGATGTAAACGCCAGAGAGAGAAAAAAAAATTCAAATATATTCTAAATTGAAAGTTAAGCATTGTTATGTATGTTTTTTCATTTAAATTTAAAAAACTAGAATTCGGCGAGGAGATTTCAATATAAAATACTGAGTTGCTATATTACATGATTATAAGGCATGGAAAATCACAAAAAATTACAAGACAGTTTATGTTGTTTACCATAATAAATATGAAATTGAAACTATGTGCCAAGTTAGTAGAAAATAACAAAAAATTAATAGAAACAATGACAACACAATGATAATTCAAGCAGTTCTGCAATATAAATTTAAAATGTGTCAAAAAACAAATATCTTTTCAAATTTTTGACTATTTCAATTTAGAATTTTTAGTACTAAATAGCATGGATTTGAACACAGTCCTAGTAACAATTTTTTTTTTCAAATGTTTTGGAAAAACTTGAATGAACTCGGGAAAACATGAATCAATGGAAAACATGTAATAAATGTATCACCAAAGTCCTAAACTATTTATTACGTGAGGATATTCACCCAAACTCGGATTATAAAAATAAAACAATATATGAAATGAAGCGCAACGAAGCGTTCCCTTTAGTAAAGAACACTTTTTACAATACCTCTTTATTTAGTGTAAATGCTTCGTTTCAATAATAACTACTTTTGTGAAAAAATGACATTTAAGTTTTCGTCGAGAAATGTCAAAAAAGTTGGCTGCAATATTTAGGTATTTCAGACCGAAGAAAACAGAAAAAACTTTCACATTTTAATTTTTAATGTTGTACTGTAACAAGATATTCCGATTTAAATAATAAAAGTTGTAAGCTTTCATTGACAATAGCTCCTAAATAACTCTTCAGCCTTAGAAAAACCAAAATTTCATGACTCCATTTCATAACCAAAAAAATCTTGAATTTAGTTTTTCGCTTTCGCCAAAACTCATTTCGTCAATATCAAACATATCAAATGTTCAGGCATTTTTAAAAAATTGCGCTATAGTAATATTCAAAACGTCATAGAAAATAATCTTGTCGGAATCCTAAAACTTTCTCTTCAGAATATGATAATTTATAGTCCCAACTCCCATGCATTTATTGTCTTTAAAACTTGTGAAAACAAGTTAAAAAAAGTCCAAGCGGCACGTATATCCGCTAGAAATAGGTAGATTTCGGGACCAGACAGCTTTGTGTACAAATAGAATTGGATATGTCAGATTAGTTTAAATAAAAAATTTAACTAGAAACAGAAAATCCAAAAAATTTATCAAACAACCAAACTAAATACATAAACAGAAACTACTTTGTCAAGTGCAATTTCGAATAGTTTTGTTTAATTTGGTTAAAACTCCTTAATATCAAATTAAATCCTTTGGTGGATTAACGTTCTAACTACATCACAACTGCCATACTATAATTTATAATCAACAAAAACATCAAACAACTCTTACACCTCAAATATAATACAAATATCTATCAATTGTAAATATGTTATCAATATACATATATTTATTTCAACTAAACCACTTCCAAATATTCCAAAGAAACTATTCCCTAATTCAAAACAATAATAAATCTTCAAAACAACAACAACAAACATTCAAAACAAATTTTTTTATTTTTTGCGAAAAAAAAAATTAAAACAAAAAAAATTATATGAAATCTACCTAAAACTTTTGTTTTAGGTTTTGAAATTTTATTTAATTGGGATATTTTTGGGATTTGTTTGTAATTATATAGCGTTTTAGGGGCTTGCATTGAGTTAGTATAATGTTAATTGCATTGGAACTTCTAGGGTTAGAAAGCTGAAAATTTCTGATGTTATAGTTGAAAAGTTGAATTAAAAGTTAGTATTAGTTTAATCAAAATAGACTCGAAAATGATGAAAGCAAGGCCGTTTGCGTTTGTTTTCGTTTTAATAGCCACAGGCTCTCAACCTCTGAACTTAAACAATTTATTTTTTAAGTTTTGGATAGATATAAGTTGGTATCTTCGTTTCTGAAGGTTTTCGTTTTTGAGCTTGGTCATTTTCATCTAGATCAAGGACAACAAAGTTTAGTAAATTTTTAAAACAGCTGATTTTTCAGGAACCCTAAATGCCAAGGTTGTCATCTCACAAAAAATGATAAAAAAAGGTTCAAATATTCAATATTTATCAATTTTATTTAAACTTTATGTTTCAAACGGAAGTTATAATAAAACAACGTTATCTCTAAAACAAAAAATGATGCTAGTTCTAAACTTTCACAAGTTGTTGGATATAAAATAAGCTTCAATTAAGTTTAAAAAAAAAAAAAAAAAGGCTATGCCATCTTTTTTTCAATTACACCATTTTTTTCTTATGTTACACCGTTAAAAATTATTTCAAAAAATTAACAGTGTACATTTTTAAAAACTTTGTTCTAATACCTATTCAACGACATATCATTTATGAAAATCGATTGAGTAGTTTTTCTACAATCGCTCGTCAAAATGCACTCACATCACAAAATAACAAAAATTGAGGGGCACCCTGTGAAGACCCCTGGTCGAAAAAAAAAATTCTAAGAGAACTTGTAATTTTTATTTATCAAAGACTATCTATAAACAAAAAATAATCAAAATTAAAAGGGGTCAAGTCAAAACGTTGTTGAATCTTCGTGAAATCGCTCATATATATATATATATATATATATATATATATATATATATATATATATATATATATATATATATATATATATATATATATATATATATATATATATATATATATATATATATATATATATATATATATATATATATATATATATATATATATATATATATATATATATATATATATATATATATATATATATATATATATATTTATATATATATATATATATATATATATATATATATACATTTATATATATATATATATATATATATATATATCTAAATTTTTTTTTCATTTTGATTTTCCGTCTCCGCTTATCATATATAGTCGTTTGGCACCAAAATTTTGAAAAAATTCCGACATGAAGTACGCTGCAATAGGTAGATTTTTATATGAAATCTACCTAATATATGAAATCTACCTAAAACTGCTATGTTCAGATATGAGCTTTTCAGTATTAGGGTTCAAGCGCGCCACACAGCGGAAATGAGAGGAGTTATTAATTTGAAACTAACTTTTTTCAATAAAATACTTAATTCTACACTCACTTGCAAAAATGTATAACAATTGAATAAAATTTAAATGAAGTTATTAGCAAAATACCGAATATCTAAAAAATGACCAAAAATTCATACCGTCATAACTCCATTTCTGAGCATTAAATAAAAAAACAGAAATTAGTTTTTTTCATTCGTTCACACCAATAACATACAAAATTTTATTTAAAAAAAATCGACATAAATGTACATTTTCAAAAGAATTCCCCAATTGAAATAATATTATAGTACAGCTATCTGGCATTTCAATTAACAATATATAGGGCTCGTAAAATACTCGAACATTAAGTACCCGGGTATCGAGTAGTTATTTTACTCAAATACCCGGGTTACCCGGGTAACCCGGGTAGTTGGATAATTAAAACAAAACAAATTTTTAATAGTTCATTTGTACATATTTAATTCAATTAATATTGATATTTATTTAATTCAATTAATTTAATTCTTAAAAATATGTTAAACGTTAAATGAAATCAAATTTTATAATAATATAATATTTACTATAACTTTTTGTTTATAAAATAGTATTTTAAAAATACTAAGCCGTTGAGTGTGGAAGGAGCTAACGAACTGCGAATTTTGGTTATTATATTGCCGGCTACTAAAAACACCCGTTCGCATGCCGTTGATGTAGGATTTATAGTAAGCAGTGAAGCGTACAGATTATCTAACATGTGGTTTTGCTTACCTCCATTTGTCTGCATAAATAGAAGGGATTGCTCAAATTTAAATTTTCGCTTTTTTCTTTGGTTTTAGTTATATATAATGCAAGACAATGCTGTAACTCATTATATACTGATGTTGGTTCCCGCTCTCAATCAGAAGAGCTTGAGCTTTGATCTGCAACTCTGATGTTGTTTTCATTCGAGTATAGACGGAATAATAATTGATGAGCAAGCTGCTTTGTAGAAATTTTGGTTGCGTAGCTTAAAAACTCATTGCCTTTTGAAAAAATACAATGATGCAAATATAACAATAATGTTATTATATCCTTTTGTCGACGTTCATTAACTTCGTTTTTCAAATAGTTCACGAGAAAGAGGTGTACTATTCTCGTTTATTTTTTTAGTACATAGAAGTACCTTCAGCTGTTATTAGGGTGGCGTTTTTTGTATTCAGTTCTTGTACTGCTAACATAAGTGGTTCGAGAATAAAAGAGATTTCTTTTAATATTTCTAAATCGCATTCGTTCATTTTGTCAGCGCCTAGCTCATCGAGTGTAGTATTAATGCAATTTTTTAATTTAAGAAATCGATTTATTGCTGCAATAAGTATGTTCCACCGTGTTTTACAATCTAAAATTAGTTTCAACTTTTGACCTTCCTGAACTTCTACGTGCTCTAATTACAAAAATAAAAGAAACTAAACCATCGGAAAATGACTGTAGTCGTTTGTGTGGGAGTACTCAGGAATCTTTCAAGGATCTACATTTTAAGGTGATAGAAGTATTTCTAAAAAATCTAGATTCATTCATTTTATAAATCTTCTTTGGTAAAACGCTCCATACTTTGTGACTTACAAGCTTCGTAACTATTTGACGGCCTTAGCTGATTTACGAACTTATCTAAAATACACCAATGCAACATATATTTTATGAAATTATTTTTTGAATAAATCAGCAAAAGTGACAGAGCTTCATAAGAATTTTGTTTTTGTTGTACCCGGGTACTCGAAGCTATTACCCGGATATTCGAGTAGTAAAATTTTTGGTAAAATACCCGGGTACCCGGTTATCCGATACCCGAGTATACGAGCCCTAACAATATATAATATAATATGAGGAGAGTAAACCCTGTTTTTCGATAATATGACTTTTTATTCGATTTTAGGAATCGCGATCATTTGGTTTTTCGATGGTATGATATTTTCACTACATCGAAAAAATTCGGTGTAACGATCTTTCGATGGAATGATTTTTCGACAGTTTGAACTTTCGGTGCTATGATTTTCGATGTTGTGATTTTCGGTTATTTGATTTTTCAATAGTATGAATTTATCGATTTATCGATATTTTGATGGTATGATTTTTCGATGATATGGTACGATCCGTAATAACAGCAGCAAAAGTAATGTTTTTAAGTGAAAACTTTTCATCAAATTTTCAGTTTGACAGATAATACCGAAAACAAAAGAAGAAATCTCAAAACTCTACGGTGTCATATGCTTCTGACAGCCATTTTGTAAAGTGTCAGGGTGTTTTTAGTGTCATAAAAGAAAACACGAAAACGAATTTTTACTTAATTTCATTTTTAAGAAAAATAGAAAAGCGTTTGTAATTGAAATTAGAAACAATAATATTTAATACAATCAAAACAATTTGAATTTTGATTAATACACACATAAAGCATTATGTAATGATCATTCTTTATAGGAACATTTTCGTAATACAATAGGTTAAGTTCATTATTCAATAGGTTGAAAAAACAATATTGCATACAATTCTTAAGAGAAAAACTATGGAGGGGCTGAAATCTCAAGCTCTGAGATATCAAGACTTCGGTCTGGGTTAAGGATTTTGATATAGTTTTCGGCAAAAAACTTTTATGAAGACATGGTTTTTAGTTTTGGGCAGCGATGTATATCAAACATAACTTTTTGTTAAAGTACATGTATTTCTTAACTCTGTTTAGATATGTATTACATAACTAACACGAAACATCTATACGTTGTTGGAAAATTATAACAGATCATATATTAACATAATTTAGGGAAAAGATTATACAATCAGCAAACTACTCAAAAACCTCTCCATTTAGCGTTTTGTAAAATAAAAAATTAAAACTTTCAAAAAAAATTCTAAAAATATTTCAAAAATTATTACAAAATCACATATTAAAACTGTTTTCTAAAATTCTAAAAATATTGCAAAAATTATAACAAAATCAAAAATTGTAACTTTTTCCAAAATTATAAAAATTATAATAAAATCAAAAATTTAAAATTTTTCAAAATTCCAAAAATTCTTACATAATCAAAAATTGAAACTTTTTTCAAAATTCTTAAAATATGTATATATAAAATTCAAAAATTCTATTTTTTTTTTCAAAATTCTAAAAATATTCCGAAAATTATAATAAAATCAAAAATTTAAAATTTTCCAAAATTCCAAAAATTTTTCAAAAACTATAACAAATTCAAACTTAAACAAACAGCTGAATTTATTTTTCCAAAAAAGTATCTAAAAAAATAAATGATATCATTTTTTTGACACACTTGACATTATTTTTTTGACTAACTTATAATTCTCAATGATCATAATAAAATTTCATGTCGTACAAACAATTAATTTTATTTTTCCAAAAAATTGGGTAAAAAAATAAATAAAAATCTTTCTTTTGACACACTTGACAACATTTTTTTGACAAACTTATAATACAAAAATCTAGATTTTGGTCTCACATACCAATCCCTACCATCAAGATTTCTCCAAATTCAATGTTCCTACTCGTAATCACTTAAAATGAACGTTTTTTAAGCAAAAAATATGCATATTTCCTTGTTTTGACACACTTGACGAGTTTTTGGACACACTTCCGGTACAGTTATCGAACACATCGTACTTTCGGCTCTGCCCATTGAGTAATCCTATTTTTAGAAAAAAAAAATTTCAAATCCGTCCAGCGGTTTTCTTGATTCGGCCGGCCTACAGACCGATATATATTTTTTTTTTTGCTTTTTAGAATCAGTAGATTCGCGTCGAGAAATGCCAAAAAAATGGGGGTGAGAATTTCACTTTGAGCTCATGAATGTAATACTTAGGTCTTTCAGACCGAAGTAATATACAAATAAAGTTCTTATTGATAGTTAGAAGAGAAGTTTATAAAAGAAAGAAATCGTATTGTATGCTGATGTTTACATGTAAGATGTAAAAGACGTAAAACAAAAGGTAATTAGTAATCAATTCTTCAATAGTATTGTTCCGTAGTATTGAAGCCTTTGTTAAACAATAATCAAATTAGATTATTTCAAAATGTTTTAATTCTTCAACACTAATTAACAAAATATTTTATATAAAAGTATCCTTAACAACCTCTAATGCTTGTTTAGAAAAATTTACGGAAATTCATTAAATTTTTATTAAATCATTCAAACAAATTAAGGCAAAGATAATAAGATAAAGGAAAAGATTAAATAATAATAACAACAACAACAAAAGTTATTGATTTTGAAATTAACAAATAAAAGTCCTTCTATTTTACTTTTATAGTAAATCCTTTTCTTTATAAATCGCTTTTGCAATTTTTTTTTCTAAAATGAAAAATAATTTTATAGAAATAAAACAAAAGATTTTCCTAATATGAAAAACGAAAAGAAAATTTAGGATATCTAATTCTATTTAGTTTTCTTGATATTTAAATTTTAATGTCTGTTGATGAGTTGATGAGTTTTTGAGTATAGTCTTTAGGGTGATTATAGATATAATGGTGATTTGAGAAAAGAGTTAAATGGTGTGATTTTTTTTGGTATAATGTTAAGATTGTTATGAATTATTTTTAGTTCATTTCATGTTATGTCATTTTGAATGGTTTTTGTGTTACAGATTTTGAATTATTGGTTTTTAGTTATAGGTAAGTTAAAGTTAGTTATAGGTAAAAATATATAAAATAAGTATAAGGATGTGCGATTTATTTTCAATAACTATTTAACAAAAGTGGTTGATCTATGTGTTTTAGATGCAGAACGCCCAAGAAGATTGCTCGTTCTGGATTTTGCAATTTATATGACTCAAACAAAGGTTATCGTATTTTAATCAATTCATCTTTTACCCGCATCTAGTCTCTCCTCATTTAAGAGCTATCCTATTATTTTTCTGTATTGAATGTTAGTTTAGCAATTTAAGAGGTTCCACCTTCCCTGCGAATGTATATTCAAAAATATTTTCCAAGGAGGAGTGGCACAAAAATCGACTGTTCTTTATGTTAGGGGTAGTCGCAATACAGTTTTTTTCTCTAGGAGATAGATTACAGTCTACAACCTAGAGGAATTATTATGTACTATAACGAAACCTAGTGCGGAGGAAAAACTTTGACACTAAATTGACATAAAGAGGAACGAAGGATAAAAAATGACGCTGCATGGAGGCGGAATCCCAGTACCAGCGGGTACAGGAAATGGGAAAGCAGGCTCTAGGTCATTTAGATCAAGTTACTGCAATGTTACCTTGGTGACAATCTTGGCTTAGGCAACAGATATAATGACAAGAATAAACTAAGGATATGGTGATGAATTATTTTTAGTTGTTTGTTTTAAGAAGAGCGATATAGCACCCAGATCTGTATTAAAAAAAGGACCATGTGAGAAAGTGTAGCGTTCTTCTCCATAGCCATCGCTGTCGGGAGTACGTAAAACTGAAACGAAGAAAATGGAGACTGTTAGCAGATATGAACTACTGGGTAAGACTAGGGAAATAAATTACGGAGTTGTTAGATTTTCTTAAACCAAGAATCAACATCCATGCCGGGAAACAGCAGTAAGTAATGTGGGTGAATCCCTCAATTTTTCTCATGAATGCTAGAAAGCAATCTATACCAACAAGGCAACAAGAAACATGCGGAAAAAGGAGAAACGATTTTTGTGCATCATCAAATAAAGGTAGAAACGTATCAGCTGATTCAGCAAAAATGGCACCAAAATCAAGCCACGTGTGATCTCCAGTAAAAGAAAGGGGCCAATGGAAGAGACATCGCTGAATAATAATAAGGAGGGTAGTTAAGTTTTCCCACCGCCTGCGAGCAACTATTGTGGCAGGAAAACAGCTCGCAACAGGAATAAACGGACTTGCAAAGGGAAAGTAAAAAAAGCACAGTGATATAATTAAAACCTGTGCAAAAGCAGGAAGCTCATATGCTAATATTTTAAATGATCTTAAATTTTCGGTAAAATCTGAAGAATTTGGAGTGGAACTCAAAAAAATATAAGGCACCAAAAGGAAGAACTGCTAATGGCTCTTGCGGTCGAAGATTCAATCAAATTCAGTCATGTTTTGACATATAGTCAACCAAGGATTTAGCTGAAGACATGAGCCTTACCAAGATGGTTACTTTTGAAATCCGAGACATTAACGAATGCGGGCTGTGACGAAGATAAAGAAGGGTCGCCCACTCAAGGTAGCAGAAGATGTCCGACATGTTAATTGTTATTCAAGTAAATTTGGCCAAATCCAGAGCAACCTGGGATCTGCTCATAGTTGTAACAAAGGAAAAAAAGGTGGACATTTTGGTTTTTAGCGTACAATGCAGAAAACGCTAGTCTACTGTTTGGTATCATGTCCAATCCGGCAGAGCAGGCATTAATATATGCAAAGCGGAACTAGCGATAGTGAAAGAAGGTTTTTCAGTGCACAGGCTCGTGTGGGTCAAAACGATGAGCTTTATGATCTACCAGTACTATTTTTTACCAAACGATGAAATTGCAAAATTCATGAAGCATATGAACGCTCTAGAAGTATAAGCATAAAGCCATCATAGAAGGAGCTTATAGCTACTGACGTGTTTAACAGCAATTCACCTGCTTGTGGCGAGCTTAGAACATGTAGGAGATAAGACATTGTTTTAGATTTTAGAATTTATGGCAGCTTACGACCTTACACTGCTTAATATAGCACGAGTCATCTTTTTGTACCTCTTGGAAATTCTAACTCTATCATCGATTTGACCATAACCATATACCAACCACAGCAAATAAGGTCATATATTGGAAATTACTACACGCAATAACGCATGTTTTTAGAATTTCATCTAAACGATGAGACTTAGCAATTAATGTAGGTCCACCAGGATCAGAAGAACTCACGCTGAAACTCTAAAAATCTGGCTTAGAACAAGTTGGTAAACTACTTAAGAGAAGCCAAAATCATTGCGGATACGGAATGGGTTCAATAAGAAACGGAGCTTAGAGTTATTTACAAGAAATAGAAAGAAAATATTCACTGAAGCTTACAACGCATCAATGCTTAAGCTGTTGCCCAGAAAACCTAACTGAGAGCTCGTTTTTGAAAGGACAAACGAAATATTACAACACCGAGCACTATGTAACGCAAGCAGAAAGTCTAGATCAAACGAGAAACAAGAACTGAAAGGCTCATACAAAACTGCAAATAAACAGGGCAAGAAAAGTTATCTCTCACTCCCTCTCCCTCTCTGGCGTTTAATCCAATGAAAGGATTTGGCCTTCTGTTTAATAAGCTTCTATTCATCTCGTTTCATGACTAGGTGACCCTAGTTTGGACATCCTATACCACGAAGGTATTGCGTGATGTCATTGCGCCAGCGTTGTCTGGATCTTTCTCTCCAAAGAATACTAGCTGGTTATTGGGACGTTTTGGTTATCATTCTATCTAATGGAGCCCTACACAGATAGAAATCGAGGTTTTTTTTATGCTTAATAGGGTATATTCCATTGCGTTGATTTTCAACCGTGAACAAGTTAGGTGTATTATATGCTTATGGAATACTTGTTCAAAAAATCACTCATCACTCAAAAAATCACTCATCAACGAGTTTATTATGACTATTATTCAATGAATTTTATAAATATACGGTACCTGGCATGACTAGGGACAGACATGATTAGGAACAGAGAAATAACTTTGTTGGAAAAATATTGTATACTAATTAGATAGCAAAATATAACTATAAGGAAGGATATTTTTCGTAAAATACCATGCCTCTTATTCATAAAATTATGAATAATGAACCAGGCATTTATATTCCTAGCATTTGATGAAGTGTCCAGGTACCGAATAAACCTCATGGTCATGATATGTCATAAGTTATAATCATATCTGGTCATGATATGTCATAAGTTATAATCATATGTCATAAGTTATAATCTTTCTTATGTTTATATTTATCTATCACTCGAATAGTAAATACAAAGTTTGTTTATATACAGCTCACATTCCACTAAAAGGTCTAGTAAATTATAAAAATGTTTTTTTTCTAGTAATTTTCAAATAATTTTTACTGCCGAAAAATTTTATGCCTTCTCAATCTACTCCATGCCCATTTTGAAATATAAAATGGTTACTAGGCATGAAAATTATCATTTTGTTATTCATTTGTTTGTGACTAGTAATCACAGTTTTGTTTCTTTCAATATTTTATGCCAGGGTTTTATATTCCATGACTAAATATTCATAAAAATGTATGCCTCAAAGTTATGGATATTGCAACAGTATTATGGAAAGTATGTAAAGCCATTGAAATTTACATTAAAATAAATAGAAACATACCGTATCTATTTATCCAAGGGTTATTAATTTTAAACGATATTTGAATGAACGGACCTTGCGCGGACTCTAACACTAAAAAGATCTTTACACAAAAAAAAACCTACAAGAGGACCATGGTGGTCACAATATACTTCATAAAGAAACACAAAAAGAATATAATGAAAAATATAGATACAAAGGAAATCGTCGCCTTAATAATGAAACAACGTATGCTATTTATACGTTGTTTTTATATTATAGGTGCGCTGCATTCCCCATAAGGGTATCTTTGAATTGGGGTTTTTACTTTTTCGAATTATTTTATGACTGGGGGTAAGAATTAATAAATTATAAATTAACGTCCATGCAAATGCATGCGCACATCAAACTTTAAACTCAAATATCTCGAAACTATACTTTTGCGTATACGTCATTTCATTATTAAAGCGACGAAATTATCTTAAGTGTTGAGTGTTGCCTGGTGTTGGACGGTGAAGCGACTCTCGTCCTTGTATGTCACTTGAATTCCCTAATTTACCTTTCATACGTCATTGTCATGCTTAATATTTAAATATTTAAATTTTCGGTATAATTTGTTAATGATTCCAAAATTTGTGTTACTCCATTATCGTTTATACAGCAATGCGCCAAATTAAGTTCATCCAAAATTTTATTTGATTAGAACAAAATCAATTTGGCTAAATCGACTATCGATTGATATATACATATATGATTCAGCAATTTTTCTGTCGATTCCTTTTACTTAAATCAACACTGAAGCTGATATCGAACCGAAGCAAATTATTTAATTTGAGACTATAACGATCATATGCACCTGTTATTTAGTAATCTGTTACATTTTCTTCTTTCCCAATACAATGTATAAAAGGAATGCGTAAACAAACGATCAAAAAAAAACTATTTAAAAAAATTATTTTTATTTTATTTTTACAAAACAATACTACAACCCAATTATAATTTTAATTTATATTTCTTAATTGAATCAAACTCAAAAATATTAGATCACAAACTGAGTTTCATAATATTCAATCACGAACAGAGAAATATTTGGCAAAATTCAGCTATATATATTATTTAAAATTACCCTAAACGAGAGAGAAGGAGGTTGATTGCACAGCATCCTTTCGTTTTGCAGTTTTCGTTATTATCAATACAAGTATAAAAACAACCGGTTAAGAGATTGGTTCAATCATATGTCTATTGTTTCCAGCTAATTGAAAAATAAAATTAAAATTAGTAATTACCCTCTTTAGGAATTACCCAGATACAATCATAACATCATTCAACCTGTTGCAAATATAAAATCATACGTTGAAAGAATTTTAAAGTGAATATTTAGAGTTTTCAGGTTTTCAAATTGAACGAAAAGAGGTCATACATTTCATCTCCTTTGTTTCATTTTTATTTTAATACAAAAGAAACAATAATAATAAAAAAACTATAAATATCTACGTAAAGATGATGTGAATACATAACAATAATAAATTTATGAAATCATATGTTTGATGGGGCGATCAAAAGGTTCTTTGTATTATATGGGATTTTTGCATTAAATTTCTAGACAGTACTTTGTGTGAATTCATAGAATGGGGAACATTTCTATTCTAATTAACATCCTAAGTCACGTTTGTATAGTCATTATTGATTGTTTCCAATCAATGTGAAATCAATGGCTGACACTTTGTGTCAGTGTTCTTTGTATTGTTATTATACAAATGAAAAATTATGTTAGTTAGAAACATGTAACGTTGTAGAATCAAGGATGGAAAATGGAAAGGTGTTTCGCGCCGGTGTCAGTCTTTACTGTTAGTACATAACTACAAAGATCTAACTTCCTTTGCCAACACCTTTACACAGAACTCAAATTGTTCTGTATTAGATTGTAGAATTTTCCAAACGCTACATGTTGGACATCACACAATTAGTGGCTATAACAAGTGCTTATCAGGAATAAACATTTATAATTTTCTTCTACAAAACGTATGACTTGCAACAATAACTTTATTTTTATCCATATACACATGACTAAACCATCTAATCCGATTGGATATAATAAGGAGCTGTTTGATTTCGTGATTCATTCGGATTCTATACTGATTTTTACGAACTTCATATGGACCATAAATTGTTCGTATTACCTTCCTCTGTTGATAGATTGAATTGAATGTTGATAGAATTCTACAATTGGATGCTTTAATTTGGAAGTGGAAGCTGACTACCTAGTGTCCAGCTTCCACTTCCAAATGTAAGCACAAGTCGAATTAATGCGTTGTATAGTGTGAGTTTACACGACTGCGAAAGATTTTATGGTCGCAGAAGTTTGGAATATGCGTAAAAAAGCTCTGTATAGTACGGGCAAGTGCATTACCTTATCGAACACCTGATGTTATATCAAAAAGATCAGAAACTGACCCTTCAAATACGTTTCTACAATTTGATCACAATGTTGTGAGTTTACAAAGCATATGAGTGCAGACCAAAGCAAGACGCAGATGAGATTATCAAATGCTTGGTTGAAATCAACGTAGAGCTGGTGAATGCTGATGTTGTACTGATATTTCCTAAACCATCCTTAAGGTAAAATATGGATCTGTGGTTAAACGGTTAGGACCAAAAACCTTACTGATAGTCACCGATGATAGATTTGGCAAACGGGATGAGTTGAGCAAGTACGAGATAAGCTAGTATTTTATATGCAGTGTTCAACAATGCGATGCCACGATAATTCGCACACCTCAGACGTTCACCTTTCTTATGTAGTGGAACAATGCGAGGTGTTTTCCATTCAGTAGGTAGTTCTTTTGATCCCAAATTGCAAGAATTAGATCGTGTATACGTGAGACAAGAACTGCTTCTTAATTTTTAAATAATTCTGCATTGTGGATTCTCTTGTGAGGAACGAAAGTGCTGGAAATAAGTGAAGATATTACATAACTGATAGCTCGGCTGCGCGAAAACTGTTATTGTTACTGGTACAATGCAAGCTGTTAGATCCGATATGTGTTTTAAGCTCTGCACTTCTACCAATTTGAGCATTAAGGTCACCTACCACGATTTTTAAATCGTGTCGCGGGATGATATTGATGAATGTTTCTTTTGTGTCATCTGATTTTTCTTCAGTAGGTGCTTGAACATTGACAAACGTTACATAAAATTTGTGTGTGCAGGTTCTTAGTGTGCATAACCGCATATTAAATGGGCAGAAGTCGATAATATATAGATTCACGCGACGGTGTATGAGAAAGCCAATTAATTACCCAATAACGATTAACTGTTTATGCCATACAGGATGTAGTAGAAACCACTAAATCCAGCAAAACAAGGAAAAAGCGTTGAGGAACAGACATATGTAAGAGTATCTCGTTTACATTGTCTAGGACTACCTTAGTGATCGATTAGTGGTTTTCGTCGAAAAAGATTTTAATATAGAGGAAAGCATGTCATGTTTCGTCCTAAAGTTTCATAAATGGGTCCTGTCATATACCATGGAACATGGTATATGACAGCCTGCTAAACATGAATTTCCAGAAGAATTATAGCTGATGGGATTTATAATTTTGATATTAAAACCATAAAACGATCAGTAATAACTAAAAACAAGTCGAACAAGTGCGAATAAAATTTGCTCGCCAAGGGTTCCGTGAAAAGTTTTCGATCAATTAGGTTCAGCTACCCCGATTCCATCGAAGCAAGAAAACACACGGAAAACTCCATTATTCAAAATTATACAAAAAATGGTGGGTGTAAAATTCTAAAATACATTCTTTAGAAATACTGAAGTGAAGCCCTTTCATATGATAGCCTTGACTCGATAAAAAAATATATTTTCTCAAAGACCTCACATCGTAGCCCTGTAAAATAAATGAAGCCCGTTTTATTTATTTTTCAATCCCGCATCTTGTGTGGATAAGTTAGTTTTGTACGTATTTCAAATTTTACTTCCGTAGGATTTATACTTGTCGAGATAATCGATATAATGTGAAAAATACGTTTAACTCTCCCCAATAAGGTTCTTTATAAAAACCGAAAACCTAAAGAGATGTGTTTCTTATATAAAATTTTTAGTAGAATTCTAATTTGCTGTAAGTATTGTTTTGTAAATTATAATGTTAATTAGGACTAGAAGTTCTTTCTCAATTATAATATTTAGTGGAGGATACTTTCCGAATAACAGAGGCTTAGGCAAGCTAATGGGTAGGTTTCATATGAATAGAGCATGTAGTAAAAACTGTGAAACACCGTTTGAAACATTCTTCACATAAACTAGATGAGTCGAAATGTTAGCATATATATTAAGTTTAAGTATTTTATTGGAACAATGTTGGAGCATTTCATGGTACAGTTATGCTACAACATATATGGTACAATTTCACCTTTAATGTGAGAAACATGATCATTTCACCATAATTCTATAGCATTCATAGTGTAGGTGTAAATCTAAAATTGTGTTTACAATAATCCAGTTATTGGCATATTTTAACAAACGAACTGTCTTCCTCAACGATTAAAGCCATATTCAGATTTACATATATACTCGTTTCGAACAAACAATAGCGTGCCATCGTCAAGGAATATTCCATAATTGAAATTCCACCTTCGCTAATGACATCAGTACGCGGGGTTGTCACACCCAAAGTTCAAAAAAGGAAAAATAAATTTATTTATAATTTGATTCCATTTATCGATACACAAATAATAAAACTGTAGATTATATTCTGATCCTAAGCTACGATTGTGAATTTTAATGTTATACTGATTAATTTTTGACTCACTCATCTAGTGATGAGTATAAGTATATTTTATCCCGAATCTTTCCAACCAATGAAACTGCTTATCTTTGAGTATTAATTATTTTTGAAAAACAAATGCATAACCAGCACTTGAAAATCGAGAAATAATTTTAACTTGCTCTCCAACACCTTTTCTTCTTCTTGTTGTCATGATTGATTTAAGACATATTGAATATATTTTTTAATAAATCATTTATTCTAAAGCATCTATCGATTTCAATTTTCAAGTATCTTTGAATTTCTTTACAAAAACCTTTTGATATAAATCTTTTAGTATTTATATATATTATTACGATCTTGGTCAAAAAAACAAATAAGTAGCTAATCTTCTCAACTTGAAAGGTAACACAGGTAAATCAGAAATCAAAATAGCTAACAAAACTAACCAAATTTAAATTTATAATCTAATTTATTTTTCTTCTTATTGGGCCTTTGTGTAAAACTAACAAAAACTAGAATTAAATCTTAGTTCTTTTGAAATAAGATTTTAAGGATCTTATGAACTTTAAAGAAAATTGAAGTTTTTTGTTATCATCAAGGAAAAAAAAATTTCTTTTGTGACAAATATTTTTTTAGCAGTTATATATCGATTTGAAATGGTTTTTAGAATAATAATGTTCAAAGGCATATGTCCTTTAAAATAATTACTATTGAATAGATACTTCATTACTTTTGTATACATAAATAAATATTTTTTATGAACTCAAATGGATAAATCTTTCCAAAATTTATATTGTTTGTTATTTTATTTGTTCTCTACCAATTCGTTTTCAATTTATTTCATATGTTTCAGAATGACCTAATAACAGAGGGGATCAAGAGTTCGACGAAAAACATTGTTTATAATTGAAAGAGCTGCCAATATTATATTATATATATTTTCTTATGCAAGAATAGTATTAAATGTATGTTGTTAAAGGTGAATATTTAAGTGTATTTCACAAGAGCATATTTTTATACAAACGTAAATCTACGCAAATAATTAATTTCTTATAATATGTTGAAGGAGAAGGTGTTGAGATGCTATTTGACTATTTATTAAAATTTTTGGCAGTCTTTAAGTATCCTTAAATCAAATTTGATAAATCTTTGTTTCTGTCTCTAACTCACCTCACAGAGAGACTCTGGCATGTAGTTCCTTTTATTTTTTTTGTTCAAGCACTAATTAACAAATAGTGTACATAACGCATAGTGGAGTCACTATCAGAAACGTGAGAGGAGTTCCGTGGCATGTTATTTTTAATTTACGACTAGCTTCAGTCGGTGAATTCGAATATGTCTTTCCTCAGCCCAGTACAAATGCTACAAACTCTTACAAGAACACGGATTCACAATCACGGATTCAAAAGTTGGAGAAAACAAGACCATCCCATACACACCACTTCAACTACGATACTACATAAATGTTTAAAACATTCAACTAATAAAAGCACTCAATATATCGTTTCTCTTTATTTTTTTATTCCTCCGTCAAAGCACGAAACATGAAAATAAAAAACAAGATGACTAACTTTAATTCCATTCATTCACTTAAAATTTGAATATTAACAAATTTTAATAAATCCGACAAATTAACATCTCTTCCAACTCCCAACGATGATAACGACGATGTGATGAAACCCGAATCCAGAAAGTCAATAATGTCGTTATACAATCACAAGATAAAATTAATCCAGTGGCTGGTGTCTATTTGTAGATTTAAATTTGATGCTGATATACAAGTCCTGTATAGCCAATTAAAGTTAAGTTATTATAACCGTTAACAATTTTCAACAAAAAAAAAATAAATGATTCCCAATATTTGTGAAGACATTTTTATCAAAAACGAAAGAAAATCGCCTTAAGTGTAAGATTATATGAGTACTTTTCCAAGAACATATCGGTCAAAACTCAACGAAAGACGACAAAAAAATGAAAGAAAAAGAACCACCGAATTTATTATTTCACACGGAAATATATACGATAAGAATTATATCAACAGCTTAGAATCGGTAAATACCCTTTAAAAATTTGTTGAAATTATTTCATTTACAACTGCATCATAACAGGAGAACCTTTCTGACAACAATGCCATCGAAGATTGAGAGACAAAGAAGTTGTTCCCGACGTGAACATCGTTAATAGTTCTCGTCCTCACTCTCGGCATCAGTTGTAATATTACAATTAGTTTGAATTCTATTGAACCCACGAACTGCACTAACACTGAAAAGAACTACACTCTCAGTCATTATAACAAAACAGAGTTTCAAGCTCAAGCACCATTTAAGATAAAATGAAGAATTACTCGGGTAGCACCACCTAGCATTTTGCTCAACTGGAAAAGAAATCAGATAAATCATGGGCACATTCGAACTAACGTCATGCAAACTTATAGTGTCAAGAGATCATCTACAACTCTTTGCGCCCATTTTAACTAAAACCAGCTGGTTGTTGTAATGACTCTTTGGATATGTGTATAAGACTTTGAAAATGGCAGTAACACGAGGTCAAATAACTATTTAAGTAAATTAATTCATTTATGTTTCTTGAAACAATGAAAATTTATCTACAACCACCTGGAATATTTTCGGCTATGGATTGCGGTTTCAGTATTCGGCATTATTTGTAAGACCGCTGTATACAAATTAGTTGTGCTTTAACTATTATTTAGAAATTCATATCTGTTTTTCGTCCTAATCTTACTTAAATAATAGAACGTCTACTGCAGCTGACTTCTATTTACGTTGCGTATGAACGTAGACATACATTTCAATATTGACGGACGACCAAGAAAACTTGTTTGCTTAATAGGTGTCACATTTTCTACGTTTAGTCACAAATTTCTGGGTTCTTTCTTTTAAAATAAAATCAAAGGGAATTTTTATGAGAATGATATGCAAATTCTTATTACATTTACATAACAACCCAATGCAAACAAAAACACATCATTAAAATGCATCTAAATCATTATTATATGGTTACGGTCATTATACAGTGACACGAGTTTCTATTGTTACACAAAAAGAATCGGTTTTCCTTTTCCCTTGAGGGTGTTTATTATTCCTTTAAATAATTTTACATTTTAAGTCTATAATTTAGTTGTAACAATCCAGGGAAAAAATATATTTGCTTTGTTTGTCGAATGAATGTCAGGATTATTTGCATTGTTGGCTTTTAAGTTTAAATCAAAATGAAATAATCTTAATGTGAAATCATAAACATCTTTGAATAATACAAACTAGTTTTGTTACAGTTCTTTAAAAAAATGATGAGAAGTATGTAAGTAAACTTAAAAAAATTTTGTTTTACAATAAAATTATTTTTATGGGAAAAAATTATTCTGGGAGTTGTCATGTTGCCATGCTTCTTAGTTATAGAAAATAATTAATAAATTCGCGAAAAAAGGAAATATCAATCATGTTCCTTTGAATTGGGAAACATAAAAATAGTTGCCTCAATCCAAAATTAGAAAAACTACTGATGAATAAAACGTCTCTAGACTAGTG
Organism: Diogma glabrata; assembly: GCA_963693315.1. Taxonomy (NCBI): domain Eukaryota; kingdom Metazoa; phylum Arthropoda; class Insecta; order Diptera; family Cylindrotomidae; genus Diogma; species Diogma glabrata. The sequence continues at coordinate 76,596,182 of OY856186.1, read as the reverse complement.
CAAGTATATTCCAAAAGTTAACTTCAGTTTAGTGTTCCATTGCTTTAGTTATCGCATGGACCATCATCAAAGAAATAATAAGAGCACTTGATATACAGAAAAATAATATTAAAATTATGTTCACACAGTTTTAATTCGATAGCAGATAAGGGTCATCAAAGCATGTATTAAAAATTCACATACGCAGTCCATTAAAGTAACAGGGAAATTTTAAACAAACTTAAATAAACATTATCACTGTTGGAGTTCGAGAGGAATGTAAATTGGCAATATTGATATGTAACTTGCCTTTGTAAAAAATTTTCTGCTGTTCTAAACCGGGATTAAATTAATGTCGGGTGATATACTTAAGTCAAAACAACGTTCGAAGTTTTTATGGTAACAACTCCAATAAGATTATCTTCGCCTGGATGAACTTGTTTGATTCGTCCTAGTGTCACTGTCCTGTTTATAGAATTTCACTGCGTAGCAAAAGAATATCGCAAATATTGACTTCGATGCCTTTACGTTGCCATTTGGTAAGACGGTTAAGTGGAGCTGGATTGTACCAACGGATGCCAAAAATATTGATACATCTGCATCATTAATTGCCATCGTGATAGTTGGGATTTTTTGAGGTATCGGAGATCAAGTTCAGGTTGTAAAGTGAGCGGTTGCCCAATCAAATGATGTCCAATAAGCTTGTCATCATTCGGTAGCTTATAAAGCGTTCTGGAGTTTAAAGTTGCTTCAATCTGCGTCAAAAACGTGTAGAGTTCTTTATAGGTGGATTTTAAATCACGTAACACACGATGCAAGCTCACTGTACCTTCACACTACCCGTTGAAATGAGATACTGATAGTGGGAAAAAGTGCCAATTTCGTCCTTGTGCTACTGCCCAGTGTTCAATGGTCTATGCCTAATGGTTCTTGATGGTATCATGGAAAATTCATTCCGTTATCACTGTGAATTTCACTAAATATGCCGCGACGATTTTGAAACCTCTTCAATGCTACCAGGAATCATTCGGTGGATCGGACAGTATCGAACTCTAAATGGGCCGCTTTTGCTGCCATGTATGTGAATACTGCTAGATACGCCTTGTATGCGTAGTGGATTTTCGTTTCTGCTCAGTTCGTTGTTATTCGTTGTTCCATTAGTTGGATTATAGTTTCTTTATTTAGATGCCAACAAGTGAAGTATTTAAGTATAATTTGATTTACAGGATTTTTACATCTAGGAACTGCAAATTTTTTATGTACGTATAATAGATGTGAGAAACGATGATCCGGAATAAAAGTGGTTGTATGCGCTTGATCGTGATATCAAATACTTTGTGGTTATGAGGCAAAATAACAAGGTGTTTTTAATTGTATGGTTATTTCAGCCTTTTGTAGTCGACCGACAACACGCAAGAATCAGGATGCCGTTGTTATCCAGAAATTAACTAAAAGAAACTAATTTATTTTTGTGTGATAGTGATTTTATTTATGTAAATGTATTTCATATTTTTAGCACTCTTAATTGATCAACCTTAGTTAATAACATTTCCGCAGTCGAGAGTATATTATACCTTATAACTCAAAGAACTCAAATTAGTGTTTTGTAAATTACGGATATTATAAACAGCATGTAGCACTAAGTTGTTAGTTGGCAGAGTTTTATGTTCAAGAAACGTTGATGTTGCCGGAACTGCAATATTGAATAGTTGCGCAATCAACAGTGTTTTGTTTACCTGGGACATGTTGCCACTGAATTGTATTAGTAGATCAAAGAAATTTGCCTATCCTTTTACTGAAAAAACATCTTGGGTTATGGGTGGTGAACTTAACCAATTTATTTATTTTCGAGCACAGTCTTCAATAAGTTGGTGAGCAGAACAGCTGCACATAATTCTATTCTATGAATGGTATGATGCTTAGTGACGGTTAAAGATGTAACCTTAGTTTTAGCTGCAATTAATTGGTTAGTATACTCCCATCTTCCTGAAAAGTTGTGAAAGATATTACTGCTGCATATGCTGCCTATGAGCGGCTTCAAACTCGTTCATCGATTTCAATAGAACCATCTCGGCATTTCTAATGCTTTAAGCATGTCCAAATTATCTCTAATCTTAAGCCATAGCTATTACTAGTTTCGATAGAGCTAGATAGAGCTTTCAATAGAGCAATAGCTATCACTAGTTTCAATATTGCCCCATCTACTTTTAACTGCCAAAGTGCTTGGTATAGAATCTTAACACCAATTAAAATGGAGAAAAGCCAACCTAAAAGGTAAAATATTGTCACAGCCTCCGATATTAAAACACGTTTTGTTGTTATTGTCTTGGGTGGTAAATTAACCTTAAAGGAAAACACACCTTTTTTTTATTGGTAAAAATCAATTACAAAAAATAAAAACGGTTTTTGAATCTACTGGTAATTTCTAGTGGAGTGATCTCCTGATTTTTAGGTGGGAAGTACGACAGCAGATCAACATGATTTTTAGACCATTTCTCAATTTATATCCACCAGATTTAAGATTCTCAATCCATTCTACCTGTCGTTTCTTCGCCTCTTCGATTGTGTCTGTCCCAGATGTCATAACGTCATCCATTGTAGAAATCATTTGTCAAAATTTTAACCGCTTCTAAAAGTTTTTCATCAAATTTTACGGATGTCACTTGAAGAGCCTTTTGTGAAAGAAAAGACGCTTGGTCTGTACGATAAGTTACAGTAACGAGATTGTAGTAACGCTAAGGAAATCAGGTGATTTTATCCAAATAATTCGCTTAAAATCAGCATCAGCAAGTCCCAAATTTTCCGAAACATTTCTTCGACATCGCCTGAGAAAATAAAACGGAGCATTAGGAATCTAAACAGAACGTCGATAATATTTTGTTAGATGGTGGCATCGACAAGAATTAGGAATTAGGAATTAGGTGACACTCCTGACTTTGATATACAGGTTTTACATTCCAAATTCAACATTTTGCCAATCAAATTCAACTTTTGCAAATCAAATTTAACTTTTTTCAAATCAAATTCAACTTCTTGCAAATCAAATTCAATATTTTGCAAATCAAATTCAACTTTTTGCAAATCAAATTCAATTTTTTGCTCTTCAATTTTTTTGGCCAAAAATTGAATTTGATTTGCAAAAACTTGACTTTGCTTTGAAAAATATTGAATTTGATTTGCAAAAACTTGAATTTGAAATGTAAAAATTGAATTTGAATTGCAAAATGTTGAATTTGATTTGCAAAATCTTGAATTTGGACTGCAAAACCTGTAGCAGAAGCGTCGAACAAAATACGGAACTTGGTAGTAGAACTAGATTCTTTGACTACTCCATGGTGTAATATAATAGAAAATCTCAGAATGCGGTTTATACAGTACGGCTATTGGAATCAACTACATATGACTAAGCTTTTCATACTCTCTCTTGAACTCTACATATTGTTTGCGAAAATTTCCTCAAGAATTTCTGTGCAAGAGAGTTGATTTTTTTCTCTCCTTGATAAAAAGATTTGCCTAGCTTAGCTGCGTGTGCCTGGAATGGAAGCGGTTCTCAAAATCTTAAAACTTTCTAAGCATATTTCCTCATCCTTTAACAATATCGAAGGACATGGAACTTTTCCAATTTCCCAATACATTCTGAGGACTATCAATGTCTATTATCGAGAAACAAGTCTAGATGAACTTCCAGCATTTATTACAGTGGCTGAATCTCTTTAAATTCCTCCTGCATCCATCATAATTTGGTATGTTAAGCAGTACGTAAATACTCACTGGAATAATCTGACCTTCTATAAGAAGTAACAAAACTCGATAACAACCGACTAGGATGTTAATTTTATCCGAAAGATTTAAATAATTATCCGCTAACTGGAGATCGAGTAGGTAACCGAGTTTGCTTAGTGGTATTGGTTTTGGTGGTAGATTTGATGTGATTTTTAGTAGAATATAAGTTGTCAAATATATACTCAGTATGGTCATATCTAGACAGAATTTACATGGTTGTTACGCCTTTGGAGCACACAGTCTTTGCACCATTTAGCGTGTCGATATTTTGTCGCAATCTAGGGAAATGGATGAAAGATTCGGTAGTGAAAGAGCGGGTTGAATTTGAATGAAGAAGCACGCAGCCAGTTTGCCATATGCCAAATTTATCTTTGGCCTCAAATAGAGCTGTTGGTATTATAGCATTTTCAGTGATGATTTCCGTAGGTAACGGCTCATCAACAAATGCCTTCGTTTTGGCTGGTAACAAATAGTAACATGTTATCTCCGTACTCTGAGTGGAGGCTGAAGAATATGGTGTGGCACTTGGTGTGGCCAGTTGTGCTGGTGGTGGATTGGAGTGAGGCGTTTAGTGAACTAGAGTATGATGGTGACATTTCTTTTTGGTTCTACATATAAAGATAGAGTGAGAGTCATTAAGACAATTGGAGCATCTATAAGATTCTCTTATATAGTCTCTGCGTTTGTTTAGGGTCATTTGAATGAATTTAGAATAATCAAAGAGCTTATGTTTCAGACCACAGCATAGAGAACAATTAGGAAGAGTTTAAACATAAAAAGCCCTTGTTGATAACGATTTTGAGGGTGAACTCCTTTGGTTGATTACAAGAAGCTTCTGGTCTTAGACCTTCTAGGGAATGTTTACGTCTACTGAGGAATTGCAGAAGCTGATCAAACGTTGGAAAATCTATTTCAGCTGTCTCTTGTCGCCAAACTTGAAGTGTTATCTCCTTGAGTGTATTTTCAGCTATATATAGCAGCCAACAGTTTTTTGTTTCAGCATTTTGTCGTAATGCCTTTAATCAACACATAACTTCATGACAAGTTTCGTGCATGCGACCAACTGCTTCAGAAGATACAGCAGTGATTGACGGCTGAGAAAAGTACAGTTTGAAGAAATCATTCACTATATGTCGCTTTTTCATATCAAAGTGTTTGAAAAGCTGTTGAAACGCATCGTTATATGAGGCATATACAACTCTAAAACGACGCAATATCTATTCTACTGGTCCTCGTAACTGTCCTTTTAAGCATTGAACTTTTGAGCGGGAGAGAAGTTCGTGTTATCGTGGACTGTAAAACGTAAAATATTAAAGAACGAGTTCCAATCTCTACTTTTACCGCTGAAAGTTGGCAAACATAACTGAGGAAGCTTATATAATCTGCAGCTATAAGTTGATTAAAATTGAGTTATATAGAAGAGTCTCATTTAGGGTTGTTGTAGGATTTGCTTTAAAGCCCATGACCTAACAACTTAAAACCATTCCCGAACTTATTTTGTGGTGATCATTATTTTGGATAACAATGTACGTCGATATATGCAGTCAGGCGAACAAGGTTTAGTAAATTCCAATATGAAAAATTTCGTTCTCAATTTTGAAACCTTCTATGCATCTCAAAAATAAACTTCTTGATGAATCATCGAAAAGTTTTTTAAATTTATTCTAATGCGTCGTTATATATGTGCAAATATTCACTTGGTTAATATAATGTTGTATAATATAAGAGCAAATCACGTTAAAATCAGATGATTTATAGAGTTCAGAGGAACTGATACCCTAAGATAGAGCCACGGGCTATACAGTTATTTTTGTCATGAATCAGTCCATTTGGGTTGATTGTTTTTCCAGTTTTTGGAATTGCCTTCTTAGGAATCTGAACAGCTAGCCAGACAAATGGTGTTAAACGAGTTCTGTAAATATTTCTTTCTTTGAAGAACTGTGAGTGCCGTTGGATAATCTTAGACTATCCAGTCTCGCAAAACGATGCTGTTGACTAAAAGGTCATTGTGAAAACTACAAAATTTTAACGGATAATTTTTTATGTTTCGGTCGTTAACACCAAACTACTCGACTATATCCTTAATCACATATCTTCGTACTACCCAACAATAAAAACTAGCATAAACAGAATATTTCCTTATCGTCACTAGAAATTCAAAGAGTTCATCCTTCAAATGCAATAAATTTAAATTAAAATTAAACAGAAAACCCATCAAAAACACCAATTTATAAAAATTAAATTTTTATGTTATCAAATTTATGGCACACGCATAACAATCAAACAATCTCAAGTAACATTATCCACATCCTTCTCGGTACCAAAAAATAAATAAATAATAGAAATAATGTTCAAATTATATTTCTTTTGATAAAAAGGACACGTGACATTGTAATGATAGTGTTTCAAATTTTTTTATTAAGAATTTTTATTTTTAAATTGTGTAACTGTGAATTTTAATTGGAAAAAATTTTTTAATTTATATTGATGACTCATTTTGCGACGTAAAAAGAAACCCAGTTTGTTTGTAGTTAAAGTGTTGTTCAATATGAATGACAATATGTATCACGACAACAAATATGCATAAGCATATACCTCCTTAAGACATCATCCGAATTACAAGTTTTATTATGCTCACAACAGTAGGAGGTTGATTAAAATTTAAAAAAGAAAGTGTTACATACAATATAACAGAAGCTAAATGAAGGTTATATCTGTATCCATGAATGAAATTGAAGTTGCCATATGACATAAAATTTTTATTTCAAAACAGCAGACAATAGTACATTATGATGCTACCACGTAAAGCTAAAGATTTTGGACGTATGTGAAGTTTGCAAATCGAGGCGTTAGCCGAGATTTGCACCCACATTAAGTCCAAAATAGCTTACGTCCGTGCATCATATACTATTTTTTATTCGGCCGCAAGCAAAATATTTAAAAAAAATGTTTATTCTAAATTAAAATTATAAATTTGCATAAATTTTGAAATAAAAATATGTGGAACAAGTCACTTTTGACAAAATATTTGTTATCTTTTCCAAATTATTGTATAACTAATTGGATAATGAAATTTAGAATTTAAGGGTTACTTTGATAAAAATTTCTGTTTTTTATAGAATTTAAACATATACAAATGTTTTTTACTTTTTTGGGTGTAGCTATGATAACAAAATATATGGTTAAAAAGTGACACTTTAAGGCTGCAAATCACAGTAATAAAGTAACATTTTTATACATAGGCGAATAAAAACTAAGATTTCTCATCTACACGAGAGAATTTTTAAATTTAGAAAGTTAACACCGACTATTTGTTTGGAGATAAAATGAAATTGTTCCGTTTGTTGTATTAAAACTCTGTCAAAAAACCGTTAGGTATAAATCAAATTAATGTGATTTGTTTTTTTTAAATTCTAATTAAATTTGGAGTAATAATTAATAATATTTTTGATAAAACAAGCATTAAAACTAATAAAATAAATCGATAATTTCGTATCTTCTCTTATTTATATTCTTTTCTATAATAAATAACTAAAGAAGAAATTAATATTTATATATAGTGAAGTTTCCATGGTAACCCAAATTTATATATAGTTAAATTTGTTAAAATGTTGTGTTAATTGTGTTGTTCAAACTTATTTAGGTTGAAAGTTAAGGATAAATATTTAATTTTTGATGTTTGATAGTGTGCTGCGTGCTATTATATTTTTTAAAACTCATATAACATATTAGACCGGTAGGCAGCGTTGCATTTTTGTTTGTGTTTTGATGCCGATTGAATTTAAATTTTATAGATAGATTAATTATTTGTGATGTAGGAAATAAGAGTCAGCCGTCAGACATGTGGGGGTGTGGTTGTGGGGAAGTTTTAAACTGGTTAAAAAAACGAATTCAAAAAGTAATTGGCATCAAATTTGTATGATGCATGTTTACACCATAACAATTGAGAAAAACGTGATCAGCTGATTGGCGGATGGGGGATTATAGGTCAGCTCCTCGTATACATCAGTATAAAAATGCAATATAGTCAAGACCTTTCTGCATATGATCTTGATGAAACTTTGGCAAATTATCCAGGTTCACTTGAAAATGGAAGATCTGAATTCATTTTAAATTTGGACAAAATGGCGGGGGGTCTCCCAAACACCCCTAAGTTAAAATCTTCAATAACTTCTAATCCCGACTTATGATGTTATGGAAACTTGGTACATAAAGTTTTAGTACTGTTTTCAATATTTTTGCATACCAACTTCCGGTTTGAGATTTCCAGTTAAAAAGTTTTTTTTTCCAGGTGTTTATCCCTACTGTAGCCTACAATTACCGATCGATTTTCATGAAACGTTGATAAAATCTTTCAAATAACATGAGAAATATTAGCTTTTGGAGTACATTGGATAAATGGTTGGAGGGTCCACCATACAACAGGTGGTTTTTTCCACAATGTTTTTTATGTTTGTTGGGAGCATAAAACATTCGTTCGAGAATGAATTTTGATGACACTTTGGAAAAAAATGCAAATCAGCTGATCAAAACTCTCCCACAACCACACCCCCCACTACTGTAGTAGCTGACCGCCAGATTTATCATCAGCTGGTGTTAATTAATTATAATAAATAAAAATCAACCGGCATCAAATGACTTTTTCATTTGCAACGCTGCCTCCTGGTCTATATAGCTTGCATATAGAATCTCATATATGTTAAAATGGTAAAAAATAAATAATTAAATCAAAATGAAGAAATGTTTAACACTTCACAGTTACAAAATTGGGCTGCTGCGGTTGCCTCAACTACACTGTTAAAACTACATAGTAAAAATGAGGTGTTGCATCAATATCGGGGTTCAATTCACCATATTCGCTCTTGAATAGATTTCGAGTATTTTTTTTAATAAAATGTGTTGTTTAGTACTAATTACAATATTTGTCACAATAACAAATAAAAACCTTTTAAGATCTAGGTCCTCCAACAACATACGAATTCGGGTGGACTGGGTGGATAGACGCAAATATTTTTGTTCAAGAATGGAAAACTTAACAATAACTCCTATCACATTTTAGAATATGACATAAGTCGTTTTGCCATTCCAGACACTGCTTAAATGCCGAAAGTATGTGGACACTCTCATTGAATGATTTTGATTTTCAACCAAATGGATCAATTTACGGCTTCGAAATGGTTTCGATTATGGTTTCTTATTTATACCAATTCATATATACTAGCTTGATGGTCACTGTATGTGGAACCCACGCCCAATATTTAAATCGTCCTAGTTGTTAGAAGTGAAAGTAAGATTTACTTTAAAACGCTCAACCGAAAAGTTGGGGAATTACTCGTATTTGCCAGTGTAATATTCTGACATGCAAATGATGTCAGCAAAACAGTGCCATCCATTGGCGTTAGCTTCTTTGCAGCTAGGAAACCATTAAAGTCATCTGTTATAATAAGTTAGTCTCTTACCTATGTCATTCGCTATAGACATTTTTAAAACAAACTCTGTTCTAACTTTGTTTCTGGGTCTATTTCAGTTATTTATAACAAAAGAAATAAAAAGAAGACTATAGTGGTCAGTCCTGACATATCAAAATAAAAAAACATAAATTTTCTTATCAAAATTTTTGTATTGTTGCTTTCACTTGAATTCTGGTGGGATGTCAGCTCACATATATTTTTGTGTTAAATTTAAACTTATATTTATACAAATCTGTATTATTTATTGAACTTCAATTTGATTTTATTTATAAATTATAAAATAACTAAAGTCACACTTTATAGCATCATTATACCACTTCAGCATTTGGCCCTTGCGGATTGCCGAAAAAGGTGAAGATTTTTAAAAAATAAAACAAATAAAACAAAAAACATAAAGTCACGCGATCGTATTCTTGACTCTGTGATTGAAATGAAAAAAATTGCTGACGGTATTACAGAAACTACATTATTAGAAGAAAGTGAGCCTCGTCTCGAGCAATTGGAGGTTTTGTGGGCTGAGTTCAACGACTCAGATGAAAAAGCCTGTGTCGTTCAAGGTCAAGAGTCAATTTTTCTAGCTTTATACAAACTATATTACTCTACTCGTGCCAAATTGGAGATTTAAATTATACATTGAACAAATTTGTAGCTCAACAAAAATCATTTTACGAAGGCATGGATCGCAATACCTACAAAAATATTAGGTCCTAAAAGTGCAAATTGAACCACGCACCGCCGATTACAATATATGGCCAATATATATCTTTTCAATACAATATATCTTTTCATGATGTGTATGTTACAAATGTTACAATATGATAATGTTTCAATTTCAAATGTACAGAAATTTTAATTATATTTTGGAAGGGTGAAGCTGCTGAAATAATTCGTCATTTTAATTCAACAAACGCAAATTCTATGGAGGCTTAGGAAAAATTAGTTGAGCGCTTTAATAAGAAAATGGTTATAATTGAATTACTTTTTAAAACTTTTATGGAACAGCGCCCAACAAGACATCCAAATGCAAAATAATTAAAACTATTAACCAATGTTTTCGATGAAGTTATACGAGCATTGAGAGCGATATGCAATTACGCCAAAGTCGATCTCCATGGTCATTTTATACATACTGTTGAATAAAATTGATGTTGATAGTCGATTGTTATGGGCTATGAGCATTGTATATAAATATTTTCCCACATTAAAGGATTTTCTTAGGTTTATGACAGATTGTTGTGATGCGTCAGAAGCTTGCGATATTTTTCAAAGGAAGGAGTTCAGTCAACAGAAGGGTGTATTTGACAGAAGCCAACAACAAAGATAAATTTTGCAACAATACCCTTATAAATGCCCAAGTTTTAAACATTTTAATACTAAAATGCTAAGAAATTTACTAAATCAGTACGGAGTATGCCACATTTGCTTGCGTTCTGGCCATGGTAGTTGTAACTGTATGCAGAGGGTATTATGTCCTATATACCACATAAAAAATCGTACTCTGCTCAAGACAAACATATTTACCTCAGCAAACATTTGAAGCACATTAATCATCAAGGCAACTGCAACATCCTTCATCATCGAGTCAAAACTGTCCACAAACAACTAAGGTATAGTTTTCATATCCCATTTCAAGTCAACATTCTTCAAACATTTACATGAATCAGACGATACTACTGCATGTACTAACGTTCCAGAAACTTTTTCCAATGTTCTCAGGAAGCATGCCATACATTATTGTTTACAACATTGACATTTGGTGAGGATTTTTTGTGAAAATTACAGTTTTCAAGAGTTTTTTTGTTTACTAATAAAAGACCTTGCATCAACATGAGGATATACAAAAGGAGATAGACAGGATATACAAAAGGAGCAATTGATGTAAAATTATTTGCAAGTTTTGGTCAGCCATTTGTAGTCAACATCAAAGCACTAGTTTTCCTTCAAATACCATAAAAACTATCAGCTACTGAGCTTGTACAAGAAAACTTTTATTTATTTCCTAATGCCATTTCACCTCAAGAAAAGCAGCATCAAGATTAAACTGCGAGTAGTATTTAATGGCCCATGTAAAACCACAACGTAGCCTCTCTCAATGAATTACTAATGAATCATGTCCAAAGATTTAATGTCTATATAGTTTTAGAATTTAGGATGCATAAGGTTGATTTCGCTGCCGATAGCAAAAAAAGCTTTATAGGCTTAAAACGGTGACTTACAGGACAATCATTGTACCATACTTAGCAATAAAAACTATTCTGTAGCTTGCTGAAAATGAACAACGATTTTCGGAAGCATCTCCTCGAATACAGGCTGAAACCTATGTGGATGGTATTCTCACAAGCGGAGATACAGAAGAGGAGACTGATATAATTCGAATTAAAATTTCATTCAGTATCAAAATTGGAGGATTTCACTTGTGAAAACAACAATCAAATTCAAAAAAATTTCTTAGTGCAGTAGCTGAAGACACAAATGAGGTGGAAATCAAAAGCATTGAAGGGAATTCAACTGTTTCTTTATATTAAACTCTTGCTTTATATTGCCATTCAGAATTATATATTTTTATTTAAGGTTAAAGTAAATGAAAATTGAGATTGCCATGCATAGAAAATTATTATATGAAACATTTAGAATATTTGTTCCGCTGGGATAGACCTCACCAGCAATAATCAAACTCAAACTCTTACTCCAGTTATTTTGGTTAACGAAATCGAACTGGGACCAATTATTGCGTTGATAAAATTACCTAATAACTTAAAGGTTTCAGATTGTATGCGATGATCTTCAATTTCAAAATAGGCTCAAATTTTTTTCTTAAAACTAGTTGTAAACTGTATTTTGGTACATGTTTGTTTAAACTTTTTTCAAACATAAGCCCATCAAATCCATTTAAAAATTACTAAAAGAGATAAATGTAAGTAGTGATCTTACTTATTTCACTTTAAAAACAAATCCAAATCATCGTTCTAGTTGAGTTGTTAAAGCACTAGCAGTGCATGTCAAGAGTACCTGGTTTAATTCCAGACCGAGACCACTGCTTCTATACATGGTTCAGAAGGTATGTAATCATCCTTAATGTGTAGTGAAAGAAAATGGTTAACATGGTATTTAGGGATATTCAAAGGCTATTGAGATTAACCTGAAGTGGTGGGGTTTATTGCTGAACATGTTGATTTGATTCATACAAGATCCACAACAGGTTTGATGGCAAAACAAACTAATTTTAGATAATCTTTCACATGTAATACTGTCCTTAAGTATGTGTTCAAATTGACTAACTAATGCCAGCTTGGTAGATTTTACTCAACCGTACGGTTAGACAGTTCAGTAAAACCACCAAACTGGCGTTAGCTACTCAATTTGAACACAAGGACAGTATTATTACCAATATTTACTTTTTTAAGGACAGTATTAATACCAATAGTATTATGTAGTCTTAAGATATCCAGTTTTTGTAGTACTAAAAAATCACCAAAAAGTGTAGAAAAGTGGCGAGTAATCATAGACTTACTAAAATTGAAAAACCTTACCATTTTTTTTACCCTGACAACGTGATGGTTTTTTACCAATGTCAAAAAAAGAGAAATTATTTTCATAAGCCACTTCATATTATAATCTGATGAAGCAAACCCCGACGATCGTAAAATTTCAGCTTTTAAATATTATCCAACTTCTGAAAATACCAAAGAAAGTAAATTATATTTTGGTCTTGCTGGATTTTATAGAAGGTTTATTACAGTTTCCCATAAATCAAAAAATCGTTGACATTTTACTTTTGAAAAAAGATAGCAAATTTAAATTCGATGAATTTTGCGGTTAATTATTTCCAAATCGTTGAAAAATAATACATAAATAAACATCGTGTTGCCATAGTTTGGGAAATGGAGCACTTTGTCCATACGTTCCCGGTTTAGTGGAGATGTTAGAAAACCAAAAACAAAACGTATTAAGGCCACAAAAAGAAACAAAGAGAAATGAGCGGATATCACCTGACGAATCCTTTTTTATGCATCAGCTGTGTTTAATGATCTTTCAACCCGAAACAACGAATTAATAAACTTTTGTAAATACTCTGTTCATTTTTCTAATTTTAGACATAACTTTATTCTGTTTAATTAGTTCAAACTGTTTTTTTATCTTAACTTAGTTACATATACAATATTTAAGAACGACATGATTAACATCAAACATTCTTACCTATCCCTGTGGGAACATCCTTCATAAATATTAAAATCGTATAACGCTCAAAAGCTAACTCCATCTCTAGTAAACTGACATCACAACATTATAATATGATAATTAAATTACTGCAGGCAATTATTATCTTGCACGCATTGTTTTCTTTGCCTGACATCTTCTTCGAAATCTAATGTAACCTAAAATTACTCCAACATATAATAAAATTTTCGTATAATTTATTTTGTTTTGAAGAATTAGAAATACTTGTCAAGTGAGAAAAGTATGTCAAAAGATGAACAATTTTTTTTTGTAGATTTTATATTAAAACACTGAAAATTGTTAAACTAAGTAGAAAATGGGGAGATCTTATAATTTTCTTATTTTTTTCTTTATCTAAAGCTAAAGTAGAATAATAAAAAAATGTTACAATAGATTTTGTGGGAAGTTTTCGTGTGTTTTTGCTTTTATGTTTACATACACATAGATGGTTTGACAGACATTTTCCTGTTAAATTAAAATGATATGTATGATAACGCTAGAGGGGAAAATTATGAAGATAAATATTAGATTATGTGATATATGAAGAAATAAAATATTATTATAACATTTTGTTGTTTTTGAATATTTTCGTGCATATGATTTACTTTTGGGTTGATTACGTGAACAAATGTTTAACAGAGTTGCTTTAAAATACAAACATAAAAAATTAAATAATTCACATTTTGGTTGTTGTAAGAGAGAAAAAATTCATTCACCATGACCTTATTTTGTGCCAAATGTTTTTATCGTAGAAACTTAAAAATTCAGTTTACTTACTCTCCACTCTATTGGTTGATAAATAAGAATAAAAACTATTTACCTAATACTAAGGGAAGGAGTTGCTGCAGTCGGAATAAAAATTCGTAGTGGTTGCTCAAATTTCGAGATTGGATCTTTACACAATTTCAAACTGTGTGGTTTTATAAGAGATTGCAATCCCTGCGGATCAGTTTAAAAGTAGGAAATCTAAAATGCTCCAAAGTTAACGCATCAAGCGATGGGATGCCTCGTAAACGTCTTTTATTTAATAATTCGCTAAAACCAACCTTAGTTTTCTACTAAACACTGAGGTGAATATATCAGTTATACCATTCACTCGCGTTAAACATATTTTAACGATTCTGGTAGTACAATAAACACTGCTAATGGAACTCCTATCATAACTTGCGCTGTAAAATTATTCAACATCAATTTAGCTTTTTGTCGCGAACTTCAGAATTATTTCGCCATTGCGTCAGTAGCCAAGCCTATTATAGGAACTGATTTCTTGACAAAGCTCGGTATCGTCATAGATCTAAAATACAAACATACACTCAAACTTAAAAAAGACATCGTTTCTGTTTGTACAATATATATATTTGATCCTTCACCAACAGTTTGGTTGTTTATAATCAATAGACACTATGGAAAACTTTTTCGTAGCTTTTATCCAATGATACAGGAATCTAGTTATGAATTTTTGTCCATGCTTGTTGATTATTTACGGAAAAATACAAAATAGGAAAGGTGGAGTTCCAATATATGAATTCTTTTGGGTTACGTAGACCATCATCATGTGCAGGAATGATTGGCGACCTTGTGGAGATTATCGTAAACTTAACGCGGTAATAGTACTTGATCGTTAACCAATTCCCCACACCTACAATTTTTGCCACAACTTGCAAGATTGGACTATCTTGGAAAGATTGACTTGGTCGAAGGCTACCACCAAGTACCAACAACTTATAAATTGGCCTTTTATAGTTCTTGTGTATTACATATGGTCTGCAAAACCTATAGCATAGATCATTTAGCTTTTCATGGAAGTCACAAAAGGTATGAATTTTGTTTATTTAAACATGGATAATGTTCTGGTGCCAAGTCAGGTAGAGTTCGACTACTTAGAATATCTTCAAATCCTATTCCACCATCTTAGAAATTTCGGCATAGTTCTAAAGTCTTCGAGGTGTGTTTGGTGTAGTCTAGTTTAATCTTCTTAGTCACGAGAGCTCTAAAGAGGGTATCCAATGATCTTCAGAAAGAATTGCGGCTATCATTGAATGTTGGTTGGGAAAATTTAGACGGCAAGAGCAGCTTTTTATCGGTTTGGTTAACTACTAGCTTAGATTCATTTTTCATATAGCAGAACTACTTAATCCAATACATTTACAGGTAACAGCACTTTAAAAAGGCAAACCCAAATTTTTTTTTGCCACTTGAATGTCAAACGGCTTTTGATAAAACAAAAGTTTCCCTAGCTCTGATATCAAACTAAGCATATCCAAAAGAACTAGAACAATTCAGGATAAGTACAAACGCCTCCAACATAGTTATTGGGACTGCATTGGAAACAGTAATATAGGGGATATTAGGAACCATTAAGCTTTTGCTCTAAAATTCTTTGGTAGATTTAAAGATATCCATTTGGTGGATTTAAAGATGTACAGATGACGTTAATGGAATGTTACGCTTTTGGAATGGCGTTGATAAATCTAATACTACAATTCTATGAAACGTTGCGTCATTGCAATGGAATTGATACAACTATTACTAAAATTCGTTGAAACGTGAACGAGATGTTTCGTAATTTAATTTTTTTTTAATAAAATGTGCTGTGTACTAAGAATTACAACAAAACTTTTTAATACCTAAGTTCCCTACAATAACATGCGTTCTGGGGTGACAATGGACGCAATTGTTTTAAGTTTGCTTTAAATGTTTTAAAAGCACGGATATATCAACAAAATCTGATCCCTCCATCCTGAAAAAGTTGCACAATTTGTTGTGCAAAATATTTACACAATATTTGATGATCAATATAATTTTAAAATATATTGCTCACTATTATTGCACAATTATATTGCGCAATTTAATATAACTGATGAATCCGTGGACTTAACTTTAATTTTTTCTCATCCGCTATTTTAAAAACCGAATGATGCAATATTATATCTTGCTGTAACTCTGCTTATTACTATTTTCGGGGATTCTTTTTTGTGTGAATTTAATTTGTTTGTCAAGAGAACAAGAGAAGGGTTTTTTTTCGTCACCACTAATCGTGGGGACGTTCCACACCCTGAAATATCTCTGAGCCGGGCTCTGTGGCTTATGAGAAAGAAGGCACCACCTATGCGTCATTAAGATATTATGTCTTTGTCATAAAAGATGCTAAAGTTCTCTTCCACTTTCATCAGCCATTTCATATACGACATTGCCGACCGACCAAAGAATTATAACTTTGATAAATTTAGTAGACAGTTTGGCTCAGAACATTTTTGTAGCATCACTTTGGTAAAAAATTTCGAAAAAAAACTGTTTACTTTGGTTCTAGTTTTTCGACGTGGGAGCGCAGACTATGACGAGCAGTGCTTTTATAATCTGATGCTCTAAGGTTGCTTAAAATTTGCTTTTGAACGATCAGTAGAGTATCAAATAAATGGATCAAATTGAGAAACAACGAAGTATATTGTATATATTGATCCAATATGTGTTAATCAAAAACAAAAAAGTTGGATGAACATTTTGTAGAATCGTGTATCACAGTACACAATGCATTTTTTTAGGTTTGAAAGGTTAAGCTCCCCGTCTTGATGCGAATCTTTCATGAAGGTACAAACTGAAAAAAATTTCAGAGTAACTCGCTCTAATGCGTTGCATTGCGGCGAGAACATTGGGTTAAATGTGTGATGAATAGCGTATTTTCCTAAAAACTATTTAAACTTTGGATTAGAACAGGGTATTTACCCCGAAGCAAGATAGTCTGATTCATCATAAATACTAAAAGTTCAATTTTCCAAGAGTCTACTATAAGCCAAGATTTAATCTTACAAGCTCAGCCATTCGGTTTTAAAGAGGTTCAATCAACGTCATTAGATGAAATGTTAAGTAAACTTTTCCAGGTCCACGAGTAATGTTGGGACATCTGCATCCTGTAAAGTTTTAATTTGATCAACAATAATTCAATTATAACTGCATGTGCTCTCCATATATACGCGAAAGTGCACACTGCGCAAGTCGTTCAGTGAAATTTTTCTGACCCATGTGCCACTTGAGATTGGTTGTTAATTATCGTGAATGATAATCCCTCTAATTTTTTTTAAACTAACAACTGCAGCTGAACATTTTAGTTCAGATGCACTGTAATGGCGTTGCGTGGTTTCAAGATGTTGACTGATATATTCTATCGGTCTCACACTATTATCATCTCCGTTGCGATATAGTACACTTCCTACACCAGTAAAATAAAATCTTCGTCAGGAGATTTCAGGATTGACCAGTAGAATCAAAAGATTATTTAACTGATAGAACAAATTTTGAGCCTTTTCAGGCTATACTATATTTTTGGTGTATTGCAAGGGCTTAGTCAATGAGTTCTGCTATAATTGAAAAGTTCGTGATGAATCTGTTGTACCATTTGTATACACCAAGAAATTTTTATTTTTTCTTACGGTTCGTTATGACTGTTGACATGCAAGCAACCGTTACCTACAATAAAACCAAGAAATTCTATTTATCAATAAATTTTTTAATGTTGAAGATTTAGGAACATCTTTATGCATCAAATGACATAGAGTTTGCAGAGCGTTGCATACGCCAAAAGGCATAAATGTAAGCTAGTATAAAGGATGTCCAGGGTCCATAAACGCAGTTTTATCTCTAATTTTTGGTTCCAAAAATTTACGAAAATGCGTTTTGGAGACCCATGCTGGACATATAGGTAGTCTCGCAAAGTCTGCTTAGCAAACCATCCATGATTGGTAAATGCTAAGCATCTTTGCGAGATGCTGAATATACACGGTGTGCCTCAGGGCAAAGAAGGGTTATGAATTTTTCTTACTTCCTATTGCTATTGGTGAGCTCCATGCGCTAGCACTTTCTTCGATAACAGCATTTGTCAAAATGCGGTAGAGTTCAGTATACATTTTTACTCGGACTGTTATAAAAATGGCGTATTACTAATATCGGTTTTTGATATGTGTTGCATTATCAACATCGATTGAATGCTCAAATAAATGTGTACCTCCAGATCCTAATTGATTGAATGATGCTAAAGGTTTCATAACCTCTGATATTTGTAATTTCTGATATCATGTTCCGTATCATCGGTTGACATTTCATTTATTATTTGGTTTAATTTCTGTTTTAGGAGAGCAAGATGTAACATCATTGCTTGTATATAAAAAAACATAAAACCAAAACTCCATCTCACAAAACATTTTCTCTAGAGATAAAGCATATGACATTTCTACTTCAAAATAGTAATTAAAATACAAAAAAGTGTATTGAGATACTTGTATGATGAATCAGAGTGATTATAGCGGTAACATCATCATAAAATATTAAGATAGAATTGAATAAAACTTGATGATTAATAAATAGAAAATTTAACATTTTCCTGTCATTTTAACAAAACAAATTGAAATTATTTAAGAAATTAATTATATTAAAAACAAAACGTTTGTTTCGAACAAGAAAATGAACATCTGTTCACCTAATTTTTTATTTTGTCACAACCAACAACCAAAATATTAAGCAGAAAATAATTAATTGTGGTAAATTAATTTTTACGCGAAATCATTTAGTTAATATTTTCTAATGATATGTTTATGCAGCAATTTAATGCAGTTCACTAATTTATTATTTCATGAAATTTATTAATTATTGCTAATGTTAAAGTGTACCAAATGGTAATCAAGTCGTACTGGTTTTTGATCTAAGAAAGCGCTCGACCGGAATATTTGACTTACATTTAATGCTAATTCATTTTCATGTATGCATTTATATTTTCTCAAAAATTCTGTTCGGTTTTAAAATGAAGTTTTTCTTCTCTCTCTTAAAATGAAGAATTGTATTCATTTTCTTTTTTCTTATTTATGGGTTGAGTACGGAAAAAGCTAAACTTAAGAGTAACCATTCAACTTCATCTTTGATAGTAAAACAAAATCTGATTTCCATACAAATTTGGTATCATTATTTTTATTAATACAAAGTTACGGTATTACGTTTCGTCAGTTGCAATTTATTTTAAATTTAAATTTTTTATTCGTCTTATAAAATAAATATTCTGTCATTATAGCTTTTTTTTGAATTTTTAGTGGTTACTTGGGGAAAATAAATGATTTTATTCATTTTTCCACTCTATGTTCGTTTTAGAATTAATGAATTGTTCAAGATGTTGTTTGAATTTAAGAAAGAAAAAAAACTTTTTCTTAAGGAATATATTTTAGTAAATAGATTTATTCCGAAGGGAGACCATATAGCCGTTATTAATGAATTTGAACAAAAAATAAAATAAAAGTTTTAGATTTTTTGTTCGGAAAAGTGATAAATTGCATGGGTCTAATTAGATTAACAGGTTTTGTTTAACTTAATTAAGAAGGATAGTATAGGGTATTGGTACACATTTGGAGTCTCTCAAGGTGTTCAAAAGATTTATTCTTAAAATGTTATGGCAAAAGCTTATTAGTAAATTATTGGAGGATACATGATTTATTCTTTGAAATTTGTTTTTAACCATAGGAGACTCAAACGTGATGAAAAACGTGATCTACGCAGGTGGAAAAATCGAGATTTGAACTTGACCATTTTTGATTTTTCTGAAACTTGGTGGTATGGACAAAATAAAAAGGGGTGGCACCTCTACATGCTTAAAAGATGAAAATTCAACATATCCGATATAACTTTGAAATTAAATTGCTCAAGAACTGCTAAACCGATTTCAACAAACTTTTTTTTAATAGATTATTAGTTAGTCGTTTGAAAAAAAAATTAACTAATTGTTTTGGTTATTAACTTTTAAATAAAAATATTAAAAAAACTTTTTTAAAGATGGCTCTAGGGTCGAAGATCAAATGGAATTTAAATAATTTTTTTTCTGAAAATAATTCTATCCTTATTCTATAATATTTCAAATTTACAAAGAGATGTTAATTTTTGTTCTTGAGATATTTAATTTTAAAGATTTTTGGTCCAACTAAGATCCGAATTTTTCATCATTTTTTCGAACTTCAGTGGTTAAAATTTTTTGTTGATAAAAATTGTTCGAAAAAATGATGAACAATTAGAATTTTAGACGGACTAAAAATCTTCAAAACTAAATACCTCAAGAAAACGAATTGACACCTTTTTGTAAATTTGATATATTTTAAATTAAGGATAGAGCTATATTTAAAAAAAATTTAATTGAAAATTTAATTTTAAAATTTTTTGTTAATGGAAGTTGTTTGAAAAAATGATGAACAATTAGAATTTTAGACGGACTAAAAATTTTTAAAATTCAATTTCTCAGGAACAAAAATTAACGCTTCTTTGTAAATTTGAAATATTATAGAATAAAGGTAGAACTATTTTCAGGAAAAATTGATTAAATTCCAATTGATCTTCGACCCTAGCGCCACTTTTAAAAAAGTTTTTTAATATTTTTATTTAAAAATTAATTACAAAAATAATTAATTATTTTTTTTTAAACGACTAACTAATCATCTGTTTAACAAAAAAACAAAAAAAAATTGTTGAAATCGGTATAGCCGCTCTTGAGCAATTTAATTTCAAAGTTATATCAGATTGGTTGAATTGGGGTGCCCCCTATGCTCAAACTATGCACTTTAAAAAAATTGTAAGCTAAGCGGTATTTTTTATTTTGTCCATACTACTTATATGCCAAGTTTCAGGAAAATCAAAAATGGTCAAGTTTTCACAAGTTCAAATGTTCGTTCTTTTTACTCATCTGGACTTTTTACCCAATTTGATAAAACAGTAAAATGTTATAAAATATGAACATGAACAGCAAAGGATTGAATTGTTAATGTATGTGAATGCATGTATAACAAATCAGTTATTTAACTTCACCTCTTTAATTTTTTCTCAGATATTTATTTAAGACACATAACTTCTTTTTTAAGATGTATCAACGTGTTACTGAAAAAAATCAGTACCCCACGCGACAGTTAAGGACGTAATCTAGTGTTATCTGAGATTTTAAAATCAGTAGGTTACCATTATGTTGACAATGTTTAGCTAATAAGATGTTAGTTAAAACGATTTATTGTCTGTTCAGTTGAAGGAAACTGATCTAACATGTATAAATTTTAAGGGTAGCATTCACCAGGTTTTGTACTTTTTGTCGTAATTGATCCCATTTAATTTTTTTATGACAAAGAGTTAACTCTACATAATTGTTACCGACAGTGACGCTTGCGCTATACATATATGGATCTATCTTTATCCATGGGGATTTTTGAATCATCCCTAGCTAGCATCCTTTTGAATCATCCTTACATCCCTAGCTAGGGCAAAAATATATTAAAGTTTCTTCAAGTGAATTTTTACCACTGCATAAGAAACCGACTGCTTTTGTTCTGTTGCAATTGGCATAATTTGAGCTAGATGTTGTCTTAATCTGGGAGCCATGGTCTGTTGTTTGTGAAAAAAGATACTGTTGGTTCTGTATACCGGTATACGCAAATCAAATAAATATGCAAATTATACGCAAATCTCTATGATTGTTGCGGTTTTCTTACCATATGACGGGGTGTTAGTGATTGATATCTTAAATAATCTGATTATACAGATGTTCAAAAGCAGAATATCAACTGCCATGGTTAGATGTGATAAAACCGCTCTGGGGTTGCACTGACACCAATGTACGTCATATTTTACTTCGTGATTATCTTTTTAGTATAAATTTGTCTCTCTGTGTTGTGGGTTATTCAAGTCGTAGCATACAAGAAGTATTGGATGTCACATTTGTTTCCAACTTCTTTAAACAAAATAATAGACCGAGTTTTGTCTCGAAAACCTATAAACGTCAGAGTATCAATTTCAGTGTATGCAACATTAATTGAACACTGAGTCTCCAAAAAATTCTATCTATAGAAAGAGAAGAAGTACAATATGGGCACTTATCGTCACACACACTATGGACCACCTTCTGTGTTAAGGACCCAGAACTTCTACTAGAAATGAAAATAGATAAGCTATGCTGGTTTCAGTGCAAAACACAGGTTATTTCTTATGAAGGTCCCCAATTGGAAAAACTGGCATATTTGTCACTTCATACGCATGATCGAGTATTGAGTGAGAAGCGAGGTGGATAGAAATTGTATGATGGGTATTAAATTATGTGTCTATTTGCTTTTTTCTTCTTACGCAATATACGAGCATGCATATCACGTGATAAGTTACCTATTAAAGCAATGTCATTCTAAACACAAAAGGAGGATTAATTCAAATGGAGGTCCCAAAATGTAAAATCCCCCATCTTGAATTTTTTACAGAGAAAGTGGTGCAGCCTCGCTGCAAGTGGATGAGTTTTAATGGTGTTTTGGGTTGATGTCTTTGGTTAATGGTGTTCATTTGTGGTTTATGTCGAAAGTAAGAAGGCGGTGTTAGTTTGTCGAAACACCCATGAAGTCGAACCAATGCCAGGTCATAATACTTTCTATATAGAAAAATTCAAGATGGTGGAGTTTACATTTGCGACCCTCATAAGAGTTAATTAAGATATCTGAAAATAAAACGAGTTCCGAGCAGAAATGTTGACTGTAGGTTATATCTAATTTGTATGTGCTAACTCCCTACTAGAACTTAATGTATTAGTTTCTTGCAACTCTACGTTCATACCAAGGTGTAGAGGAAAAGATATTTTCACTTTTTTTTACACAATCTTTTACCTCTAGTTTGTAATCCACTCAGCCCCTCCCCCAACTATACAATAAATAATTGCTTCCAAACGTCATTTTAAAAAAAATATAAAAATTTTCGCATAATAATAAATTACTTAAACAAGGTACCAACGTGAAAGTCAAAGAAGACCACAATTAACCCATCTTTGAACAACCGTATGTTCCAGTTTCCCAATCACTTTCATTGTTCTATCGCAATTTTTAAATTCTTCTTGGTGTTCAACCTTCCCGTTGAATAAAAGGATCTTGATAGAAAAGTGAGACCATCTGATTTCGTCCTTGCAGGCGTGAGAGCTAGTTATTTTTAGAAGTAGCCTTGTACTAAACATGCGCCTTCGGATTTGTGAGTGGTAAGGTCAATAGTCTGCTGGTTAGGCGGCTAGTAAGAAAAGGCACACCGCTAGGTGAAAAAATATAAACCATTCTTTGGAACTTGGCCAAAAATGAACTGGCGCTAAACCTAGACGTGCGAGATTTTAAGGATATAGTTTATGCTGATGATGTTGCTACTGGTGTTTGTGATAAATTGTCTAGTACTCTCAAGAATCAGTGCAAAATGCTCTTAAGATTCTAGCTAAAGGGGTTGATTGAAATTGGCCCTCATCTCTTAACGCAGTCAGAATGAGAAAAATCTAATTTCTTAAGACTGGGACAATTAATTATAGATAAACATGATAGCTAAGAAGGTGAACGTTGACTTTAAGGTATTCTGTAAAGAGTTAAATAACTTAACGTTAACTCATCTTCAAATATCAATAAATTGCAGACGTTTCGCCATTGTTAGGGGTTAGATGTTATTGCTGGACACTGTCTTATCGGGTAACACGCAAATATAAAGTTGAATGAAAAAAAATTAATACTGAAAAACACTTATTGCTGTGTAAATAAATTGCTGAAGATGTCCTAAAAAGACGAAATATATACATTGGGTTATGAAACATTATCTAAAAGATCACTCTATATCTTAAAATAGGATGACATATTAAATGATTTTCTAAATATTAACAAATGGAATGCAATATAAAAATGAGAAAATTAATTTTGCTTCCATCATTACCCGGGTGGTTTGAGGATTTATTCATTATAAACAAAATTGAACAACAATTTTTATCAAATGTAAATCTCTGTTTTTTCTGTGTAATTCAAACCTTTACATAGATAGAAAGCACTAATTTAACAGTACGTGTTTCAAATACTAAGACTCTACTTGTAAAACGAATTTAAATTTCACTGTGAAAAGTATGGAATTTATGTTTATGATGTCCAGCTTCCAGAAATCAGAGTATATTTTTGCAATTTTTTGTTTACAATTTTTTTAATGAATACTCGTAAAACAAAAATTTTTTTGTATGTAATTTAAATTTGGGGATGAAACATTCATGTAGATAAAAGATGAAAAAAGATACTGAGTCGACATATTAGAGGTAAAATCTAATTTATATTTATCTGTAATTAGGTTAATTAGACGAAATTTTGTTGTAGAATGAGGAATTAATGCGAGTTAAAATACACACACGAAAAATATTTAGTTTTGTCTTGTTAATTATTCATAAGGTAAACCAAATAAGTAAACTTAAGTTTAAATTTTTAGGGTTTTGTATATTTAAATATTAACTGATATTTGAATTAATATTTACAAATATGTGTGTAAACAGTTTGTGGTAAATTTTTAATCAAAATTGAAGTACTTTTACCGATGATTTAGATTTAAAGGTTTTGAATCCACAAAAACATTAACATATAAAGTTTTTTTTAAAGTACTCTGCAATTGTGACTGTAGTTTGAGTTGCAATGACACAGTAATCACTTTGAAAACCTTAGAACAGCACACCAACTTGCGGTCTGAGGTCTAAACAAACGTTTTTATAAAATATTTATGGTTTAAAGTCACCATAGACTATTAACTGCCCGAGACTCCTTGCATTCATTGACAAAGACAGCTTCAAATTTAGATGACTCGTTTATGTTAGGCACTCTTAAGTCCCTCTGCAGGACGGCCAGATACTGTTTTTCCATTAACTTTTTGTTCGACACAAATGGTTATTGAATTTGCAACTCTAATGACTTGAACTCATTATTTGACCTAGTAATAAGTTGGTTTTCCAAATTTGAATCGATAAAATTTCGGTCAGTCTGTTATAAGGCGGACACCGAGGTGATATTAATTTCTGAGGTAAGGACAATATTTACAAGAGAAAATATTCACTGCAAGATGCATTAAGTGCATTAACTTATTGAATTTTGAATCTTATACTATAATGAATCTTCAAATCTATTAACAATTGTTTTTTGTGTGAAAAAATTGTCTAAAAATCCATTAAATACGAACAAAATTCACTTTTGAGGTGAAAAAAATTCATCAACCAAATCATGTTCCACATTTAACGAATTATATCAAATTTAACTAACGGTATTTAAATCATTTAATTCTTTATTTCAGTTTTTGGGTTGGAAAATCTTCTCAATATGACCAAACTCTACGAGTCCATTGTCCACCTCATGAAGCAACTCGTTGATCCAAAAATTTTACAAAACCTTAAACGACCGATCTTTACAAAATTTGCAATTTGCAAATTTCTTTTTGTCTATTATATGTAGATCAAGATCAGTTGCATCAAAAGATTGCGTTTACTTTGCGTCTACTTTCTCCAATATGGTTAAACACGCAATCGCAGTTACTTCGGTCTGAAAGACCTAAGTATTACATTCATGAGCTCAAAGTGAAATTCTTACCCCCACTTTTTTTGGCATTTCTCGACGTTTTAGGACCTACTGATTCTAAAAAAGCAAAAAAAAAAATGTATGTCTGTCTGTCGGCCGGCCGTCATTACCTACGCTGCAGGGAAAACCACTGGAGGGATTTCAAAAAATTTGTTTTCTAAAAATAGGTATACTCAAGAGACAGGTCCGAAAGGACGCTGTGTTCGATAACTGTACCGGAAGTGTGTCAAAAAAATCATTATGTGTGTCAAAACAAGGAAATTTGCATATTTTTTGCTTAAAAAACGTTCATTTTAAGTGATTACGAGTAGGAACATTGAATTTGGAGAAATCTTGATGGTCGGGATTGGTATGTGAGACCAAAATCTAGATTATTGCATTATAAGTTTGTCAAAAAAATGTTGTCAAGTGTGTCAAAAGAAAGATTTTTATTTATTTTTTTACCCAATTTTTCGGAAAAAAAATTAAATTAAAATTTTGTTTGAAATGATTTTTTATTATTATTATTGAGAACTATGGCATTATAAGTTTGTCAACAAAATGTTGTCAAGTTTGTCAAAAGAAAGATTTTTTATTTATTTTGGATTTTTGAGATCAATTAAACTCAAGTAAGTAAAGAAGTAATTGGAATATTTTCAATTCAAAGGTATGGTTTGAAGTTTCTCAGAAAAAAACTACAATTCACATTTTACGTGTTTCGGATCGGATGATATACGTAAAATGTGAATTGTAGTTTTTTTCTGAGAAACTTCAAACCATACCTTTGAATTGAAAATATTCCAATTACTTCTTTACTTACTTGAGTTTAATTGATCTCAAAAATCCAAAATAAATTTAAATTCCTTTAATGTAGTCTAATGTTAATACATATAGAACTACAAATTGACCAAGTGTCAGCCATTGATTTCACATTGATTGGAAACAATCAATAATGACTATACAATCGTGACTTAGGATGTTAATTAGAATAGAAATTTTCCCCATTCTATGAATTCACACAAAGTATTGTCTAGAAATTTAATGCAAAAATATGGAGGGGCTGAAATCTCAAGCTCTGAGATATCAAGACTTCGGTCTGGGTTAAGGATTTTGATATAGTTTTGATATAGTTTTCGGCTTTTCAGCGATGAATATCAAACATAACTCTTTGTTAAAGTACAAGTATTCAGAGATAGACTCTGTTTAAAAATTTATTACAAAACTAACACGAAACATCAATACGTTGCCGGATAATTGTAATCAAAATTCCAAAAATATTGTTAAATTAAATAAAATCAAACTTTTTCAAAATTCCAAAAATATTCTAAAAATTAGAATGAAATCAAATATTTAAACTTTTTCTAAATTCTGATGATATGCCAAAAATTCTTAAAAATTCGAACTTTTCCAAAATTCTAAAAATATTGCAAAAATTATTACAAAATTAAAAATTAAAACTTTTTTCAAAATTCCAAAAATTATAATAATATCAAAAATTAAAATTTTTTCAAAATTTTAAAAATATTTCAAAAATTCTTACAAAATCAAAAATTAAAACTTTTGCCGAAATTCTAAAAATATTGCAAAAATTATTACAAAATCAAAAATACAAACTTTTTCAAAATTCCAAAAATATTTCAAAAACTACAACAAATTCAAAAATTTCCATGTCCAATTTCATTTTAAATTACATTTACGTCATAAAAACAGCTACATTTTTTTTCCCAAAATATTGGCTAAAAAATTACATGAAATCATTTTTTGACACACTTGACATTATTTTTTGACAAACTTATAATGCCATAATTCTCTATAATAATAATAAAATTTCATGTCATACGAACTATAAATTTTTTTTTTTTCTAAAAAAATTGGGTAAAAAATAAATAAAAACCTTTCTTTTGACACACTTGACAACATTTTTTGACAAACTTATAATGCCATAATTCTCAATAATAATAATAAAATTTCATTTCAAACAAACAATTTATTTTTTTTCCCAAAAATTGGGTAAAAAGCTAAATAAAAATCTTTTGACACACTTGACAACATTTTGTTGACAAACTTATAATGCCATAATTCTCAATAATAATAATAAAATTTCATTTTAAACAAACAATTTTATTTCCAAAAAATTGGGTAAAAAAAAAATAAAAATCTTTCTTTTGACACACTTGACAACACTTGTTTGACAAACTTATAATGCCATAATTCTCAATAATAATAATAAAACTTCATTTCAAACAAACAATTAATTTTATATTTTTTTTCCAAAAAATTAGGTAAAAAAATAAATAAAAATCTTTCTTTTGACACACTTGACAACTTTTTTTTGACAAACTTATAATGCAATAATCTAGTTTTTGATCTCACATACCAATCCCGACCATCAAGATTTCTCCAAATTCAATGTTCCTACTCGTAATCACTTAAAATGAACGTTTTTTAAGCCAAAAATATGCAAATTTCCTTGTTTTGACACACATAATGATTTTTTTGACACACTTCCGGTACAGTTATCGAACACAGCGTCCTTTCGGACCTGTCTCTTGAGTATACCTATTTTTAGAAAAAAAATTTTTGAAATCCCTCCAGTGGTTTTCCCTGCAGCGTAGGTAATGACGGCCGGCCGACAGACAGACATACATTTTTTTTTTTTTGCTTTTTTAGAATCAGGAGGTCCTAAAACGTCGAGAAATGTCAAAAAAAGTGGGGGTAAGAATTTGACTTTGAGCTCATGAATGTAATACTTAGGTCTTTCAGACCGAAGTAAAATCCCATTTTTTATTTATTTTTTTACCCAATTTTTTGGAAAAAAATAAAATAAATAATTTGTATGACGTGAAAATATATTATTATTATAGAGAATTATGGCATTATAAGTTTGTCAAAAAAATAATGTCAAGCGTGTCAAAAATGATTTTATTAAATTTTTACAATATTTTTGGAATTTTGAAAGAAATATGAATTTGTGATCTTGTGATATTTTCTCGAATCGCTAAATTGAAGGTTTTTGAATAGTTTGCTGAAAATAAAAATGAAACTAGACATGGACATTTTTTAATTTGTTATAGTTTTTGAATAATTTTAGAATTTTGAAAAAGTTTCAATTTTTGATTTTGTAAGAATTTTTGGAATATTTTTAGAATTTTAAAAAATTTTAAATTTTATAATAATTTTTGTAAGTTTGGAAAAGTTTATTTTTGATATTGTTATAGTTTTTGCAATATTTTTAGTTTTGGAAAAAGTTTGAATTTTTGAATTTTTAAGAAATTTTGGAATATTATTAGAATTTAGAAAAAGTTTAAATATTTGATTTTATTCTAATTTTTGGAATATTTGGAATTTT
Organism: Diogma glabrata; assembly: GCA_963693315.1. Taxonomy (NCBI): domain Eukaryota; kingdom Metazoa; phylum Arthropoda; class Insecta; order Diptera; family Cylindrotomidae; genus Diogma; species Diogma glabrata. The sequence goes on along the minus strand of OY856186.1, from coordinate 76,567,020 downwards.
GAAAAAAGTTTCAATTTTTGTTTTTGTATAATTTTTGCAGTATTTTCAGAATTTTTGAAAAAAGTTTAATTTTTGATTTTGTAATAATTTTTGGAATATTTTTAGGATTTTGGAAAAAGTTTGATTTTTAGAAAATATCCAGGACAAAATAATAAACATAACAAATACATAACAAATTACACATGTTCACATTACATTACACAAGTTACTTCGGTTTGTGTTTGATTTCTAAAGAATTTCACCAAATACTTTTTTTTCTATAAATTTTACGAATTTTTTGAATGCCAATGCCTTCAGATTATTCAGAGATTTTCATTTTAAAGATGAAAAAATGTCAAGAACAAATTTTGCATTGCACATTTTTAAGTTGATTCGTTATCCATATCCCGGTTGTGATGCATGTGCAAAGAGAATATATGCAAAACATAACAAACACCTTAAGTTTTGAATCAATTCAAAGTAGCTTTTTGAGTAAAAAAATGTGAAGTTCAGGTTTATTCAAATAATAGATATTCCACAGATGTAACGGATTATATAAAATTTTATATTGGGTCAAATAGTTCCACTTAAACACAAACTTTGTTTTGTTCAAACCAACCAACCTTTTGTGACGACAAAACTCCATTACGGCTCGACCAAGTACCTCTGCCCTTTCTTAACCTGAACAAAACTTCCCTCTTAACCCGATCAACGTCAAAAATCTCTCGAGTTCAAAGAGTTCATCTATAAAAAAATTATTCCCAGCCCATCAATTTTTCATTGGTCTATTCCCTAATGTGCCTGCTCACCTGGCTTCAAATGTGATCTCGAACCGGTAGAGTCACATCAAGATCATCACTTCTAATCTGAACAGTAAACATTTGTTTCATACACACACACACATGGTCTTGGAAGGTGTTCTTAACAGATCCTTTGACCAACTCGTGTAGTCCCCGTTTTTTGTTTAAAAATATATGAATTACATTTGTTGAATTCATTCCGCTCGGAATGGTGAAACACTAATCTCCCTCAACCCCGTCTCTTTATTTATTCAATTTACTGACGAAGTCGAAATAAACGACAAAATCAGATTCTTAAACATTTTTATTTTTCGAAACATCAACCACACGTTTTCCATTGAGTGGTACCGTAAACAGATTCCCTTCAACCGCCTTTTAAGCTTCCTCGTCGGATACACATTTAACTTAAAATTCAACTTCGACTATTTCTTTGTCAAAAGGAGCCTTTCTCTTTGTCACGACAAATACAATCCATGTTATATCGAAAAGATCTCAAGTGCTATTAAAAAAATAATTCTCACAATTCCACTCATTGTTCACTTGCCTGATCTTTTCTATAGCCCGTTTTCATACACTGATGGCTTTCACTACATCCTTAAAGCCTTTTCAAAAATAAATTTTCAGCAGTCTGGTTGGCCAGCTCATAGCCTACCTTTTTTAACTCTCTCATTTTTTCATATATTATAGATCAAATGCCCAGTTCGGAACGATCCAATGTCATCTACCAGCTTGTTGCACTCTTGTTTGAAGATCTCTTGAAACAAGAATTCAGAAACACATCTGTTTTAAGCATCCGAATAACTTCAACAACGCCATCATTAAATTACTTACAGCAGTCTTAGGTCCTATCCTCACAATACAACAATTATAATCCGGTATTTTTAGATTCCTTCATTATTGCCCTGTTTAAACCCAAATCGACCAACAAATACCTTCCCGTCTTCAAAACCCTAACTCTCCCAACAATAGTGAACGTCTTCTAACCAATGACAGATATAACCGACTAACCGCCTGTCTTTTCCCTATTCAATAAATGTTGAACACCCTTGCCTATTTTCACTATATTCTCCATCACTTGGTCCCCTTCATAATTTTGAGTTTTACCGATGGCTTTTCACATAAAAAACATAATATTATGTATTGATAGATGGGGCATTCCACGTAAAGAGAAAATTTTGAAAAAAATATATTTATACTTTAAAATTTGAGTTCCACAAAAGATAAACCTCATTTAATTTTTTCTTTATTTTTTCTTCAAAAAAATAGCTGATAGTGTTTAGTTAGTGTTTCATAATAGGGGTAGAAGTCGTGTTGAAACTATCCTCTGTATTAAAAGGATTAGTTATCCGTGAAGGTCCACCAGTTGATTGTGTCACGCAAAACTTACATTTATCCGCCGCTAGCTTAAGCTGGCGTGAACCCTGGTGAGTGGTGACTAACCTTACTAACAAGAAAATTAGCATAAACCTAAATCGTGTGCCTTTACGAACACACAGATTCAATGGAATTCTTTTCTACCTTGCCACAACCCTCTTGAAATTATAATTGATTTAATCATTCATCTTTACTTATCAGGTCCATACACGATCAATCATGAATATTAATCTTGACTGATGATAAAAATTCAAACTTGCTTAAAATTACTTTAGTCATAAAACTTGACTGTCACTAATTAAAGATCAAACACAGATACAGTCTGTCAATCATGAATGTTAATCACGGTAATTGTCATTTGAAAATTGATTTTTCAATTATCCCGCAGTTGACTTTGAGTATGCCATGCCAAAATGTCGACACTCTTTGGCAATATTTATTTAAAATAGTTTAATTAACAATTAGCGTTCAGCAAGTTTTTAATAGTCTAAACAATTAGATTGGACGTTCCCAATTAATATTTTAACTTTTGTATTTTCATTTGCCTAATAATCTTCAAAAAATAGTAATAGAGCTACACAAAAATTTCCCTATGAAGATAAACCATTAGGAATTGTATGAATTTGAATCAGTTAGACTTCTTGGAGTGGATATTGAAAATAACTTAAAATGGAATAAACATGTATTGAACCTCGCTAAATCTGCAACGCAAAAATTAGGATTCTTCAGTAGATGTAAAAATGTTTTCAATCTCGATCAAATTTTGCTGATCTATAAGTCCTTTATTCGTCCATGTATGAAATACTGCTGTCATGTTTGGGGAGGTGCTTGTCAGTCAACAATAAAATGCCTAGACTCTGTACAGAGAAAAGCAATGCGGTTGATTGGTAATACCGGACTAACTGTTCAGTTTGATTCACTCCAGCACCGAAGAAATGTGGCTGAATTGTCAATCTACTATATATATAACTTTAGCGAATTCTCCTCCTCTATGGAAATTCCAAATATGCTTCCATCGTGTGATGGAACAAACAAGAACTTCAGAGTTATCTCACCCATTTGCTGTCCAAATACCTCGTTGTAGATTTATGTCCTTCCAGAACACTTATTTTAATAGAGTGGCCAAATTGTGGCTTCAATTTTCACCTCCATATTTCCCGATGAATTTGCCCCTCAGGCATTTAAAGAAAATGTCCATCGACATTTAAAACAATTAGAATAGTTATCCCACATCCTCACTCTTTCCATTTTCCCCATTTCCTTCCTTTCTAGTTGACATGGTATCTTCGGATATTCAAAGAGTCTGAATAATGATTATTTCATATTCAATGTGCTAAAATATAAAATAATTATTACCCAAAAAAACTTTAATTCTTTTTAGTTTTCATTAATTATGCAAAAATGAATGTAAAAATAAAAAAGAATATGAGACGGTCTTCCCGAAAGTATTAGATATACTTCGAAATATTTTAAATAATTGTGTTTTTACAAACAAGGGGGCTTAAAAGTTGTCGAAAATATTCTACATACATTTTCGAACAACGCTATAGTACATTACTATAGGCCAAGAGAACGGGAAATGAAAGTACGACTGACAAAGAAAATCTTTCCCATTACAGGACAATGACGAAAGGAAGAGCTCTGACTGACTACAACTGTCCTGAGAATCATAAATCAACAACGAAGGGGAGTCGGACTAGAACCCAAACAACGAGATAAAGAACTTGAGGAGAAAACGAGAAAACCATTGCAATAGGTGGCATCTAAATAAGTAGCTAATTCCAAAATAACATCCCAATTCAAAACAAAAAAAAAACAATTTAACTACAACATAATAAAAAAAAAATGAAGTTTTGGATGACAAAAATAGAAAGTTCTCGAAAAGCTAAGAGCAAATATATTCCCTCTCACTTTTCCTTGGCAAGCTAAAGACACGATCGGAATACCCTGGGTTGAGAATCAAGAGGTTAGTATAATGACACACTGTAATGACGTAACTACAGTAAAAAATAAACGTAATTTATACTAATAGTACGTTCACACTAGCTTCGAAATTACGTAATTTCGTCAATGTAATTTCGAAATTACGAAACCCGTTCACACTGCAATTTATCATAATTTCGTTTGACATTTCATTTTTTTATCAATAAAAAATCAAGCTTGGTTTGTTGTTTTGTTGCATTTAAGATTGATGAATTAAAAATTTACTTAAGTATGAATAAATATACTATAAACGTATTTGGTGTATTAACAAAACTTACAAAATAAAATAAATTTTATTAGGAATGCTCTTGATGCGCGATCAGAAAATTTTTTCAAAACATTAATTCGCTTAAAAAAAGTATTTCCATATATCTATTTATAAATAATCTTTAACCAATCGCCAAATATTTTTTTTATCTTTACGTTTTTGATCATTATTGTTTTCATATTTCACCATTGTTTTTCATTTTAAAAAACAGCGCAGACAAAATTTAAGATTCAATTTTTTTATGTTAGTAAAACTCATTGGCCTAACCATTCAATTTTTTTATAATTTGTCATATATTATAAAGTTTTTCATTCAAACCAATTTTCAATGTTTAAAAACAAACGTTATAATTAATTCAGCATTGGAATATTCCAGTGCTGAATAGAATTGGAACTATGTTCATACCAATTCAACGTAGTTTCGATCATAATTCCATCGAAATCACTCTAAAATGACATGATTTCAAAATTATCTCAATGTATGGGAAATCAAGTAATTTCATTCGTAATTTCGATCGAAATTACGAAAGAAGCAAAATTACGTTATTTTGATGCCAGTGTGAACGTACTTTAACATGTTTTTGTAGGTTTGATATACGGTGTATGCCTTAATAACCATTTTCTGCCGCCTATTTAATATAATTGTGTTTAATGATTCAAACTAATCAAATAACGTCATAAATTAATGTTAAATAATTAATTTAGTAATAATAGTTTTTTTCAGCATGAAAACACAATTCCAATTAGTTGCACGGAAACGTTGGTCCATCGAGCTGGATTTAAAGATATTTTGAATATCAGACAATTCGGTATTCGTTTTTAAATTAACACTAAGTTTAAATTTATTTAATTTATAATACAAATTGATTTGTGTGGTGGTAGATTCAATTGCCAAACTATTATTTACAACAGGGGAGAAGTTTACCATTCTCAATGTTTTGAATCAAACTTGTGATGTTATATATAACTTGTATCAAGCTTTGACTTGAATACCACCAGGCATAACAATTCACTATAAAAATAACTAAAATTCATACATTGTTTTTATTAATTTTATTTAAATTTTAAAGTAAAATACAACAAACAAAATTATTTTTTTTCAAAAGCCATACAAAAACAAAACATACCGACCTAGTTAGTGTCCAGTTGAGATAACAAAACACAAAGGAAAATGTAACGAACAAAAAAAATTTATGGTTAACGTAAATTATGAAGATTTTTTTAAATTTTATATTTAGGTACAACGCGACCATCACTTGTTTGTTAAGTGAACGTGATTTTTTTGAATTAAAAATTGTTTTATAATTTAATTTTATATTTATGATTTTTAATTTAGTAATAAAAGAAATATAAATTGTTTAGATATGGGCTTGGTTATTTAATGAACATAATAACCAGGTGAAAGAATGTCACTTAAAGAATTGATTTGAAAGGTTTGGGTTGAAACGAAAACGAAAAAATAATAGATTTGTATAAATTACTGACAGTTATTTGTATTATTTTTAGAAAAACGATTCTAAATATTTTGTTTTAATTTGTAGCGATAGGTTTGTTATTTTAAAAAGAATCGGAAAATATTTCATTAATCGCAAAAATGCGATGCAAAATAAAAATATCCAACAAGTATGTTATTCATAGATGTTGTTCGATTAAGCCCTAACGTTAGGTGCACGCTACATACTTTTCAGATTATTTGTCATCCACTAAGATTTTTGACAACTCGATTCTATGGATCTTAAAAAGCTCCCTTTGCCTATTTTGATCCAAAAAATTGACAAATATGAGCTGGAAGGAAGTTCTAGGTATCTTTGTAATTTGGCATTCACCAATATTTGTGACAACTAATTTTTCTGACTTGAACTTATTTCATACTTGAGGTTAGCCTGATCCTTAAAACCTCTTTCATTGATGCATTTCAATTTTTGTTTCCCGACCATCAACAATCCTTAGATAAATGCTTTCTTTTTAAATCGACCATCTAGAAAAATTTCCGGCTACGAATAACTGAAATCCAGACTATATTTCATAAAGTTGAATGTTGTTTTAGCTAAAAACGATTGGTAAAAAATAGAAATCAAACTTCATATTTTTGCAATAAAAATAATCAAAATAACCAAATTCAACAGTATAAAATTTCATTACAAAAATCTAACTAAAGCCTGCAGGATATTATTTTATTGTATGATTAAATTTCGGTTTATTATTTTAATTTTTTTTCTGTTTTTAGATATTTTAAAATCAACGATATATTATGTTTTTTTTGTGTATTTTTTCACAATATTATATTTTATGTTACATATGTTACCAAAATCATAATGTCCAGCCATCAGTCTGAAAATGTTATTCTATGTATATTGTGTATTTATTGTTATATAGATTTTAGGGATTTTTTGTTGAAGTGCCATTCGTATCATGAATATCAGAGATTAATTGTTTTTTTTTGGGTATTCCACACAATAAATATCAATGAACAGCAGTTTTGTTAGTTATTATTTCGATAGTGTTAGCAGAAATTACAATACAGTTGGTGGATCATCAAAATGACCGTTAACGATCATTTGACACGTCTTAATATGTTATCGTTTTAACAAACAAATTATTTTATTAACAGCAAATAAATTAAATTAAAAGTTTTTAATTTGATTTTATACTTGTGCTTGACCGGGTTAATCGAGCCAGAACCAATTCGTCCTTTCTCTATTCTTCTAAAAAAATATCCATAACCAAAGGAAAAGTTTAATTCCATATTTGTAACCAAAAAACTTTTATGCATTGAATTTTAGCCAACTTAATCTTAGAAACATAAAAAAAAAGTTGAAAGAACCAAAAATTTAAAACGAAAACCATTTTTAATTTATTTTAATCAAATCAATGAAACTTAATCGATCTCACAAGATCAAAATTAGGGGCGGGATTACGCAAGTAAAATTTCAAGAATATATTACATGAAATAAATAGAAAAACTAATGTTACAAATACAAGCAAAATCCATTAAAGCAACGAAAACATTACAAAAATCGAAACCACAGCGAAACAGAAGAACACTAGCTTACTTTTAATCGAAAAATATGGAGGGGCTGAAATCTCAAGGCTCTGAGATATCAAGACTTTGGTCTGGGTTAAGGATTTTGATATAGTTTTCGGCAAAAAACTTTTATGAGGACATGGTTTTTAGTTTTGGGCAGCGATGTATATCAAACATAACTCTTTATTAAAGTACAAGTATTTTTTATCTCTGTTTAGAAATTTATTACAAAACTAACACGAAACATCAATACGTTGCCGGAAAATTATAAGAGATCATAAATTAACATAATTTAGTGAAAAGATGATATACACAGCAAACTACTCAAAAACCTCTCATTTAGCGTTTTGAGAAAATATTTCAAAATCACAAATTCATATTCCTTTCAAAATCTCAAAAATATTGTAAAAATTAAATAAAATCAAACTTTTTTCAAAATTCCAAAAATTAGAATAAAATCAAATATTTAAACATTTTCTAAATTCCAATAATATTCCAAAAATTCATAAAAATTCAAACTTTTTCCAAAATTCTAAAAATATTGCAAAAATTGTTACAAAATCAAAAAATGAAATTTTTTTAAAAATTCTAAAAATTATAATAAAATCAAAAATTAAAAATTTTTCGAAATTCTAAAAATATTCCAAAAATTCTTACAAAATCAAAAATTAAAACTTTTGCCGCAATTCTAAAAATATTGCTAAATCAAAAATACAATTTTTTTTTCAAAATTCCAAAAATATTTCAAAAACTATAACAAATTAAAAAATTTCCATGTCCAATTTCATTTTCAATTACATTTACGTCATAAAAACAGCTACATTTTTTTTGCAAAAGTTGGCTATAAAAATAAATGAAATCATTTTTTGACACTTGACATTATTTTTTTGACAAACTTATAATGCCATAGTTCTCTATAATAATAATAAAATTTCATTTCAAACAAATAATTGATTTTATTTTTGTCCAAAAATTGGGTAAAAAAATAAATAAAAATCTTTCTTTTGACACACTTGACAACATTTTTTTGAAAAACTTATAAAGGAATAATCTAGATTTTGGTTTCACATACCAATCCCGACCATCAAGATTTCTCCAAATTCAATGTTCCTACTCGTAATCACTTAAAATGAACGTTTTTTAAGCAAAAAATATGTAAATTTCCTTGTTTTTTTACCCACTTGACGATTTTTTTGACACACTTCCGGTACAGTTATCGAACACATCGTCCTTTCAGCTCTTCCCATTGAGTAAACCTATTTTTAATAAAAAAATTTCGAAATCCGTCCAGCGGTTTTCTAGATTTCGTAGGTTGTGACGGCCGGTCGGCCGACAGACACACATTAATTTTTTGCTTTTTTAGAATTAGTAGGTCCTTAAACGTGTTATAAACGATGTTATACAAATCACTCGTAAAAATCGCAAATAACACAAATATTAAATTTCGAAAAAACAAAACCAACCAACATTCGATTAAGCCTAAACCAAGCAATTCCTACCACTCTGAGACCGAAAATATCAAAACGCTGAACCAATCTATTGCGATAAACTACAACGACCCTATTTACAAAATAACTGTAAGCAAACGTGACCAAAAGATTTATCAAAACCAGAAATGTTTTCGTACAACCCCACCCAGATGTATTGAAAATCGTATACACTGTCCATTACTACTTTCCAAACTGTGGAAATCAATTCTACTATATCTTAGCCTTTCGTGGACTCATGTTAAGAAAACCACTACCTTACAACTTACACTGCCGATAATAACCAATAAAATACAATCTCATTCTTATTCATCTAATTCGGTTAACTGGCTTGAAAATCTGTTCCAAAAATTTCCGGTCTGCTTTTCAAATAATTTAGTACTAGCATCTCGTACAAACATATTCGACAAAGAAGAAGTTTTCAACGTAAATGCAAAGTTTTACACAACCGATCAACTGTTACATGTTGTTAAGGACAATACATATTTATTAATCAAACATATAAATCGAATTGGAAATAACGTTCAAACAAAATTACTTACTAATGACAAAGTTTTCGCACTTTTAAAAAACTACAGCTCTTCGATAATATTGTATTCCATCTCAACCTAACACTAACCTAAACCACAAGTTTATCAAATAAATCTATCCCAAACCTAAAACTAACCTAAACCATAAGCCAATCAAACAAACCCATCCTAAACATAATATTAACTTAAACCATAAGCCACTCAAACCAATTTAATCCTATCACTAACCTAAACCATAAGTCAGCAATTTATACTAAGCCATATACGATATACAAGAAAAATAATAATTGAATAAACAATAATTTTACTATCAAATCAATTTCCGATCAATACAATCAATAGAAATAATAATTTTAAAATCATTAATCATAATAATCATTAGCATAAAAATACATATATGTACTAAGAGAATAATTTTTTTTTAAGTAAATCTGCAAGTTATCAATTAGCTAATTAAAATAACGTAATATTTAAATTAAAACAAAAACAAATAATTTACTACAATTTTTATTTTACCACAACTAAGTATTCATAATTCATAATATATTATTAATACAATCAATCAATTACCAATACGATTCAACTATCGATACAATAAATAAAAATAATAAGCTTCCTAAAAGTGGTCATAAGCAATCGCTAGCATAAGTATACATGTTAAATAAAAACAATTATTTTGTAATCATACAGAAACAAGCAATTTAACTTGACGGCCCAAAACAATTGTAAACCATTTAAATTTATTAAATATTTATAGTACACTAACATGGATTAAACAAAATTAAACTCATTCAATTAATTAAAATCATTCAATATTTATAAGATATGAGTAAGATAACGTTACTCACTTTTTTTTCTTTCCCTTTTTTTTCAAAACCATACATAACTTGGTATTTTTTTATTTTATTTTTCTTTCCCTTTTTTTTTCAAAAGCATACATATCTTGGTAAAATTTTGTGTTCATCGTTAACTAACTTTAACGATGAAAACAAAATTTTTTTCCGTGAAGGGAGGAATGTTGTAAAACAAATTACGTGTTTTACCACAGCAACTTCCCAAAAAACCAAAAACAATTAATAACATTTCCCAATATTCCAAATTATAAACAAATAAATCTTTATTCCAAATTATAAATAAATAGTCCAACAAAAACGCAACATTGACCTAAACTCTAGTTTTCCATTTCAATCGATTACAATTTCATAACACCTTTTTCGCAAATCGTATATTTATTCCAATTTTATTAAAACAATATTTCTGCGATAATAACCTAAATCTTTATTCAAATTAAAATAAACGTTAATTTCGCGAAATTACATTATGTAATTTTTAATAAAATAAAATAAAAACAAAAAACTAATGTTTGGTCAGTGGATCGTTTTTATAGAAATACCAATTAATAATAAGGTCAACGAGTAATCATTTCTAAATTATAAAAGAAATATTTTAAATTAAAATCGCAGTAGTCGGAAAAATCCATCAAGTGAGTCGTTTTTACAAATATAAAACAAGCCAGTAAATTTAAGAAAAATCAATTAAACGGTCAGTTGTTACAAATCAACCAAGTGAAATCGTAAAGTCAAGTGATTAATTATTATAGTAATTAAGCGGACCAATAGTGAAGTCAGTTTTCTTTAGTTTCAAGTCAATCTTTATTTGACAAATCAGTCGTTAGGTCAAATTTTAAATATTATAAACAGAGTTTATATTACAAACTATAAGTTAAGTAAAATATAAAAATAAACCAAAACATTGTGTTATAGATAAAATGTTATAAATAAAAGTTGTGTTATTTGGAGTTCTACTTAAACTTGTATAAGCTAACCTAAACTTATCACAAAGAGTTTCCCTCATTTCTTTGGGAAATAAGAACGTTTCGGTTAGAGATTGAGTGCAGTCAATCAACAGACACATCAATAATCATATAAGTTAATTAAAAACACTGCATTTTTCCACACGTGAAAGTGTCACCAGCCTTCGAAAGCACTAAAGTATAAAATAAAGTATAAAATAAGTAGTGAAATAAAAACTTAAAACAATTATTGGCACTACACATTGTTTTATAGTAGTGTTAACATTTGCACTACAAATGTTTCAGATAAAATGAAATTATCGAAGAAAATGCAAGACAACGAAGGCATTTTATTGCTCTAGAGTATAATAAAATTATCAGTGTCAACATTGAAAGAATATCTCGATTAATCAGTTAACATATAAGAAACTAACAAGTTGGATTTAGATCAGTGGAAATTTGATTATGAAAATTATATAAGATTAAATTATTGTGGTAAATCCAAAGGCAGAGAGAATCCGAAATTCTACGCCCACGCCGTGATACCTGGGTAACGCAAACAGCATTAAATTGGTGTAGCTGATAGGTGCAGAGTAAATACTACTTTTACTCAATGATTCTACACAATGGCGCCATAAAACTAATGCAACTCAAGCGTCTGTTCTCCATTTTAGGGGCGGCTTGGGGCAGGCGTCTGTCTTAGATCAGGCGGCTCGCTATATAAGCGTGTAAAAAAGTTGCTTCTGGTGAACCTTAAGATGTAAAACGAATACATTCACAAAAATTTGGGTTGGGCAAAGGACTAACCCCCATTTCCATAAAAAAATTAGTTTTTATGAACTCGGTGCACTAGCGTCGGATTGTCCTTGGACTACGATTTAAAAATGGGAACCTGGAACGTGCTGAGCCTTAGAAGACCAGAAGATCTCATGAAACTTACACACCAAGTCCATAGCTATACACTGGATAAAGTGGTATTACAAGAACTAAGATGGCCATGCAGTGGAATCCATGAAACAACGAAAGGATACACTCTTTACTATTGCGGACATCAAAACGGACGAGGAGTTGATTTTCTCATACATCTTCGCGTGAATCATCATGTTTTTTACTTCCGCCCAATTAATATGCGGTTGTGCACACTGAGAATCCGCACGCAAAAATTTAATATCACGATCGTCCATGTTCATGCACCTACTGAAGACAAAGCAGATGATATTAAAGACCTGTTCTTCCTAGAACTCGAAGAAGTCATCAACAACATCCCGCGTCACGCTATAAAAATCATGGTAGGTGAGTTTAATGCTCAAATTGGTAGAAGTGCAGAACTGAATACAAGTATCGGTCCTAACAGCTTGCATCATACCAGACACAACAATGGTTTTCGCGCAGCCGAGCTGGCTATAATGTGTGATCTAGTAATATCCAGCAATTTCTTTCCTCACAAGAGAATTCACAAGCCATCATGGAAATCAAATGACGGAAGAACGGAAAATCATATCGATCACGTCATATTGAAGCATTTAAACATTCAGAAACGTTGAATAGACATTAAGTAATAGTGGCGCAAAACAAAGAAGAGCATGAAATCTCTTCTGAGGTGCCATTAAACATACAAAAAAAATGCCAAACGATTCAATCAACCATTATATCTGCAGCACAAACTACAACCAGGAAACAACCACCGAAATCACACGGTGAATGATTTGACGACGAGTGCTGCCAAAGCGTTAAACATAAACAAAAACTGCGAGAAAAATGGTTAACAAGGAACACCCAAAGCTTTTAAGCTGATTGTGTTTAAGTTTTATTAGTTCACAAATGGAAACAAAAATAAAATAATTCAGTAAAAGAAAAAAACGAACATTAAACTGATGAATTTACTCAAAATTTTCTTTCTTTGTTTGTTTTTACCGCGATACTCTATTGCTGCAACTAGCACGCAACTAAAACATTTGACTCAAAAGAACATAACATTATTATTGAGCACAAAGTTCTTTTTCGGTAATTTATTAATTATCAAAAGCTATTGAGATAGTTTATGCGATTGAAATTTTGTCCGTGTGAGCGTTTGTGTGTGTGTCTGTCTGTCTGTGAACAAGATATCTCAGAAACTCCTCGACCCATCGACAAAAATTTAATAAACAGACATGTTAGACCAATATATGCTATGGTAGTGTATTTCAGATCCGCTGGATCATCCGATTCAATGAAATGTCGAAGCATTTCCTTAATGGCACTGATTAAATGTTTTGCTACACGATACTATATGCATTTCTTTTTACCTTAATATATAATATCAGCCTATCCACTCGGCCAAATTTAGTTGTTTTATTACTAAGTATTGAACTTTGGAAACACACACTTTTGTTACAAGCACAAAACAAGAAGTGTTGGACCTAACGCTATCTATGCTCCAAAAAAGCCTCAGCAAAACTTCTACGCAAAAAGAAACGCGAACATCTGAACAGCTGTATCGAAAACATCAACCAACATGCGGCCAATGGAAATTCGAAAGAGTTCTGTGCGAATGCACTGAATGTGCAGACAAAAGATTTCCACCCAAGATCTACAGCTATCAATAATAAACTTACAATAAATGATCGTGATTTGCTGGCAGTATGGTGATCCCACGTTCATCCTACACGAGCAATTCCTCCATCAACCGAGGAGATCTTTGTCCCTTACCCAGCAATAGAAAAAGTGGAAGCTGCAATTAAAAACTGGAAAATTCAAATCACCAAGTATCGATACTATCCGCAGGTATCCACAGATATATTTAAAAATTTAGAACCAGCTCTGGTCTCACGTATATATGATCTGACTCTTGAAATCTGGAAACAAGATTTGTACGATTTATTAAATGCAGGGTTTACCTCCGTTATGCCTTGTTACCGCGTGGTATAGTGTTTAGCCGTCCCTCTAACTGTTACAAGCTGTAAACCATTACTAAGGTTCTCCTCAAATAAGTTCCTTTAAGTATTCTAAGGGTTAGGAGTGAGGAGTATTACTTCTTTTATACTATCTAGTTGAAGCAGTACAATACTGTGGTCTGACAAGAAAAGTTCACTTGATACACTCCAGTTCTTTATGAATTGTCTTACACCAATGCTTCATACCGTTAGGTCCAACACTTCTTGTTTTGTGCTTGTAACAAAAGTGTGTGTGTTCCCAAAGTTCAATACTTAGTAATAAAACAACAAAATTGGCTGAGTGGATAGGCTGATATTATATATTAAGGTAAAAAGAAATGCATATAGATAGTATCGTGTAGCAAAACATTTAATCAGTGCCATTAAGGAAATGCTTCGACATTTCATTGAATCGGATGATCCAGCGGATCTGAAACTCACTACCATAGCATATATTGCTCTAACATGTCTGTTTATTAAATTTTTGTCGATAGGTCGAGGAGTTTCTGAGATATCTTGTTCACAGACAGACAGACACACACACACACGCTCACACGGACAAAATTTCAATCGCATAAACTATCTCTATAGCTTTTAATAATTAATAAATTACCGAAAAAGAACTTTGAGCTCAATAATAATGTTATGTTCTTTTGAGTCAAATGCTTTAGTTGCGTGCTAGTTGCAGTAATAGAGTATCGCGCTAAAAACAAACAAAGAAAGAAAATTTTGAGTAAATTCATCAGTTTAATGTTCGTTTTTTTCTTTTACTGAATTATTTTATTTTTGTTTCCATTTGTGAACTAATAAAACTTAAACACAATTCAATTGGATAATTAATCTTTAATTATCTTAATAAATCTTAAGGAATATAATTAAGAAACCTCAGAAATAACGAAAATAAAACAAACAATCTGCATAAAATAAAACTAATGAAATTTTCCATTTCAATTTGGACAACTGTTACCAAAGTTATCTAAAAACAATTATTCAAGAGCCATTAAGGAATCCACAGAAGTACGTTAAAAATATAAAGAAAATAAAATTTAATTCCCGTGCTAGTTTTATTGTTGTTGTAGTACTTATATTTTGTGGATCTAGTCAAAACAAAAATGTGTTGCTTTTTAAAACAAGAAAAATCCATTTACAATTCCATTTGCTTAGATTAATTGTGGAATTTATTTTAATTTTCTCACTTTTTAAATAGAAAATTCTTTGATTCGGTGATTTCTTGTTTTTTTTTTCATATAATAATATATTGAAATAAAATTTTTTTAAATACAGAAACACTTACTTACGTAGAGATGGAATTTAAGTGATTTTAATTTATAACTTCTTTTAATATTTCAAATGGTTTTTTATTTTAGGTTTTTAGTTAAACGGATTTATTTTGTAAATAAATTAAATTGTAATAGTAGTGACATGTATTATGTTGAGTTGCCGTTTTAGATTGACGAAAAAACGATTAACTGTATATATGTTTTGTAAAATTTATGGAGCCTAGGCAAATTAGTTAAAAGGCATTAGACATTGCATGATATGAGATATAGCGTTGCTCAATGTATGTTTTTAAATTACTTCGTTTTTCTTCTCTCGGGCGACATTGCAGAGGTAAATATGAGAATAGCATTACCTACATATGTTTTGGCGCGTACATGGTTGTGACAAACAAACGATCTAAGTGTAACGCTAAATGACTAGATAGGGGTCCGCTTAATCATAACATACCATCCATTCGAGAATTAGCCAAATCGTTGGGTTTTTCAATTCACAAACAAAAGCACGCAATTAAAGCAAAGCGGGCAGTCACAAGTAGTAGAGCCTACTTTGAAGTCACAAAGTCAGTCACAAGTAGTAACAAGTACTAGAGCCACAAGTAGTAGAACCTGTCAAGTCACAAGTAGTAGAGCCTGTCTTTTCCTCCTGAGTTGTGAAAGAGTGACAAGTTTTTTTTTAAATTGGATATCATAGTGGTTGTTTTTCCTCTTATAATATCTAAAAAAACTTGTGACTCTTTCACAGCTCACGAGGATAAGATATTACAAACTTATTACAATAAAACAAAATTTTTTCTCAAAAAAAAACAAAAACAGAAAAATTTTACTGGCTGACAAAGGTAATATTACAATAGCCATGGATCAAATATATATAGATACCAAAATTAGTAACATAGTTAGTGATCAGAACAAATATAGAAGATTAACCAAGGACCCGACATTGATTCTACAAACCACAAACAAGATCAAAGATCTATGACAGCAAAATTATATCGATGAAAACACCAAAAAAAATTATTCACTTACACAGCCCAGGCTCCCAGATGTTATCCAACACCTAAGATACATAAAGAAGGAAATCCCATCAGACTAATGATATTAGGCACCAACAGCCCTTCATATAATATGTCCAAATACATAAATAACATTTTAAAACAAATAAACAATCAAAATCCAATCGGATCCACTAATGACGGATTTGATGAGTGAGGCTAAAGAAAAGTGTGGATATGACCCGAAATTAGTAGTCAAATACTGGTCATTCAATAAGTCCGTAGGATGATACATAGATGGCGTTACTAGAATTTTTTCCATATGATTTTTATTTAGTACTAACCTTCAAACGATACGTGTATAAATTTGACAGCAATCTGACTATTTATTCGTGAGTTATAGCATTTTGTGTGAAGCAACTTTTGTTTTTGAAAAAAAATGGAAAAAAGTGAATTTCGAATTTTAATAAAGCATTGCTTTTTGATGAAAAAAAATACAGTGGAAACCAAACAATGGCTTGATAAACATTATCCAAACTCTGCTCCATCGAGACAAATGGTAGAGAAGTGGATGGCTGAATTTAAATGTGGTCGTACCAGCACAAAAGATGCAGATCGCAGTGGACGCCAAAATGAGGCTGTTATTCCAGAAAACATAAAAAAAATCCACAAATTGGTTATGAACGATCGTAAATTGAAGGTGCACGAAATAGCTGACATTGTAAAGGTAGCAGATGGTAGTGTTTTTACCATTTTACATGAACATTTGGGTATGCGAAAGCTCTGTGCAAATTGGGTGCCGCGTGAGCTCACAGTCGACCAAAAACAACAACGAATCGATGCTTCGGAGGAGTCTTTGGCACTGTTAAACCGCAATAAAAGGGAATTCTATCGTAGATATGTGACAATGGATGAGACATGGCTTCACAATTACACACCAGAATCCAAAAGACAGTCAGCTGAGTGGACAGCAGTCGACGAACCGAATCCAAAGCGAGCAAAGACGCAACAGTCGGCCGGTAAGGTGATGGCGTCTGTATTTTGGGATACGAACGGAATAATATTCATCGACTATCTCCAAAAAGGAACCACCATCAACAGCGAGTATTACTGTGAACTTTTGGATCGATTGAAGGCTGAAATCGCAAAGAAACGGCCACATTTGCAAAAGAAAAAAGTGTTGTTTTACCAAGATAATGCACCGTGTCACAGATCGATGAAAACGATGGCAAAATTGAATGAATTGGGCTTTGAATTGCTTACCCACCCATAGGGTGTCCCTTAAAACTCAAATTTATAAATGCTCGTGGGCCGTTGTTTTAATTGGTGCCTTATACTCTTAAATCAGTCGTATCAAAAATTCAGCTCGATATGTCAATTTCTGACTGTGCCACAAGTCTTTTAATGTTGTTCATATTCGTAATTTATTTTCTAAATAAATACTTTAGCGAATTATACACATAAAAATGTTAATTGTCTGATTGGTTTTGTTTTATGGCTCTTAATTTTAATTATTGCAACACTCAAAAACTTTTAATGTTTCCAAAGAATGATAGACTGGTACAATAGAAAAATCTAGCCGTTCATCACTCTTTTAATCTTGACCGTTACCTTTGTTATTATTCGTGGCAACGACAAGTTATTAAATACTTGATAAAAAATGACTATTATTGTATCTTGACGTATTTTATGGGATCTGATAATAATATATAATAAAAATATAACAACATAGTTATGTCTACTAATAATATATGTCCACACCAAAGTGATCGACTTCATAAATATTTTACGCGTTTAAACATGCACAAAATTGCAGTAGATCAATACAACGCGCAACGTTCAAGTTAATTTCTAGTGTAAAATAGTATATTAAGAAACTAGTTTCATAATCGACGATTTTATCGCACGCAATCTGTTTAGAAAACGACCCGCGCAGCGGGGAGTTTTCTAAAGGATAAGTGCGATAAAACGTCTTATGAAACGAGTTTTTTATACTATTTTTTCTATTTTGCATTTTTTGTCTTTAAATTTTAAAAAATATTTTTATGTTTTAATGTTTTAAAGAAAATTTCTAAAAATTTCAATTCAAAATAGTAAGCTCTGCGTTTCATCATATTTCTATATATTTTTTTGTTGCAAAACTAGCTTGCATAAAATGTGTATTTTATTAAAATATAGTCAATTTGATATTTTGTTATTATTACTAATTATTTTAATTAATTAAAATATTTAACACTAATTTGGATTATTTTTTAATAATAAGATTAATTAATAAGAATAATTTTATTTATATAATTATTCGTTTTAACTTTCACTGACGTTTGTATGACCAATGTGACCAACCTTGAAAAACAAAACTTTGCGTATCTTAATGAAGGCCATTTCGATACGCATTTGGGTATCGAAATGAATTTATTTTAGACGCAAAATAGAAAAAGTATTTTACGTATGATTTAGTGGCGTTTTAAGTTATTTTTATAGTAAAAGTGTTTAATATGGACTGTAATAAAAAGGATTCTATAAAATATAGAAAAAAATGTCTACGACAAAATATTTCAGGAGAAACAAAACAATGTCGTGATGATTACAAAGAGTTATTGGAGCTCACATTTGTCTTTCTTGGAGGAATTTCCCCCAGGGGAATCAAATTTTACAAACCCGGAGTTATTGGCGAAGCTCGTTTTATGTCACGAGCCATCTAAGAGCCGTCTGAAGATATTCATGTTTAGAAATCGGTTTAGAAATTGGTTTAATTTAACCAATGCAATCAACGCTCCTAAGAACGATTTTTAACTTATGAATGGTTTAATCTTATACGAAAATATGTATAAAAAGTTTAAAGGTCACCTATAGTATTTGACAAAAGAATTGGTTGGTTTGGCAATTTTAGATAATAATGTGACAATATCAGAAAAGAAAAAAATGGTTGAAAAAATTATTTTAAAAAGAAAAATCAAGCAACTCAGTTTTTTCGTTTTAAGGTCGCCAAGGTTCTGGTCTTCAACGATTGTCTCTAACAGCAAATGATATCAATAATTGGCCTCAACAAACATTAGGTAGCTTTGTATCACCTAATACAATTAAACTTTTCGATAGGTTCGGACTGAAACATAATTTTTTCTAAATGTTGATCCAACACTTTGGAATGAACAGAAAGACTATCAAACAACAATTATGTTTTTGTTTACAAGTTACAAATGATGTTGCTGAGAGAGGTGTGGCTTTAACCCAGGAGTACGTAGGAAGAGTAAAATCAGATGAAAATTTTCAAAACTTATTGCTTGTAGCACAAAGCACACGTTAACAGTGCGGAAAATGCAATAAGAAAGCTTAGCCGAGTAGTTTTGTAAAAATTCGATTTCCACTTTTAATTAACAAACAAATATGATTAACAAGTTTAGTAAAATCTATTTCCTTGAAACAGAAACGTTTTTGAAAGATTTATATTTTAATTTGCATTTTAAATTTACTTATTAAACTGTTTTATCAAGATTAAATTTTTTTTAAGATAAATAGTTATTTAACAAAAGAAAATGTTTACAATTTTTTTATTTAATTTCTGCAAGTCTTGTGGCACAGTGAAATATTGTCCGATTGAGCTCAAATTTTACATAATAACTTCTTTTTATTAATAGCACAAATTAAAATAACGGCCCAAACGATAAAATAAAAATTAAAAATTACACCTATATTAGGGACACCCTACCCACCCACCATATTCTCCAGATTTAGCCCCCAGCGACTTTTTCCTGTTTTCAGATCTCAAGAGAATGCTTGCTGGAAAGAAATTTAAGTCCAATGATGAAGTAATCGCTGAAACTGAGGCCTATTTTGACGAGAAAGAGAAATCGTACTATAAAAGTGGTATAGAAAAGTTGGAAAATCGCTATACTCGTTGTATCGCCTCGAAGGCAACTATGTTGAATAAAAAAATCGAGTTTTGTCAAAATGTTGTTTTTTTCTTACTTATCCTACGGACTTATTGAACGACCTGTTATGTTGATGATATACTTCTAATATTACCAATAGATTAAGTGGAAAACAACTTACATAACTTAAATAGCATCAATCAAAAATCCAATTTACTTGTGAGTATGAACACGATGGAAAAATACCATATTTGCACATGGAAATAATTAAGTATTCAAACCACATAGTCACCAAATATTATGGTAAACCCACTAACAAAGATAGAATACTGTATTATAGATCGAAACATCCAAAAATTCAAAAAACCAGCACGGCATATGGGCTAATTTAAAGAATAATGGCTCTTTCATCTGATAGATAGTACCATGTGTAACGAAGCCGCTGTCCAATCTTCGTAATTTAGAGTCACCCTTCTTTCTCAGACGCACTAATTCATAAGAACAAGAACTTTTGAAGTTATTTTTGCTTCTTTTTTTTAAACCCAATTTCTTTCATTCAATTCGTAATCGTCTCTTACAATAATTTTTGTTTAAATTAGTTATGAAGCGGTTGTGCAATCTCGTTAATTTAGAATCGCTCTATTTCCCAAAAAGACGAAAAATACACTGATTTATAAATCAAGCAATATGTTACTTCTCGTTTACTGTATTGTCATGAACTTTTGAAGTTGTATTTGCTTCTTTTTTTTTTATACACAATTTCTTACATCCAATTCGTAGCTATCTCTTACATAATTTTTTTCAGTTTGTTATGAAAGAAATGTGCATATTCCTTAGAGGGTATATTAATGAGCCAAAAGTTCCCAAGAAACAAACTTATCGTTATGTTATTGTTTACGAGCGGCCGTTAATATACTATAAATAGAAGCCGATAGAGGGCTTCTGTCTCTTAGTCCATTATTTGTTCTATTGAATTTGGACGGCTGTTTGTGTAGTTGGTTTTTTCTGGATGTTGGTCGAGTTGTCAAATTGTAAGGATGGCGATTTGCGTAATAAAACCAAAAGAGAACGAAATTGAAGAACCAGAAAAGACTTTGGGGTTAGAATGGACCTTTTGGATGCTAGTGGAATGTTGTGAGTTTGAATTACGATATTCGTATTCACCAGTAGATGATGAAAAAATCTTATTCTCCTCTCAAAACGGAACAACAGCAATGCCGCTTTGTTTTCAACGTGTGGTGAGTTGTCATTAAAATATAACCTGTGATAAATAGATAAATGTCTGGTGAACTATTAATAATAGATATTATTTTAATTGAATTTTTTTTTAATTATCCGCAATCGATCTATGATCGTATTTGGTTGTGTTAATTTAGTTAGTATAAGCCATATTTGTCATTCCGATGAACTGTGATTTTTTTTATTGTTACCGAATGATGAGTTGGCATGAAAATATAACCAGTGATAAATACAGAATTGTCTGTGGCGACTATAGACAATAATGCGAATAATAGACATTATTTTAGTGGAAATTGTTTTTTGTTTGTTACTAGCCGCAATCGATATAGGTTAATATTTGTCGTGTTAATTTATCTAGCATAATCGTCTTTGTCCTTCTGATGATTTGTCAATTTTTATGTTTTTATTCTTACCAAATGCTGAGTTGGCACAAAAAGAAAAAAAAGTGATACCTACCAGACATATGGCTAGTAAACTATTAACAATAGACATTTGTAGAAGTCTTACTCTTTATTATCTACCATCAATCTATTTTAGTATTTGTCGGGTATCTAGTTAACTTACATAGCACCTTCTGTGATTATAATTCTGAGGAGTCATTGTTTGATCCACATGCGAAATAAAATAAAATTAATGTAATTAATATTAATTCAATTAGTTAAAATGGATGTGCATACTAGTTGAACTGTGGTGTGTGTACTTAATTTAAATAATACAATCTACAATTATAATTCTGAGGGGTTATTGTTTGATCCTCATGTGAAATAAAAATATAAAATTAATGTAATTAATATTAAAACAGTTAAAAAGAAAAAAAAATTCGATGTCTGTTGTATGTGTACTCAATTTAGAATTTAAAGAATAGGATCGACGTCCAGTGATAGTTTTGAAAGGCGCAACAATTTTTTATGTACTGTTCGTATTTATTATTAAATTTCCAACAATCGCCCTAGTTTTGGTGTGGCGCAACAATTGTCATATATAATATCAAACTTAAAAACAACAATCGCCTTAGTTTTGGTGTGGCGCAACAAATTACTTTTATAATATTAACTTACAACAATCTCTTTAGTTTTGATTGGCGCAACAATTTCCTATGTATTATTGTTCGTATTTATTATTGAATGTACAACAATCGCCTTAGTTTTGGTGTGGCGCAACGAATTGTACCTTTTGGTTGTAGTTACTGTCAACCGTAACTGCCACTCGGACCTGTTTATTTTACTGTATCACATTTGTATAGCTGATGTGATAAGTATGACGGATTAGACGGAGCCGGAATGAAAATTGGGGTCTTGAACAACACTTTGAACAACACTATCTAGATATAGGTGCTTGGATGTGCAGATGTATGGCTCTGGATGTACGTATGGGAGTATGTGTGCATGTGTGTGTGAGTGTGTGAGGTGCGAGTGTGAATGTGTGTAAAAACAAGGGGGCGGGCGTGATGATTTCGTTTCTATCACATATGGGGGTCGCCAGAGTCTACCTTTTTCACTTGTTTTTTTTCCGTTTAATCCGTTATTATCAAGAGATACGCGTACAATACTGTACTTGTGCTGGAGCAGCAGGTATTCCTCGTTCGACCCCACTTACTGAAGCTAGTTTGGGGCTATAAATAAATCTCGCTAGGTGCGCGGCCTGCTATGCCACTTCGTTGATGTTCAACGAAGCAGCTCTTCATTACACATGACAACATAGTTACTATTCATAAAATACTCAATAAGAACGGATATCCAACCAATCTAATAAATTTATTAATAAAAGAGTTTAACAACAACAAATTAAACAGAAATATTATTACACAACCTAACCTGTCTACTAATGAACAACAATAAACAACGAAATATAAAGGACTAACTTATGTAAATGGTTTGAGTGAAAATATAAGGAAGTTGTTACTTCAATACAACCAAATTTACAGATTGGACTCAAAATGGAAAAAAAATAAAAAGCTTTGCAAATCAAATTGATAAAGGTGAAAAAAACAATTTAATATATAAAACGACATGCAATAATTGTCAGGGTGAATACATCGGTATGACGACACAAAAATTGAAAAATAGAATGGCTTTACACAAATCAGACAATAACAATAAACGGATGGTACGGCGGCCCTTCAACACTCTATCAAAACTGGACATCAGTTTGGATATAATTCTCCTAAAATATTAGCAGTAGAAAATAAATACAAAAAAAGGTGCACAAAAGCAATGCTTTTTATACACAAATATAAAAAAACGGCAATAAATTTCAAAACTGATACAGAAAATTTATTGAAAACTTACTCACATATTTTACCCAATTAAAATCAACAACTAGTTCAAGTGTTCTTCAATTGTAATTTATTTATTTATTTATTTATTTATTTATTTATTTATTTATCCAGTGTAGTTTCACATAAGGAATTCCTTTTTAAACCTAAGTTTATCGTGAACAGAGTTTAATATTAAAAAATTAATTATTCATTGATTAATTAATAAAAAAAAAAAAAAAAAAGAATTAAATAATTGTGAAAAAAAAAAGAATTATTGAAAATGTTACAAAATCAATCTGGTGACATTAATGAACTGCTTTCTTTAATAAATAGCAATTTGAGTTCAAAAAGCCTAAACTTATTGATTATCACTTCTGTGCAATGACCAAACCCTTAACATGAGGAAAAATGAAGCAAGCATTTCCTCTTGAAGTCAGAAGTTGATTCAAGAATTCTAATGCCTGCTTCAAGATTATTCCACAATCTAATACTCTCAACAAAGAACGATGATCTAAATTGTGAAGAAAGGCAACTGTTTGGAAGTTTCAGTAACTTATTTCGTTGAAATCTTGGAAAAATGAGAAGTTCATAAAGATAGTCTGGACATTTATATTTTATTAAATTATGCAAAAATAGACAAGTACGATATTTAAGATAATTTTCAAGAGAACAATTTAAAATTTGAAAAGAAAAGGTAGAAATTGAACTAAATCTGTTTCGATTAAATATATATCTTGCGCAGTTATTAAATGTTACATTTAGTAAATCCCAACTTTTTCTTGAACAATTATGGAAAATATTTGAGCAATATAGTAATTTGGGTATTATTAAAGCTCTAACAAGTTTTAAACGTAAATTGACAGGTGTGAAACTAACTGATTGATAAAGCATCCCTAAGCAACTGTTAACTTCACCACAAATTTTAATAACATGATCATCAAAAGTGAGATCATAATTAAGAATTAAACCTAATGATTTTGTTTTTTCAACATAATTAATGACATTACCATCAAATAAAATGGGAGGAGGATTATTAATTTTCTTACTGCTAATAATCATAGCATGTGATTTTAATGGGTTAACATAAACATGATTCAAATTTGTCCAATCAGAAATAGAAGAAAGAGAAGCATTCATTTTATCAACACATAAATTAAATTGATCAAACGGAAAAGAACAATAAATCTGAGAGTCATCCGCATAAAGATGGGTATTGATGTCAACATAATCAGGAAGGTCATTAATAAAAATAGTGAATAATAAAGCAGATAAAATGCCACCTTGAGGAGTACCAGAGCTAATCTCAACTTGATGTGATAAAATATTATTAATAGAAACTTGTTGTTTGCGATTAGATAAAAACGATTTAATAAAGTTACAAGATCTGATTGAGAATTTGAATTTATTTCTTAGTTTCAACAAAAGAGACATATGATCAACAAGATCAAAAGCTTTTTTGAAGTCAAGGAAACAAATTATTGACACTTTATTCTCTTCAAAGGCAAGGCAAAGATCATGAATAACTTTAAGCATTGCTGAATTAGTACTGAGTCCATTTCTAAACCCTGATTGAAATTTATAGAGAAGAGAATTATTATCAACATAACTTTGAATTTGGTTTTTCAATACTTTTTCCAAAACTTTTGATAATGATGGTAAAATGCTAATTGGCCTGAAGTCTTCTAGATTAGTTGGATTTGATTTTTTTGGGATAGGTTTTATAATACTACATTTCCAATGCTCAGGGAAATAAGACTGTGTAATACAGTTATTGACAATATAAGTGATAAATGGGATGATGAAACAACCAAGAATTTTTATGAAAAATATTGGAATCTCATCAACACCACAAGCATTAGTTTTAATAGAACTAAGATAAAAATCGACATCGATATCAGTGATAGTAGAGAATTCAAAACAACCAGCTTCATCACAATCATTATCAAAACTTACCAGATGTGCAGTTTTTTTAGAAAATGAATTTGAAAAATAGTTATTGAATTCTTCAGCCGAAAAACTGGTAATAACATTATTAGAATCTTTAGTAACACCATTATTTTTCAAATTATTCCATAATGTCTTAGAAGGAAGGTCTGGATCAATTTTAGAATTAAACCATTCACGTTGAAGATATTTTCTAAGATTAGTACATTTGTTACGAAGTTTTTTAAACATTATGAGATGATTGTTTTTAAGGTGAATGTTCACTTCAGATTTAAACGATGAATAGTAAAAATTTTTACGATTAATCAAATTTATTAGTGAATCGTTCATCCAAGGTGCAGCAGTGTTTTTCTTGATTTTAATTTTCCTCAAAGGAGCAAAAATATTCATTAATTTTTTTAATTCATCGGTCAAAACTTGAACTTGGTCATCAATATTAGAAAGACAATAAATTTTATCAAAATCACATTTTGAAGCACAAAATAATAAATTATCTAAATTAATATTTTTGAAATTACGATAAAATTTAAAACTATTATTAACAAAAGAAGACATGTTGATTGAATAAGAACCAAATAATAAATCATGTGTCGTAAAGCTACCAATAGAAAGTTGGGAAAAACTTTTAACTAAGCTACGATTTTTGACAATTGACAGGTCAATTAAACTTGGATTACATCCGTCAACAAAATTAGTTGGTTCTTCAGAACAAATATTTAAGGAAATTGATGACAAAAAATTTATAAAACTAGTTGTTTTTTTTTAATTTAGAAAGAAGATTAATATTAAAATCTCCAACAATAATTAAATGAGGATATCTAATTGATAAATCAGAAAAAACACGCTTCAAATTATCAGAAATTTTATTATTGGGAGGATTGTAAACGACTCCAAAACACAATTTCTCATTATTATTATTAATGATTTCAATGAATAAATATTGAAATGTTAATTTAATAATGTTAATCAGAAAAAAATTATTAGTATTAATAAGTTATTTGAATGTTTAGGTTCATTGATGTATTGTTTTTTGTTTGAGTCACTATAAGTTATTTTAAATTATTGAAGGTATGTCTATTTTTTATGATTTTGACAAACATTTCATTTACAAAAAAATTGTTAACCTATAATTTATAAAAAAGGAAAACACTTTTTACTTAAATATCAGCGAAAGTCATAGTGAATGAACAATACTTTTATTGTTTAATTATAATTATTAGAAAAAATTGTCAATTGTTGATAGTAAATTTAATTTTTGTTAATTTTAGTTAACCTGATGAAGAAGGTAAACAACCTTCAAAACGTCGATTTATATTAAAGAAATATAAAAATAAAAATAATTTTGGTCTATAAACAGTTCTTTTAAATTTGTGATTGATGATCCAAATTTGGGGAAAAAGTTATCTGTAACATATACAAATAGAGAACCAAGAGTAATTACCAACTCAAAAAGAAAGTTAAAACTAAGTTATTATATATATATATATATATATATATATATATATATATATATATATATATATATATATATATATATATATATATATATATATATATATATATATATATATATATATATATATATATATATATATATATATATATATATATATATATATATATATATATATATATATATATATATATACATATATATATATATATATATATATATATATATATATATATATATATATATATATATATATATATATATATATATATATATATATATATATGTAGGAGCACCATGTAACCAAGGATTAAATTTATAAATGTTTTTTATTAGTAATTATTCTTGTTTATTTATCAATGTTAAATTTTATTGCTTAACGGTCTATCCAATTGTTGTTTGATATAGAATATTAATAATTCGATTGCAAGAGGAGATGTAATTAGATTTTTGAAGTGAACATATCTCAATAAATATTAAAAGTTGTATTATTTGAATCAAATAAATATTGTTTAGTTGATCAGTGAGTTTAGATTTTTATTAAACTATTTTGAGGAGAATAAAGTGAATTCTATCCGATTTCTGTAGAAGTCCTACAGAAAACCTGGGGTCTCAACCGGGATGATCTGCACATTGCGGATAGTATTTTGCTGAACATCAAGTATAGATTCCAGATCAAGAAAAATTGAATAACGGATAGTACCGCTTCAATAGTGCCGCTAGATTTCAATAAATTTATACAAACAAAAAATCACATGATCTATATTGTGAGGTAAAATTATATTTGATTCAATTTTAATTAATTTTTGGAGAAATATTTTTTAGTATTTGCAATATTTTATAATATTATAATGGGCAACAGAAAGAAAAATAAAAGATATTCAAGTTTAAGCCGTATATCAGATGCAAGTAGTGTTGTTCAGAATAGTGGGTCGGCTGCTGATGATAATTGTCTGATGACGAAAATGCAATTGGAATTAGAACGGCTTCGGAAGGAAAATGATGAATTAAGAAATGCTACTCCATCAACATCAAAAAATAAATCACCATATGTTGATGACGAATCTGAGATCACAAGGTCGAGTTTACAAAAGTCTAGATGCTCTTTATCTTATAGTGATGTGAAAGATTCAATTACGGAATTCGACGGAAGCACAAATTATAAGATTGAATCGTGGTTAGAAGATTTTAATAACATGGCAGATTTAATGAGATGGAACGAAATAGAAAAATTAATTTCTGC
Organism: Diogma glabrata; assembly: GCA_963693315.1. Lineage (NCBI taxonomy): Eukaryota > Metazoa > Arthropoda > Insecta > Diptera > Cylindrotomidae > Diogma > Diogma glabrata. The sequence continues at coordinate 76,538,597 of OY856186.1, read as the reverse complement.
GAAACGTAGTTTAACCGGTTCTGCTAAATTAGCATTAAGATCACGTGTCGATTTAAATAGTTTCGATAAATTAAAAGATTTTTTGATAAGAGAATTTTCTATTAAAGTCAATAGTGCGGATATTCATCAAAAGCTTTCTTCTCGAAAATTAAATAAAGACGAAACATTGCGAGATTATTTTTATGCAATGCGAGAATTAGGTGCGCTTGGAAAAGTAGATGATGCTTCAGTTATTAAATACGCTATTAACGGTATAAATGATAGTGAAGCTAATAAAATAATTTTGTACGGTGCATTAGATTTCGAATCATTTAGAAATAAGCTTGAATTATATGAGGAATTTAAAACTAAAATGAAGAAATGGAAGGAAACATATCCAGATGTTTCTGGTAGTGAAACAACTTAAGATGATTTTGTAAAAACAATAACACCAACTACTGTTGTTTAAAATTACGTTATTTTTATATTTTATTATACCATTTAAGACGATCCTGGGTATAACTTTTTTTATCATTATGTAAGACGGATAAGAATTGCAAATTAAGGCGAATGTAATTATAATTAAGACGAAAATAATTACAAGTAACTCGAAAATAATTATCAATAAGACGAAAGTAATTATAATTAAGACGAAAATAATTACAAGTAAGGCGAAAATAATTATATTTAAGACGAAAATAATTATACTATGTAAGACGATTAAATTAGATGCAAGGTGTGTAATTCAATAAAGGTTTACCAGGACGGTAGAACAGCAGGAGGGCCGAATCTGTAGGAGCACCATGTAACCAAGGATTAAATTTATAAATGTTTTTTATTAGTAATTATTCTTGTTTATTTATCAATGTTAAATTTTATTGCTTAACGGTCTATCCAATTGTTGTTTGATATAGAATATAAATAATTCGATTGCAAGAGGAGATGTAATTAGATTTTTGAAGTGAACATATCTCAATAAATATTAAAAGTTGTATTATTTGAATCAAATAAATATTGTTTAGTTGATCAGTGAGTTTAGATTTTTATTAAACTATTTTGAGGAGAATAAAGTGAATTCTATCCGATTTCTGTAGAAGTCCTACATATATATATATATATATGGGCTATTATTTTGAAAACGTACATCGAAAAAAAAACAACTATTTTTTAAAAATCTGAAATTTTGATATTTTGTTGGTATTGACGAAAGGAAAAAAGTTATTTCTGCTTTTATTTTTTGTGTACTCTGAATCGGAGTTATGCGCGGTTGAATTTTGAGGCTTTTTCACGTAGTTTTTGGTAATGGTGGCAATGTTTTGTGAATAGGTGCCACAAATTTCATCCGACTTACGTATATTTTTGCAAGTAAAAAGGAAAATAATTGAAATAAGTAAGTTTAAAATTAATAACTTTTCTCTTTTCCGCTAGACGGCGCGTAAAACCTTGGTTTACTTCAAAGGTCATATCTCAAAAAGTAGGCTTTTTTTTTTTTTCACAAATTTTAAAGTTAACATATGCAGCTATGAAATTGAGAAATAAAAAGTCAGCAATTCAATATGGATTTTTTCTTACGATTTTTTAAAGTTTGGTATATGAAAAATTCACATGTGTTTTTTTATTAAGTTAATAATCCTGTACTAAATGTGGATCTAATAAATTAAACATTTCATATTTTAACACCTGCAATAAATTTGAACCATTTTTTGTGTATTTCTGATTGAGAAACAGGTTTTTATTCAGAATAAGAATTGGAGATCCCAATGATCGAAGATTTTGTTATAATTTCAACATTACCAACACTAACATTAGAAAAAAACATTAAAAAAATATTTTTCCTATAAACATTATAATTTAATCAATATTATAAATAAATACATTAAAAAATTAATTTATATATTTTTTTTGCCTTTAAATTGAAATATTTATGATCATCAGAAAAAGAAAACATTTTGGCAATTATTTTATCGGGTGTAGTGTTATCCGGTAAAAAACAGTGGAATCCTTGAGTTCTTTGTTTTCTTCCAAGAACATTTCGTAGATGTCGGTGAGGGTCTATAACACCAACCGCTTTGATTTCTTAATTTTTGTCGATCCTTCTGTAATAGTAACAACATCTTTAAGGCCAGGCATTGTTCTACTAATTTCCTCTGATAAGAAGTATGTTTGAATTTGTTTTACTATATTTTGTGACAAACTGTGCACTTGTTTGCTTTGAGGCCAACTGTAAGGACCTACTGTTTCCAACAGATCCATGGCGAATTCTACCAGTCGTCTTGATGCATTAAATTCATCCTGGATACGTTGATTTGACCAAAATCTACGTGGTAGAGTTGTCAACAAAAACACTTGTTTTGATTTACAGCTGGTATCTTTAAACTCTTTTTTAAGGTTCATAAGCCATGATGTATATTCACATTCCTCGTTTGGTGATAACACTTTAACTGAATCTACTTGAAATATTCTTTGACTTATTGCCGATGTGACACTTGCAATTTTTTTATAACTTCCTGTTGTAATATGATTTTGTTTGATAGGAGATTCGGCTAACCTTCCAAGAACATTGTTAATATCTTCTAAAATGTCATTAAGTAGTTCAGGAACTGGTGGAGATATAGTATCAACCGAAACTGGTGATGGATCTAAAGATGCTGGAGGTATTTGAATATTTTCGTTCGTTTGAACATTTTCAACATCCTGATTTATAGAAATTATTTCATTATCGATAGTTTCCGAACATGAAAGCTGCTGTATAGAAAATATTAGTTGCATATGAATTTTTATTCATTTTAATAAAATAATTAAATTTACCTTATTTTTATAGATATAAGTGCGACATGTTTCACATATAAACTGGTCACGCAAAGTAAAATTTAGGGTCGCAGCTTTTTGAATAACAGCTGGTGTGACCAGTTTCACATTTTTTGATGTCCGCTGATGATTTTTGAGACCGTACAAGTTACATCACAATTTGAAAGGCATTTCTATTATTATCTTTTCTAAACGTTATGTCTTCTAAATATTTTGGAATATAATTGATTAAAAGGCAATCCAATCAATATATATATACCCTTGAAATAGTTTTGACATAGGTAGAATCAGGTAAAATTAGGTAGGTACAATTTAATATATTTTGATTGGATGCAAGTATAATTTGGTCAAAAACCGTTTGTGGGTGTCATTAGAAATTTTAAATGTTAAAATTATGAGCCTCTAATGAGATTTTAATTAGTAAAAAGGGGCTGAATAGACATTTTTTAAAATGAATAAACATTTTACACACCCTTTTAATAATTTAAATTCCTTTATTTTACCACTTAACTTAAATTAATTTTTAATAAGTTTTTAACCATTTAACCGCACAGAAAATGGTTCAAATTTATTGCAGGTGTTAAAATATGAAATGTTTAATTTATTAGATCCACATTTAGTACAGGATTATTAACTTAATAAAAAAACACATGTGAATTTTTCATATACCAAACTTTAAAAAATCGTAAGAAAAAATCCATATTGAATTGCTGACTTTTTATTTCTCAATTTCATAGCTGCATATGTTTACTTTAAAATTTGTGAAAAACAAAAAAAAAAAAGTCTACTTTTTGAGATATGAGCTTTGAAGTAAACCAAGGTTTTACGCGCCGCCTAGCGGAAAAGAGAAAAGTTATTAATTTTAAACTTACTTATTTCAATTATTCAATTATTTTCCTTTTTACTTGCAAAAATATACGTAAGTCGGATGAAATTTGTGGCACCTATTCACAAAACATTGCCACCATTACCAAAAACTACGTGAAAAAGCCTCAAAATTCAACCGCGCATAACTCCGATTCAGAGTACTCAAAAAATAAAAGCAGAAATTACTTTTTTCCTTTTGTCAATGCCAACAAAATATCAAAATTTCAGATTTTTTAAAAATCAAAAATTTAAAAATCAACAAAAAAATGTACGTTTTCAAAATAATAGCCCATATATATATATATATATATATATATATATATATATATATATATATATATATATATATATATATATATATATATATATATATATATATATATATATATATATATATATATATATATATATATATATATATATATATATATATATATATATATATATATATATATATATATATATATATATATATATATATATATATATATATATATATATATATATATATATATATATATATATATATATATATATATATATATATATATATATATATATATATATATATATATATATATATATATATATATATATATATATATATATATATATATATATATATATATATATATATATATATATATATATATATATATATATATATATATATATATATATATATAGAACAGATCCACGCGAAAAAGCGATCACTATTTGCGTTTTTTTGGATTCATAGTTTTTTATTTAAATCTCACCATGCTTATTCGGTAGAATATTAAAAAAAAAATTAGGATGTATTTTTTTTTTGCTCCTCTCTCTCTCCGTTCTCTCGTGGTTCTCTCTTGCAAATTCAACGATTGTGGCTGCAGGGTCAACTTTAAGAGTTTGTTAAACATCAACGGCTTAACGGATTTTAACGATTTATATCTCGTTTGAAAGATAATTTAATATACTTTAATATAAAAATAATTTAAAAAAATGTTTTAGCACAAAGTGTGGTCAGAATACTACAAGTAATTTTATTTTTTAAGTTTTTTATCAAAAGGACCTCATCAAAATTTTTATTTTATTTATTTTTTAAATCTTCAATTTATTCTCTTTTGAATTAAAAATAAAAAAAAGTGACGTCAACGAACCGTTTGGCCAGGAAAAATCATTAAAGTTAATTCGATTTTATTTTTCACTTCACTATGTACTGGGTTTTAATATTTTCAATATGAAAGAAAGAGATTTTACCAAATCCATATATCTATTTCATTCTCTCCAACAATTTTTGTGAAAAGTTTATCTACTTTTCTTTGATTTAGTTCTCAATAAATAGTTCAGAAAGAAGTAACATATTAAAATGCGTAATTATTGCGAAATCCATTTAAATTAAATTAACATGCTAAAAAAGTAAAAACGTTTAAAGTTTCGGCCAAATTATTGGAACATGCCCAATTTTTACAACTTAATATAGATAGTGATAGTGAACTTTTATTAACTAAGAAAACAAGAATTCGAACAGCTGCAATAAAAAATCAACCAGATCCAGCACCAACAACTTCATAATGTGAAGAAAAAGAAACAAATTCGACATTCTCTGAGTCAACAAATCGAAGTATAGGTATAAATGAATTTGAATTTGACTTGAATAAATCCTTAGGCAGTTTAAACGCAACTATTACTTCGTTAGGAAAAAGTCCTATTTCAAACAGACGGTTAAGGAGTAAAACATACAAAAAGAGAAAATTGGAAACCGTAACGCAGGTCATTGCTTCAAAAATATTTCAACAGTCAAATGAAAGTGATTACAGTGAAGCGAATGATGAAGGACAAATAATTCAGCAATTGAAAGATAAAATGCGAACAACAACTATTTGATTCTTACTGCTTTACCGATGTCATGGTCTATCCGAAAAATAGCATCAAAAATAGAATTTAATTTATCACTTTATATGGCGAGAAGAAGTAAATTATTGATTAAAGAAATAGGTATTTTAGTGACTTCTTCAAAGAAATTAGGATCAATAACACTGAGTGAAGAAACAGTTAAAATAATACAATCTTTTTATTTGGACGATGAGAATAGTTGGGCTTGTCCTGGTAAACGGGATTGCGTAAGAACTACTGAGGATAGTTTAACTATATCAAAGCAACGCAGACTTTTGCTTTTCAATTTAAAAGAAGGATTTCAAATTTTCAAAGAAAAATATCCTGAAATTAAAGTTGGTTTTTCTAAATTTGCAACACTACGCCCTAAAGAATGTATTTTAGCTTTGGATAGAAATGGTACACATTATGTGTGTTTTGAATGTATCATCAAAACATAAAGATAATCTTCCAACCCATGACAACACTTCATATATTTGATTCATCCACTGACAACTACAAAGATTTATTGCTAAAAATATTATGCGTAAATCCAACTGAAAAACGCTATTTGAACCAAAAGTTAGTTGGTTAAATTAAATTACTTAAATTAAATTACTCAAACAATAGTCTTAGAGGTGAGAAAGCGAAAAGTAAGCTTGATAATATAGTGTAAAAACCCAGTACATAGGTCGTAGTTTAATGAGAAATAAAATCGAATTAACTTTAACGATTTTTCCTGGCCAAACGGTTCGTTGACGTCACTTTTTTTTATTTTTAGTTCAAAAGAGAATAAATTGAAGATTTAAAAAATAAATAAAATAAAAATTTTGATGAGGCCCTTATGATAAAAAACTTAAAAAATAAAATTACTTGTAGTATTCTGACCACACCTTATCCTAAAATATTTTTTCAAATTATTTTTATATTAAAGTATATTAAATTATCTCTCAAACGAGATATAAATCGTTAAAATCCGTTAAGCCGTTGATGTTTAACAACCTCTTAAAGTTGACCCTGCAGCCACAATCGTTGAATTTGCAGGAGAGAACCACGAGAGAACGGAGAGAGAGAGGAGCAAAAAAAAAATATGTCCTAATTTATTTTAATATTCTAACGAATAAGCATGGTGAAATTGCAATAAAAAAAGTGTCGTCCAACAAGTGATCGTTTTCGTATGGAACTGCTCTATATATATAATATATATATATATATATATATATATATATATATATATATATATATATATATATATATATATATATATATATATATATATATATATATATATATATATATATATATATATATATATATATATATATATATATATATATATATATATATATTGCCACACTTTTTATGGAGAAAATATTTTAAAATTGTACCGCAAAAATATTGCTTACCAATTTATATATAGATAAGAATTGTATGTAAAGTTCAATTCCGCTCCCTCATTTGCGGTAGTGGATTGCATCCTTTTCTCCCTAGGGGAATACATTGACAGTTTTCATGTAAACAGAAATATTAGAGATAAATTCAAACAACTATAAAAAAAATCCGCCTTCTTACGAAGAAAATTAAAATTTATAATTGTCGTTTTCTTTGTATTACAATTACATAATATTAAACGGCAACGGAATTTCACAACAACTGCATTTTGTTCATTCGGTTCAGGTTAAAAGTTTGAAAAAAAAAACGATGTAAACCCACGTCGTTTTTTTTTTCTTCAAACATTCAACCTGAACCGAAAGAACGCAGGTTGAATGTTTGAAAAAAAAGATGTGGGTTTACATCGTTTTTTTTTTTTTCAAACATTCAACCTGAACCGAATGAAAAAAAAGCAGCTATTGTGAAATTCCGTTACCGTTTAATATTATGTAAATGTAATAAGAACTTTACAATATTGTCCAAATTCACATCAAAAACCTATGATCAAATAAAAAACGTTTAAACATTTTTGAAATCTAGCCTGCACTGGGGTGCGTTTCAAAATTAACCACGGTTAACCATAAGGTAATAATTTCACTAATGTCATAGTCAAAATAGTGACGTCAAATATTAAATCCAAATTACCATAGTAAAGCTGTCAAAGTTAAATTGTAAAAGACCGCGAAAAATTCAAAATTAATAAAAACTGATATTCTAATTACGATAAATAAAACTAAAAATGTAGTGTATGTTTTTTATTTCTATAATTTATTTTTCAGTCTTCAGTATCAAATAAAAATAATAAAAATAACACATTTCACTAAAAATTATTAAATACTTAGTAAATAATAATTAAATGTACGATATATTCACAAAACAATATAATTTCTAACTTTTTTTTCCACAACAATTAAAATTTTCTTTTATTATAAAAAATTATATTGTGTTTTATAAATCGGTGTTTTATAAACATGTCGTTTTAAATATTTATATGTTTTGACATTAGAACCTCAACAAACTCTACTCTAGACTTCAGTAACAAAGTTAAAGTAGTGACGTCACAATTTCCTATGATAACTAATTTTTATAGTTTTGGAACGATAGTACATCTGTCATCCAGTAAATTTTTTATTTTGCGGTTAATTATGGAACGACATTTGGTAGAGTAAAGTTAACCACGGCTAGCCATAGTTAACTTCGAAACGCACCCCTGAGTTTTTTAAATGTCAAAATCAAATTTCATGGGAATTGCTAATTTGTTACACTTTTAAACAGGGGCGTCAATTGGGTAGGGCTGGGGGGGGGGCCAAGGATCCCCCAAGGATCTGATACTATCAATAATTCAATACATCGATTCAATAAAACCATCCAATCGTGGTAGAATTATACACTATAAAAATTTCAATGCACGGTTATTTTGTAAATTCGTCTAATTTTTAGAAGATTTACTTAACTAATATACCAATTTTATCGCATACTATTAATTGAAATATATCTGATAATATAATTATTACGTTACATATTATTTTGGCCCGACTAAAGTAAAGTTCATCGCAATATTCAAACCGTTATCGTTCTTTGTATCAAGGACTAGAGCGCCGCCGATACGAAAGGCGGTCGTATTGCTTCTAATCTTCTGATGAAATCAGTTTTATAGACAAAATACGATCGTTCTTCCAAAAACGCCGTGGGTGCGTATTTTGACAAAATTCTATCGTACTATAAGGTGCGCGGCATTACCGCTTTTAGAAGAACGATTGTGTTTTGTTTATAAGATATTCGTGTCTGAGCCAGAGGAAACAAAATATTTCATTAGTATAGAGCTCCTCGAGAGTTCATAGTGCACTATTTAACAGGGGCGTCAATTGGGTAGGGCTGGGGGGGGGGGCATTGGCCCCCCCCAAGGATCTGATACTATCAATACATCGATTCAATAAAACCATCCAATCGTGATAGAATTATACACTATAAAAATTTCAATGCACTGTTATTTTGTAAATTCGTCTAATTTTTAGAAGATTTATTTAACTAATATACCAATTTTATCGCATTCTATTAATTGAAATATATATGATAATATAATTATTACGTGACATATTATTTTGGCCCGACTAAAGTACAGTTCACCGCAATATTCAAACCGTTATCGTTCTTTGTATCAAGGACTAGAGCGCCACCGATACGAAAGGCGGTCGTATTGCTTCTAATCTTCTGATGAAATCAGTTGTATAAACAAAACACGATCGTTCTTCCAAAAACGCCGTGGGTGCGTATTGTGACAAAATTCTATCGTACTATAAGGTGCGCGGCATTACCGCTTTTAGAAGAACGATTGTGTTTTGTTTATAAGATATTCGTGTCTGAGCCACGATTTCATTAGTATAGCGTTCCTCGAGAGTTCATACTGCAGTATTTAACATTCAAATTTCAATTGTTATTGGCCTTTGGTAATTTATATAAACTTAAAAGTAAGTACATGCAGGAGAACACAACCTAATTATACCCCACTTATTTGGAGAACCCTGACTGTTTGGCCTTGTTTTTTATCTATATCAGATTGTACAAACTTTACAAGACTTTTTTAAAAACAATAAATTCAAAACAATTCTAAAATGTAAAATCCTATAACATATCAAAAGTTTTCTTGATAGTTGTGCTAATTTTTATAAAATGAATGAAAATAATTACGGGAGTAATTTAAATTTATTGTGTTATTTCCAGTGATTTTATGATAGTGAATGTTTTATAATGGACAAGCAATATTTTCTAACGACACGAACAAATATGTAATGTAAATATTTTCAAAGTATGTTATGAAAACTTGCTGTCAAATTCATTTTATGAATTTTTAATTCATAAAATAGCAAAAATTATATGTTTGGTTGGTTATAATAAAATCCAAAACGTATCCTAAACGTCAATCTTTGTTCATTTTTTTTATACAGTAACAGGGAGGGAGAAACTATTATTTTTTTGTGGTAGGTTTTTCTTATAGATTTAAAAGAAGCTCGCAATAATTGTACAATTTTGAATCAAATGAAAAATTTACGCACGTTTTTGGGTAGTAAGCTGACCAGACGTCCCACGCTGCGTGGAAATGTCACACATTTTATTGCGTTGTCCCACGGAGAAATCTGTCCCACGAAGCGTCCCACGAAACAAATATTTTCACCACATTTGCTCGCATTATCGAAATAATCATCTACATACGCATAGTTTGCGCAATATCTTAGTCAGAGCAATGGCTTAACAGTTTTTTCTTGCAGTTTGTATAATGTTATGTATATGTTGATTTAACCATATTGAGAGAACAAACCAGTGCAATATTATTATGAAAAATAAAATGCAAAATATTTTAGTTAAAAAGATGCAGTTTGGCGTATAAATTCATAAAAATTTAAATTTTTAAACCAGAGTTTACGAGTCTTTATTCGAGCACTCATTTCAATCCTTTGAAATAATATTCAAAAATTAAAATGTTCATAATTTGAATATCGTTCTTACTCGTAAGAGTAAAATTTTTGTTTTTTCGATTTTACTCCTTTGGAGCAGATTACATTTTCCAGTTCTTTCATTCGATTTGTAAAAGAAGAAAATTAGTCACTCTACGTCATCCTTTATATTCATTTTTCTAACAATGCATGAATAATTGAACGAATCAAGCATTTTACGTTGAAAAGCATCAAATTTGACGCAAAAGTAAAAGTTTTGAGTATTTGAAAGAAAATATTTATTTCAATTTAGTAGCAAGAATGATTTTTTATTATTTTCACTCCTGTATGTGGGAGTGTTATATTTTTTTTAAGCTACGCACTGAAAGGACAAAGTAAAAGAGTGATATAAGTAGCGTTTTAAACTCTGTTTAAAACACACTTTAACTAGGAAGCTCAAAAGTATAATTATTATTTTCTAATATATAATTTTTTTTTTCTCAATAAAGAACAAACAAAGCAAACAGCATAAAAACTTGATAAATGGTATAGATTTGCAAAAGATAGAACGAGAGGTATACTGTATACCTCTTATACTTACAGAATACAGAAAAGATATTAATTATTTAGTAAAATTAAAATAAATTGTTTCAATTGTTTTACAGTCTTTACTTGTGTAACAAAAGTTTTAAGCTACTATAAAAGGTAAATTTATACTAATTTTTAAAATTATATTTAAAAAGTTCTCCTGCAAATCAAGACGGATAGAAAACGTTTACGTAAATTCTTATACGATATTGAATTGGACTATCCTTTTATAAAAAAAATCAAAATATAAAGACGCAAAAGTTTAGTGTATTACCAGTCGGAGTGAATTTGAAAATTAACAGTGGACATTATGATATTAAAAGACATATAGATACAGATAAACATAAAAAAGCGTTGCTATAAGCCGCCAGCTCCAGTAGCTTGAACAAGTTTTGTTGTTATTTTGTTTTCTTCCCGACTAGAATTCTTATTTCGGTTCGAATAAGGGTGATGTTTGGCCAACCAAACTGGGCATTCGGCCCTAATGAGCATTCCATATGACGACCTCATGCTGAAAGTAACGGATGTCCACATTCATATTTCATTTGGAATAGCTAATGCGGACTGCATCTAAATTTGTACTGCCGAAGAATATTTTCTGAATGCAGAAAACTATACACTCAGAAAAAAAGATAGCTTATTTAACGTAAAGTATATGCAAATTTAACTGAAAATGACGTACAATTGAGCCAGCGTAGGCATAAGTAAGGTAAACAAAATTGACAAAGTAAAATCTATTGAAAAGCATTGTAAAAAGGTCAGTTCTTAATTAAGCTTGGGCGAAAGCAAATTTTACGTAGACCACAAGTAAATATTTTAAAATATATGTAGCCTTAACGTAGCGTTATGTAATTTCGCTAGTAGCAGCACATTAACATTATACACGTTAATGATAACAGCGGTTAAGAAAGGCCCTGTAAAGATAAAATGCTATTTATTATTAATATTTATTTTGGACTTAACCCGGATTCGATCCCCAGACCTCTATGTACAAGGCAGCAACATTAACCATTCGTCTATCTAAATAATTATTTACATCAATTTATTTATGAATATTATGTTGATGCTTAAATTTAGGACGGCCGAGGGTTCGATTCCCAGACTGACCACTGCTTATTTTTTATTACACTTTTATTATTTTTTTTAAACAACACAAAAATGATTCCTGCCTTACTTCAGCTAATCTGTCAATTGCATTATACGGTTGACATTCGTGATTTCAAGTTCATACCTAACTTGAGGATCCTACTATTTATCCTTATGGAAGCCTTATGACGGTTCCGAACGTAAGCTGCATTTGAGTATTTTCTTGACCTGCATAATGACGAGCTAGTGCCGCAGTTAACAGGCCTTCCGAAGTTGGGCATATTATTAGTCGTTGACGAGGTAACTCCGTAATTGTTAGGTTTTTCGAATTTTGGTATTCCTCATTCGGCCCGAAAATATTTTTAGGTCTGCCGAACTGCAAATTCTAGTCGAGTTGTTGTTATTTAACATTGACAAAAAGTTAGTTGCAATTTGCGCTGATAGCACGAACACCAATTTTAGTGGTGTCACGTCAAGGGGTGAAAATTTAAAAACAAGCTAAACTCGAATTTGAATCAGAGTATTGGGTATTGGATTCGCAGCCCATATTCTAAATAATGCAATAAGAAATGCTGCTGATGGAAATGGCAGGGTTAAAAAAATTTGGATATTTTACTGTCTTTACTGGAGGCGTTGAAGGAGTTCTGCTGCAAAAGTAATGTCGAACATAACCAACTTATTGGATACAGTGAAACTCGCTAGCTGGCGGTAATGCCAGCACTAGAAAGAATTTAAAAAATGTACAAACATTTCCTAACGGTTGAATGTCCAATTAAAATAAAAGAATTTTTTGAAGAATTAAATAGTAAACAAATAGTAAAGGAAAGCATTAAATAGTAAATTTATGCACAATCTAGTTAGCACGTTTTCACCGTTCCACTTTCTCGCAATAGAAATTCTAATTAGTTAGTATTTGGAAGAATGTTTGCATTTTGTCGCACATTTTAACGATTTGGCTCTGGTCAGTTTAAGGTAGACATAACTCTTTCTCTCTGAGACAAATAAAGGAAAACAAACAAACAAAAAAACGATTCGACATAAGAGGAGTCACGTAGGAATTGCAATCCCGTGGTGTTCCTGGGACTATGTGATTCATAAATTTTAAATCCCGGGATGCCGGAGATCTAAAAAATCGTATAGAAAAACCATCCTTTTTTTCTATGCTGCACGATCTGCTGTCATTTACAAATTCACTCTCTGAACAGTTACAAAGCAAAGATATAATAATTTCTAGCTCAAGCGCTTTAATTAAAACTACTATCTTGATGCTTAAACAATGCAGAGATGATACTAAATTTAAAATTATTTTTAACAAATGAAGGGATTTTGTAGAACTTTGCGGCATTCGTTTCGATGAAACAACACCAGAAGACTAGCAGAGTAACCAATGTAGCTCAGAAGCATTTTATTTTTATTTCTAAGTCGATGCATTTCAATGCTTTTAAATATATGTGTGTATAAAAACGTGTATGTTATGTTTTACGAAAAAAAATTTTTTATGTCATTTAAATTCTCGCCCCCCCCAAGATTTTGGTGAAATGACGCCACTGCTATTTAACATTCAAATTTCAATTGTTATTGGCCATTGGTAATTTATATAAACTTAAAAGTAAGTACATGCAGGAGAACACAACCTAATTATTTTTTTTTTCAATGAAATGTGTTGTGTAGTAGGAATTACAATATGTGTCACAATAACACTTAAAAATCTTTTAAGACCAAGGTCCCACAACAACATACGTTCGAAGGTGTTGAAGAACGTAAGTCTTTCTTTTTTTTTGTTTTTTTATAGTTTTTGTTAAAGAATGGATAACTATTCAAAAAATCCTATCACTGACAAAATATGACATTGGCCAATATTTTATGATAGAATAAAGAAAATAAAAGTAAATTAAAAAGAGTAAATAGCAAATTTTGACAAAAAATTGCTGAAACAAAACAAAAATGTAGTTGCCAATAATCCAACCGGTTGCCTATTTCTTGATCCTGTGACGCACCATCTTTCTTAATGATTAAAGCCCACACATAGTTATATGAAGGCTCGTTTCTTCAAGGAAGCAATAGCGTCTCATCATCAAGGATTATTTCACAGCTAAGATTGAGGGTGTTACCGTTGACTGAATACAGTTCATCCGCCACCACCCCTAAGATGTCACCTTGGCTAGTGATTTCTCACTGCTATTGCCAGTGGTATGTGATATCTCACGTTAACTCGTATGTCAATAGCAGGGACTGGAGTACGCGGGTTTGTCACACCCGTAGATCAAAAATAAAAAAAAAATTTAAAACAATAAAAACTGATCCCTCCATGCCCCACTTATTTTGAGAACCCTGACTGTTTGGCCCTGTTTTTTATCTATATCATATTGTACAAACTTTACAACTTTTTTAAAAACAATAAATTAAAAACAATTCTAAATGTAAAATCCTATAACATATCTAAAGTTTTCTTGATAGTTGTGCTAATTTTTACAAAATGAATGAAAATAATTACGGGAGTAATTTAAATTTTTTGTGTTATTTCCAGTGATTTTATAATAGTGAATGTTTTATAATGGACAAGCAATATTTTCTAACGACACGAACAAATTAAGTTATGTAAATATTTTCAAAATATGTTATGAAAACTTGCTGACAAATTCTTTCGCTATATGGACTGTAATTTTTAATTCATAAAATAGCAAAAATTATATGTTTGGTTGGTTATAATAAAATCTAAAACGTATCCTAATCGTCAATTTTTGTTCATTTTTTTTATACAGTCACAGGGAAGGAGAAACTATTATTTTTTTGTGGCAGGTTTTTCTTATAGATTTAAAAGAAGTTTGCAATAATTGTACAATTTTGAATCAAATGAAAAATTTACGCACGTTTATGGGTAGTAAACTGCCCAGACGTTCCACGCTGCGTGGAAATGTCCCACATTTCGTTGCGTTGTCCCACGGAGAAATTTGTCCCATAAAGCCTCATACGAAACAAATATTTCCACCACATTTTCCCGCATTATAGAAATAATCAAAAAACCATATATCTACCTACGTACAGTTTGCGCAATATCTTAGTCAAAGCAATGGCTTCACAGTTTTTTCTTGCAGTTTGTATGATGTTATGTATATGTTGATTTAACTATATTAAGAGAACAAACCAGTGCAATATTTTTTTTACTAAATAGTGTTTTAACTATAATTTTCATAGAAATACTAAACTCAGTTTTTTTCACTTCAATAATTTACATTTTATTTTGCAAATATTTTTTGATGTCTAACACATCTACCTCAGCGAAAAGGTTTCTTTGTTTATAGAAACATCTCCCCGGTGTATATACGAGAGATCGAAAGTATATTATGAAAAATAAAATACAAAATATTTTACTTAAAAAGACGCAGTTTTCCGTATAAATTCATAAACATTTAAATTTTCAAAACAGAGTTTACAATTTTACTTTATTCGAGCACTCATTTCAATCCTTTGAAATAATATTCAAAAATTAAAACGTTCATAATTTGAATATCGTTCTTACTCGTAAGAGTAAAATTTTTGTTTTTTCGATTTTACTCCTTTGGAGCAGATTACATTTTCCTGTTCTTTTATTCGATTTGCAAAAGAACAAAATTAGTCATCCTTTATATTCATTTTTCTAACAATACATGAATAATTGAACGAATCATTCGAAGCATTTTACGTTGGAAAGCATCAAATTTGAAGCAAAAATAAAAGTTTTGAGTATTTGCAAGAAAATATTTATTTCAATTTAGTAGCAAGAATGATATTTTACTATTTTCACTCCTCTATGTGGGAGTGTTATATTTTTTTTAAGCTACGCACTCTGAAAGAACAAAGTAAAGGAGTGATATAAGTAGCGTTTCAAACTCTGTTTAAACACACTTTAACTAGATAGCTCAAAAGTAAAATTGAATCGGTCATTTCAAAAACCTCATAAGTCACTCAATTAGAATTTTTCAGAAATCAATAAAAACTGTTTCATACACAAACAAATGAGTTTTGAAGGACTTTTTTATTTTTTATTTAGTATTTGAGTGGTAAAAAATTAAAATATCGAAAAACCTTTACAGTTTATTAATAGAAATAATGAAAAAAACCTGAAAAACAGTTCTTGACTTATGTTGTTTTAGCAAGAAATAGGGTTAATGGCATATAATTTAACCAAAACAATCGTATAATCATATTTTTTATTTGTTATTATTGAGAATTACACTTAAAAATAATCTTATTAACATTTTACATGTATTAATTTTTCATGTTTTAACATATTTATGGTACATAGTCATATTCTCCATCATTCTCATCTGAATTATCTTCAACATTTGCAGATGGCCAGCTAAAAATGTTGTTATAAAATGACATATGCTCTTCCAGAATGCTATCTTGAACTTTTTTTAAATCGTCTATGTTTTTTTTTTGACGGGCACTTTCAAATCATAGGCTTTGGCTGATGAAAGTGAAACAGAAGTTGCTCTTTTTTTTATTAATGAGAATGAACGTTTAATGAATCCATCAATATATTCCTATGATAGTTCTTTTTCTATCTGAATCATACTGAAAACTCATGTATGTCGAAGGTGCGAATGACTTTTTCTGATCCTTTGGGACTTTATTTCCATAAGAATCAGTTGACAAACCTGTTTTTTTGTACAAATTTGGCCACCATTTCTTAAATTCCAAAACATCTTAAGTTTTTAGCTCTATGACTGTAAATGTTGAGCTGGAGTTTGAAACCAAATCAATGTATTCTCCTGGGACGTAGATACGTTCATGCTTTCGAACATTTTTTTTTATGACTCCAAAATCACGGTCATTTGGTAAAAACGAATGACCACGTATGGGAAAATACTGATAAACTTTTTCAAATCTTTTAGAGTCAGTCAAAGCCAACATAAATCTCAACAATGTATTATTTTTATTTTGACCAGGGCAGCCGTCGGAAAAAAGATATAAATACTTAATATGTGGCCCAATATTATTTTTTATATAATGCATCAACATAGAACAAACCTCATTGGCTCCTTTGTTAGCAATGCCTTCGTGATACATGTAAAATGTCGATTTGCCTGTTTTTAAATCCTTAATACCAAAACAGTGAACCCATAATTGCCGTAAATAAAAAATGTTTTGTATAGGTATGTGAGGCAATGGTAGATTTTGCATAAAATCGAATGTTATAGCTGCAACATCATCTCGTTTCATACAAAGATCTTGAACTGATGGAATTTTGTTGTAAAACTTCTTGGCACGTCTTATGGATCATTAACTGAGCTGATAAGTTAATTGTTTGTTAATTTTCTGATAAGTTTGATTGTTTTATTTTTGTTGAAAGTTCTTCGCAGTTATACATGTGTCGACTTGTGGTCGACCAAATCTGAAAGAAAATTTTTTATTAAAGTATTGTAAGTAAAATTTGTACTTTACACCGAGATCTGGATATTTTTCGTTAAACATTGAATGCATTTTTTTGACATCTAATCGTGCATCAAGATATTGAATGTCTTTTCCTGCATAATGTGTCTTTTTCCAAGGAAAGCAGAGGATGTGTTCGTGTATTTTTTGGCATATTTCAGGAGGCACTGTATTTGCTTTCGGGTGACATCCTCTGTTATCTATAGGACTTTTCCCTACATTAAGCAAATCACAAAGTCTGCGAACTCTGGCTTCAGTAACTGCATATAGGCTGATAAATGCTCTCTTGCAGACTTTAACTTTATAGGTTTGTTTTAAAACATAGAATTGAAAAGCATTTAGCCTCTGTGTAGCATTTTCTTTTCGAGGACGCTTCTGTTTTATATGTAACTTATCAATAAGTGATTGAAGAAATATATCCTGCTCATTTTGTTTTTGGTGTATGTTACGTTTCCGCGTCACAATCACTTTAAGTATAAGGAGACAAAATTGTTTTACCAAAATTGTTCACTATTCTTTACCGCCGTGTGACATAAATTATTATACGTAATTTATTTAATAAATTAAAAAAACATTGAACACTTTGTTAAAATGTAGTTATATTTTAAACATAATTTATAGTAAAAACATAGACCGGTTTCGACTTGTAGTCATTATCAATATGAGATTCATTTAGTACTTTTTTAATTTATTAAATAAATTACGTATAATAATTTATGTCACACGGCGGTAAAGAATAGAGAAAAATTTTGGTAAAACAATTTTGTCTCCTTATACTTAAAATATCCTGCTCATTTTTCGTTGAAAAGAAGTTCATTTTTGAAATGCAAAAGTCCCTGTCATCTTGGTGGAAATTCGCAAAACATTCCTTCTTACATCTGCAATAAATAAGCGATATATTAGATTTATATAGGCCCCGATAAAAAACGTAAACTGAATAAAGGTTTATGGTAAACTTGCCTGCAATTTTCACCGGTAGATCTTGGAGATATTTGTTTTCCTCGATAATTACTATATACCTGTCCTTTAACTTTAGAATTTTTTATAAAATTCCTTTTATACTTTGCGGGATTACACGTTCTCTTCTTTTTCGGCTCACTATCACTCTCAGTTTATCTTGAAGACATTTTACAAGCTAAAATTACTTTTCGCACAAAATAGTTGACTAAAAGACAAATGAAGTTCAAATATGACATAAATGGTGAGGGTTGACCAATTTAAAAATTGGAATATTGTTTAACCATTCCTGCCATCTAGTAGTGCGTAGTGCGTGCAAAAACCTCTTAAGTCACTGACTAATGTTGTTTATGCAATGAACGTCTTTCACGCGGTATTATTGGAAGAAGGAATGAATGTATCGACTTACGTGATGTTTACCCAGAATACGCATCTACCTTTAAGGAACCATTTTCAGCAAAAAAAGCATGTTTGAAAAAAATGTGACTTAAGAGGTTTTTGAAATGACCGATTCAATTATTACTTTCTAATTTCTAATTTTTTTTCTCAATAAAGAACAAACAAAGTAAACAGCATAAAAATCTGATAAATGGTATAGATTTGCAAAAGATAGAACGAGAGGTATACTGTATACCTCTTATACTTACAGAATACAGAAAAGATATTAATTATTTAGTAAAATTAAAATAAATTGTTTCAATTGTTTTGCTTGCAGTCTTTACTTGTGTAACAAATGTTTTAAGCTACTATAAAAGGTAAATTTATACTAATTTTTAAAATTATATTTAAAAAGTTCTCCTGCAAATCAAGACGGATAGAAAACGTTTACGTAAATTCTCATACGATATTGAATTGGACTATCCTTTTATAAAAAATCAAAATATAACGACGCAAAAGTTTATTGTATTACCAGTCGGAGTGAATTTGCAAATTAACAGTAGACATTATGATATTAAAAGACATATAGATACAGATAAACATAAAAAAGCGTTCCTATAAGCCGCCAGCTCCAGCAGCTTAAACAAGTTTTGTTGTTACTTTGTTTTCTTGTTGTTATTTAACATTGACAAAAAGCTAGTTGCAATTTGCGCAGATAACATGAACACCAATTTTAGTGGTGTCAAGTCAAGGGGTGAAAATTAAAGAGCAAGCTAAACGCGAATTTGAACCAGAATGTATTGGGTATTGGATTCGCAGCCCGTATTCTAAATAATGCAATAAGAAGTGCTGCTGATGGAAATGGCAGGGTTAAATAAATTTGAATATTTTACTGTCTTTACTGGTTTATGTTGAAGGAGTTCTGCGGCAAAAGTAATGTCAAACATAACCAACTTATTGGATACAGTGAAACTCGCTGGCTGGCGGTAATGCCAGCACTAGAAAGAATTTTGAAAATGTACGAACCACTGAAAGCACATTTCCTAATGGTTGAAAAATGTCCAATTAAAATAAAAGAATTTTTTGTAGAATTAAATAGTAAACAAATAGTAAAGGAAAGCATTAAATAGTAAATTTATGCACAATCTAGTTAGCACGTTTTCACCGTCCCACTTTCTCGCAATAGAAATTCTTATTAGCTAGTATTTGGAAGAATGTTTGCATTTTGTCCCACATTTTAACGATTTGGCTCTGGTTAGTTTAGGGTAGACATAACTCTTTCTCTCTGAGACAAATAAAGGAAAACAAACAAACAAACAAACAAAAAAACGATTCGACATTAGAGGAGTCACATAGGGATTGCAATCCCATGGTGTTTTATGGATCCTGGGACTACGTGACTCATAAATTTTAAATCCCGGGATGCCTGGGATCGTATAGAAAAACTATCCATTTTTTTATGCTGCACGATCTGCTGTCGTTTACAAATTCACTCTCTGAACAGTTACAAAGCAAAGATATAATAATTTCTAGCACAAGCGCTTTAATTAAAACTACTTTCTTGATGCTTAAACAATGCAGAGATGATACTAAATTTAAAATTATTTTTAACAAATGAAGGGATTTTGCAGAACTTTGCGGCGTTCGCTTCAATGAAACAACACCAGAAGACAAAGATCTAGCAGAGGTACCAATGTAGCTCAAAAGCATTTTATTTTTATTTCTTAGTCCATGCATTTAAATGCTTTTAAATAAATGTGTGTATAAAAATGTGTATGTTATGTTTTACGAAAAAAATCTTTTTATGTCATTTAAATTCTAGCCCCATCCCCCCCCCCCCCCCCCTCCCCCCAAGATTTTGGTGAAATGACGCCACTG